>CABPRJ010001909.1:158948-756308 GCA_902439185.1 Cinara cedri | reverse complement strand
AGCATATTTTGCTAATATAATATTTTGTACTATAGAACGTTTTTTTTTTTTTTTTTTTGAAAAAAATCAACAGCACGTTTATTGTGTACAAGTACAGCAATACCCTCGACCGTATACGTCGTGAATGAATATATTACATAGACATTAGACAGGGGAACCATTCTAGTTTTCAAAATAGGGCCTAATTAAATTTCTAAATTTTCCGTATACAGCAGGCTAGGTTAGGTGCAAATTTGATCATACCACCTGACCTAGCATTTAGCATTCAGCTATGTACGACCATAAAATAAAAACGGACCAAAAAGGCACGGAAAATAATAAAACCACTAATGTATACACTGCGATGCCCTAAGTGGTGTCTATTAAGGGGAGCTGACATAAGGTTATTGGTATTTTTAGACCGAAAAACAAATTATTATTGTATAGAAAAAAAAAAAAGTTAAACTAAACGAAAAAAATAAATAATTAGTTAATTCGTGTAAGCAATTTATGATAATTTATCTTATTTGTTTTTTTTTTTTTTTTTTGGCACTGGCAACGTAAGCAATTCTATATAAAATGTGAAATTGAGTGTTCTGGGTAACGGCAAATCTCGGAAACCATTTTATTTGGCCCGTTTAATATTGTGCACGACCAAAGCTGAGCATGACAGCTATTCACGAGCAATAAAATGCAATTTTTAAACATTTGCGGACAATAAAGGTTAACTGTATAGGTATAGGGACGGGGATGGAAACGGGGTATCGCGGGAAAACAGGTTTTTATTTTTTTTTGCGATTTTACAAATGAGACAATATAAATTAGAAATATACGTTATATTAAACAAAATAGAATGTACCTAAATAGAATATTCCTGTAAATTAAATAAAGACTAAATAACGATAGTTAGGATATGAGTGATCAGAATAAAATAGTGCGTATAGAACATAAGAATATAAAGTAACAGATCATCATTATTTCTTTCTCGAGTTAGCTATGAACTGTTAAAAAGACTAATTTACGGCACAATAAACGAAATCATATTAATTTAACGAGTAGGCTTCCACCCTGGTTACGCACGTTACTGTAATTTAGTTTTACCCCTCGTGATGGAGGCTAAATTTGAAAAAAAGACAACAAACTGTTACAACATTTATAGACTCGACCAGTACCACACATGCGAGTAACACAAATTATTCTGTATCATACAATTAACATAATATTAGACTCTGAGTGGAGCGAGAAATGATTGTATTGGTCTTACGATGATGTTTTTTTTTTTATTTGAACACCTTTTCTTCCAGAAAACATACTCCGATTATCAAGTATAGGACCTATTCTGAAAGGAGATATTCTCTGGGTGGTACTTTAAAGTGGTCAGTTTTTAAATTATCATTAATATTCGAGATAATGAGGAAAACCACAGTCTTTAGGTTAAAAAATATTGAAAGATTAAAAATAAGGTTGTCATAGAAAACAGTTTTTATATATTTTTGGTTATTATTAATTTTTTATTATTTTAATCTTTATTAAAAAATCATTGTTGTCATGGAAACGCACATTGTAGTAATAACTTTACTATATTATAACATATTTTTGTTGACTAAGCACCTCTATCAACTGAACTCCACTCAGAATCCTTTTTTCGTTAACAATAGTTTATAGTTGCTTACAGATATACATTAAATTCCCGTCTTTACTCTACCTTCATAACTTCCAATCTACAACAGTGGCTGCAACCACGTACGAAGTATGTCCGTCATTTTTTATTTTTTTTATTAAAATAGCGGTACACACGTTCGTCGTCACGCACATGGTGTTATTACGAAGTACCTATATAAAGTGACTTTGTAAAGTTTATAATTTTGTTAGAAATACATTGAAATCGGTTATCACGATGGTGTTTATTGTTTTTTTTTTTCACATAATCATATATATTACGACTTTTACATAAACGTTTCCTATACATGTACAAATGATAATAGTGTTTGAATTTAGACGCACGCACCTTGTATACGTGATGCACATCATAAATGATCCCTATTTAAGAGGGCGTTGAAAACTATAAAACCGGTTTATTCTCTGTACGTCCAAATAAAAAACAATAAATACATGGGTAACAATATTATTGTGTTCTATTTGAATAACACGTTTTCTTTGTGCACCAGAATTTGACTGATAACAGTCCAAATAACAATAAATCGTGCGATAAGAGAAATATAATATCGTTAGACATGCGAGAATGACTTTGTTTACGCGTTGTCAGATTATAAATACCAATTTGATTTATTCAAGCGTGTATACCGAAAAGTATTGTTTGAGAGGGAGACGGATTGAGGTTTTAAAGGTAAAACCACTTTATGTTTCGTTGAAAACATAGAAAACAAATATTCTTACATTTTGGGGGTTGTTGGCCCCTCAAATTCTTCCAAGTGTACGCGCTTGGTTGTATTGTTATAATATTAACACGTGTACGAAATTTGCAACAATACAAATAACAAATGCCCGCAATTGATATTTGAATACAATTCGTACGGTTATAGTTTAATAACTATAGTTTGCAAGATTAGGTTATACGAATTAAAAATTGTAATTTATGAATCCGAATCGAATGTTATAAAAACGGTTCAAAATTCCAACCAGAGCAAACCCGATTTTGATTTTTTCTTTTTCTTTTAGATTCTGAATGGAGCGAAAAAGCTGATGATTTTACAAAGATGTTTGTTTTTTTTTTCTGTGGACAACTTTTCTACCAGATGACTTGCTCCAATTTTTACGTGTAGTAACTTTTCTGATAGGAAATCGGCGTGAAAAGGTACCTTAAAGGGGCCGTTTTTTACTTTCCCCTGCGCGCGTGGTTTTTTTTTTTTTCAAGGCATATCAATATTTCGAGAAAAAACCACCCCGGCCGGGGGTAAAATATCGATACAAACTCGTCGCAATTAACACTAAAATAAACACGTTCGCCGTGTTGTATCTTTTTTTTTAAGTTTTTTTCCCCGTATATAAATAGCATTATTGAATCGCACCGCGGTATTGAAAAGTTTGCGGTAAACATACACGACACACGAGCTCGCTCGCGTACACACACGCGCGCGTCGAGAATATAAAAGGTCATCGGCGGTCGCCGTGTAATTCGATATCGCCGGCCGTAATCGTTCTAAAAGACCAATAATATATTACGGGTACACAGTACTTCATAACGTACTGCGTATACGAGACTGCAAAACCGAATGCAACGCACACACACGCCGATTCAATAACATTTCACTTATTTCGCGGTTTTTTTTTTTTTTACCATTTTCATTTCGTCCGTATCTATACCTAACCCACCTGTACCTACCTATACCTACCCACCTACCTACCTACCTACCTATATTACGATATTGTATTCGCTGTATACATTATAATGTACAACGCGGGTGCGAGCATACACTGCAATATTATATGCGCGTGTTAATGGCTTTCGAACGGTATACACACGCGTATTATAGGTACGAGTGTATAATAATATTTCAGAAAAAAAAAAAAATACGTCGGTCTGATAGTTCATCGGCACAATATGATACTGTATTACAATATCATACAGTGTGATCGTTTCGTTTTGTTTCTTTTTTTTTGGCACTAAATAATCATTCATCCGTCGACCGATTGGTTCTGAAACGCGCATTTTTCGGAAAGATTTCAAATCGTTCAACATTTTACGGCTTCCGCGCCTACGCGCAATAATTCGTAAATTTGTACAAACGGAAACAACTATATAATTATTTTAACGTCCTATTCGAATATAGTGATTCTATTCCCCCCCCAGGCATTTTTGACCATCACAAATTCTTTCCTATTTCGAAAATTGTTCAAAATTTATTAAAAAAAACGATTTTTCAAAAATTGAATAGGTACGCTCGGCCTTAAAAGCGAAGGAATTCTACAAAATACGTATTATGGGAAACAATTACTAGTAAAATAGACGATTTTTGAAATCAAACCAAATCGTATCATGCAAAAATGTTTGAATAACGTAGAATAAAACAGTTTATGTCTGATGTTAAAAAAAAAAAGAAGGTAAAGTGCGCACCGAAAGCATACATATTTTTGTGTTTCATTAACATCCAAGAAAATCGAATTTCAACACAACCGGCCAAAATATTTAATATTGTTGAAAAAACGATCACACTGTATACTGTATTATATACGTATATCGATTTGCGGTAAAGTATATGTAGTAAAAACACGAGTATTATTGGAATATTGCCACCATACCTTGCGTTTAAAAGTTCCCGATACATTTTGCTATTTCTTGTCGTTTTATTTTTCTAGTCCTTTCAGCTTTTAGCGAGGCCGCGGTTTTTTGCAGTCTTCCCATAGATTTTCAGTATTCGATTCTTGATTATAATGTATAGTGTGATGGGAAAAGTCCGGATTTTGTGAAGATGGAGAATTCGTATTTTCAAGATCCGCAATATATTATTCGGACTAAAATAATCGTGGGGACCTTAATATTTTTTACTCAATTACTCAATCATTTTATCGGACTTTTCTAGCCGTGGTCAAATTTTCAAAATATTTTTGAAATTTTTGAACCATTTATAGATGTCTATAAAGTAAACGTACGTTTATATTTTATAGTTTTTCATTGGTTTTAAATTAACAAAACAATTGTTTTTCCCGGACAGTAATGCTTGAATATTTAATACGAGGTTCATTATAAGTTGGGCTTATAGTGGTAAAACAAATTTTTGAGTGTAACATTGAGTTTTGTTTATTCGTTCAAATATTAGTAATAAATTGGTTCAAATGTTGACGGAAATCGTAAAAATTACGAAATTTCAAAACACGTTAGCTTCGCTGGAAATGGTATTTTAGTTTTTTTTTTTTTTTAGATTTCCGGTTTATTTCGATACCATATCACGAATATTCGCTAGATGTTCGCCATCAACGATTTTAAACTCGCTTTTTACCAAACAATTGGTCATTGAACGCATTTTTACTCATTTTATCGCCGGCACACCGTACATGGCCACACCGCCAGATCCACGACCGCATTGTTTGTCCGCTAACATTATTTACAATAATAATAATTATAATCATCATCAAAGTGCATATCATTACTGTGTGCACTTTTTCACTGGCGCACCGATGTGTCATTTTGTATATAGGTGCGTGCGACTTATGGCAACATCAGTTGTTTAAAATATCACGGCCTTCTGCAGCGGCGTGCTGCAGATGTTGTTCGATGCGATCGACCGCCCACAGTTTTGCGTTTCGCCGTATTGCTTAATAATATTAGTATAGGTATCATGTGATTTTCTTTTTCTGTTAACCGAAAAATCCAAAACGACCATTTCTCGTCGTCGATCGGCGAACGTATTGACGCATTTTAAAATTCTAAATGCTTGCAAGTATTTGATTTCGGTCCTGCGTCGGTCGATAAAACATCAAGAGCAAAACAATAGACGTCCATCACCCACCTTAGGATCGGACACACCCATATCACTAGTCAACACCTCACGAAGAGAGAAGAATCTCCAGCTGTGGCGCCCCTTTAGCCATCGAACACAGTCTTACGAAATTCCGGAGTTACAAAAAGAATCGGGGAGAGAATCGGGCATACCAAATCATCTTTTCGAATCACTAAACTCAGACCCGTGCAATATCAAATCTGCCCTGGAATTTCTTTACAACTCTAAACTACTTAGCAAAATCTAATTATATTTAAAATATATTAAATATTTGAATAATGTATTATAATATGTAATAATGCACAATAATGTTCGTACAATGGTCTCAGCAGCCACGGAAATTGTTATAAAATAAAAAAAAACATCAATAGAACGGCGTTTTTCGTCATATTCGTCATGGTGGCATTTTTTGAAATTCTTATAGTTCTTTTTTTTTTTTTTACAAGAGGGAAAAACTGACAACAAATCTATCGGACCAGTGATGTGCATATAGGGGGTGGTTAGGGAACTATGAATATTTGTTTAGTCGTTTTGTCTTCCAATTATTTATTTTTGAGTCAAATTATAAGGCAAAAAATGTTTGATTGAATAGAAATTGGCTTTTGCTGGATTCGGGTTTTAAATTCTGATCATTATATTGTCGAGAATAACATTCTCGTACGATTTTTCACAGTAATCATGGTTATTGTTTACTGTTTACCCTTCTCATAGAAGGATACTGCTTTGCATTGTGTCGTTACTGATGACGACACGCCGCAGGGTATTGGGGATTTATATCCATCACGATCTAAAACCCGAAATATTTGATCACCTGTATAATAATAGTTTTTAAATCAGACAGTTTATTGTGAAAATATTTGACGTGTCAAATGTTTAAGTAAACTAAACTTCATTCCGCAAAGATTTCCGAAGAAGTTCCGCGGGTTGGAAAAGAAACCTTATTTATTTTTTATTTTTTAATTACCGTAGTCATTTTTTAACCTAACGCACATACGTATAGGTAGTCGTGTATACAGCGAACGGAATGCGTAATTTTCGAACGCTTTGAATTTACATTTAATTTATTATTCATATCAGACATGAATTATTAACGTATAGTTATGTGCTCGAATGATAAACACCAGAAACCGTTTATTTTTTTTTTTTCATTCGCCGTAGGTATATGATATTATGATGGGGCTGAAAATAGGCCACAGTGTCGGGCATAATATTGTTGCGAATATGATAGACTGAGACTGTAATATTTCACATGGCATGCGTACGTGGCGTGTTTCGATTTTAACAGTCACGGTTAAACGGTTCATATAGTATACACATTTTTTTTTTTTTTTTTATCCGACCGATGATGTTAAGAGAGATATTATTGAAATCAAAACAAAACGCTTGTGTACACACCCGATGACATTCCGTTCAGTGTTTCTGGGATATTGAAATTATATTAACCTTCCGATTATAATATTATATGTAAACTAATGACAAATGATACTAGTTGTTGATTTGTCCGTGTAAAACCTCGTTTCAATTCAGACCGTAGCGAGGAATGTGGGCTTTTGCGTGTCATTATTTTTATATACATCATCTGCCTACAATATTTTTGCCGGAAATCTAGCTCCGATCAAAATATGAAAAGAGAAATATTTTTTAATCATTTGAACTTGGTTATCGTGTACTGAACAGGTCATTTTTTTTTTTGATTTTCCAGACCGTTTTCGTAATAAACGGGGAAAACGGGAAAGTTTTCGTAAATTGCGGTTTCGTTATCTTCGATTTTTTTTTTTTAAATAATTCGGTAAGAAAAAATCGTAGATACTTAAAATGTATACAGAATACTTATATATTATAACGTCGTTTCAGACGTGGTTAAATTTACACGACGTTTACAAAAATTTTTGTCATTTTCTACATATTTTTAGTATTTATTTGGTTCTATGTGCATAAAATTCTTTAACCAAACTGAAATGCACGGAAAATTAACCAGAGGTTTACTATAAGCTGTGTTAAGTGGCAAAAAAAATATTGAGCTTAAGTAGTAAAAATAGTTTTTTTTTTATTTTCATTCAAGTTAAAATTTTGATAAAATTACGGCATTTTTTTCTTATTAGTAACGAATTTCAGGTTTAATAAAAGTGGAAAAAACAAATTAATATTTGTTTTAGTCGATCGGCTACAGTGCTTATATGATTTTCAATTATATTAATCGTGGCGAATAATCAATACGTCACACGATTATTGAAACACATTTTTGGATTCGAAATGTATCGGAATTTTCGAGAATACTTTTATAATATGCCAGAGCGTTTTGTATTTTATTGAACATATATATTATAATATAATACTCGTACATTGTTATTTAATAACAATTTAGTTTTTCGTTTTTTTTTCGTTTTTCATAACAAAATTGTGTTTCACAAAAAAAATAAAAATATATAAAGGATTAAATGACAGAAAAAAACCACTGGAAAATCTGTAAAAAAATAAAAAAATCATGAAAATGTTTTATATTGTTTTTAAACGTTCGGGCCCAACTATAATAGCGAAACCTACCGAAAGCCGGAATCCGACCAGTGGTGTAGTACCCAAAATTTATTGGGATCCAACAAGTGTACTAAACCTGTCAAAACCGCTAGGGTCCGGGACTCAACTCGGATGCAGCCATTATTGTAGGAACTTACCTACACAAGTCGGTTTTCAGAACTCGGAACTCTCTGTATCTGACAATTTTCTGTATCAGTGAAACTGGTTTACGAGTGAAATACGGCATACAAGACGTTGTGTCGCATGGCACAAGTTTTGTAAGCGTTCCGGTTCGTAAAAACTTTCCATTTCGAGCGTTGTATACACATTATGTATTATACACGGTATATTGTATAGTGTAAAAATTGTCTTTTACGTTCTCGTCATCGCTCAAATCTAATTTGAAAACATTGTTACTGTCGCTCGTTTGTTCATAACTCGTGCGACATAAACTGTTATTAACTTTTACTACCTATGCGCCGTGTAAATTGGGTGCCGTCCGCATGAATTAAAATAAATATATCCGAATGGCTTATACCATTATTACTCGAACGAATACTGTTGATTAGAAAATACGTTTTACCTTGAAGATGTATCGCGTATTATATTTTATAAAAAAAAAAAATCCACAAACACATTGTAAACATTCTCGCGTGGTTTACATTCGTGTACCGTTGTTGGCGTAAATTATCGATGAATCCGAAAACCGCACACTTGCGGATAAACTACAGGACGAAATCGCACGTTAATTTATACCCGAAAATCGTACATTTTATAATAACGTATAATCTATTGTTCGTTAATAATTAATCTAAAAATGTACGAAATAAAATATCAACCATTATAATTGTATCCGCATTAGTATTGTTAAATATCAATGTAAAACACAATCGATGTAAAATCAAATGTAAAAATAAAAAACGACTAACACTTTAAGCAAAGAGCCGACGTTGTTTTTTTGTAAAGAATAAAAATATTTTTAAAAAAAATTGTTATATCATTGTCGGTAGCAACCGGTGGCCGGCCAGCGGTGGTTTTTTTTGTTTCTGGAAATTTAAAATCCTCCGAAAATTCTCCCCGACAAGTAAACAACAAACTGAGTGTCCGTATAATTAAACGCGATATAATAACAAAAAATGACGCGTCGCCGTAACATTTAAATGTTGCCCGTAAACCGATTCGTTTTCGTTTTTTTCGACCGGACGGACAATGTGTACGCGCGACAATGTATTAAACGATCGTTAAATTACGAAACGTCGCGTTTGATAATTGGGCGTACGGTTCGGCCGCGTCACAAGCCCGCGGTACTCGGCTGCAAAGCGCACCCGACCCGCCAACCGGTGAAGCGTGCGGTTTTCGCTTACCCGGCCTTTTCGGGACGGACACCGAGTGTGCACGGTTTTCGGACGCGCACCGAATCACACCTGCCTACGTCTATAAAACGTGCTATCGACGAATGCCGGGCACGATTGTTCCTATTGTTGTCGGGATAAGAAATAAAAAAAAAAAAGGGACAACATAAAAAAATAAAACGTACTTATTATCTCTGGTGTACAGAAAAAAAAAAAAAAACGCGACGCGTGTAAAACAATTAAAATGTTCCGATATCATATCGAATTCCAGAGCATCGGTTTACGTGTGTAAACATTATACATCATGTGACCGCGATTTTTTAATCGAATTATTTCTTTGTTTCTTTTTGTTTTTGTGTTCCGTTTTTTCGTTTTTTTTTTCTCTTATTAGTTTCCTTTGTATTCTTTGCGCGATTGCACTATAAAACGCAATAAATATACATAACATATTATACAGGGTACCGTACAGTGTGTTGTCCTCGTATTCTATTACAACGGTGCGTTCGTGTCCGATTAATAGTTCCTTAACAACGTGGCCGTTTTAATTTCACTAAAAAATTTAAAAAACGACAGAATAGAATAAACGCGTCGGGCGATTAGGAATCACAATCCGCGCGGTAATTCCCATATTTTCTGTTGAACAACAATATTGTTTTCACGCCGCCTAATCCTCTATGCCTAATCGCCTAACCGCGCCGATTTCGGTTCCTTATCCCGTGTAATGTTCTTTTATTCTATTGAATATGAACCAATCGTTTTCACGTGAATTTTCAGACACTAAAACGGATACGTTGCTCAGTAACTGTAAACCGGATGGTACGTTGACGTGTACATTGTCAAAAATAGCATATCTGACGAAACGGCTATTTTGGAAACAATTCGCAAAGGCGGAAAAATAAATTGTAACTTTTTTCAGCGGTTACGGAACGGAAATAAAAACGTGATGTTTCTTTACGCGCAGAATGCGATCGAAAAAACAAAAATCGTAAAAAACCATATGAATATGGTACGACACGGTGTTACTATAGCGTAAGGAAAACACCGTAGGACACCCTGTATACGGATACCGATGAGCCCGCGCGCGTAAATACGTCTTAACGCGTTCCGTGTGAAACGATTGTTTCGAGAAAACGTATTATCGTTATGATTTTTATTGTCGGGTGATTATAAAAAATGTGTCCACGGTGTCGACGCGCGTCGTCGTTGAAAAAACGAGATTGTGAATAATAATAATGATTGAAAAAAAAAAAACCGCAAAACCACTTCGCGCCCGGGGATTACGCGCCCGTGGGGTTTCGTCGGCCCAAGTGCCACTCGATAACTTCTCGTTGATTACGCGGCACTCGCGGCACATTCACGGCCGCGTGCGTACCGTTATAAAACGCCGCGTTGTCCGGGGAACCGTGCGAAAGAGATCCCGACCGGTGGCCGCGCGAAAACCGTTCGCTGCTCCGAGTGCAACGACGACACCCGGATAACACGCGTACCTATGCGCACGATAATGACGCGCGTTTCGCCGTTTTGGTGGCTCGTCCCGCCCGTTCTGTCGGTCGCGGTCGCTCGGGCGGCGGCGTGCGAGACCCCGCGGTCGCCGACGACCCCGTACCGTTTGCCGGGCGACACGGAACCGGTGTCGTACGAGTTACGGATCCGGCCCGCGGCGGTCGGTTCGAGTTACGGAAACGGCACGTAAGCCGGACGGGCGGACATCGTGGTCGCCGCGAAACGGTACACCGACACAGTGACGCTGAACGCCCGGGATCTGTCCGTGTCGGCCGTGTACGGGTTTGAGGACGCGAAGACGCGCCGGCCGAGCGGCTGGTCGTCAAAATGGGCAAAACGATAGTGCCGCGGCTGTTTTACCGGTTCGAGGACGTCTTGAGAACCGACTTTACGGGATTACACAAACACTTTTGCGATTCCGGGAACGACTCGAGGTATTCGCAGTACACGAAACATTTGTTTCTCCGCAACATAATATTGTTTTAGATTCTCTCATAATCCACGGAAAGGCTCCTTAAAACGCGAAAAATAAAAAAATCTCCGAAAAAAGCATTTACAATCGTTTGAAAAAACCAAAAAATAACAGAGGAGTTCAAAAAGCGCCCTGCTATAGAGGGCTCCAACTTATACTCATTAAACTTCCTGACACTACAAAATCGATTCTCTTTTAAATAAAACCATACATATTATATATGTAAAACAAAAAAAAAAATGACTTTTATCGATCATTTTCGCGTTGTCAGAAAATCGTATTTATAAATTAAATCCGTTAGAGGGGCCACTATTAAACCTCTCTATTATTTTTTTATATATTTTTTTTTCAAGGCTTTTTGATGTTTTCGAGTGTTTTTTTTTTTGTGTACTTTTAGAACATAAATAAATAAATCCGGTCTCTAGGTATTATTCATATCCGTCTACGTAATAATCGTGTTTTCGTTATAAAAGTGTGTATTCTCTAGTTATTGTAATAACGTAACACGATATTATATAAATTAAACGACACGTAGGAACGCCCGGCAAGTATTTATGAATAACGCGCGCGCGAACGTTTATAATTGTACGCATTACGTCGTCCCGTTCTCCCCGCGACCCGGTCCCCTAGAAATGTTTTCGCGATAATCCGGAAGGGATAGTCGAAAAAGCGTGCCGGATCTACCGGTCAGCATTCCTCTTTTTCTTTTTTTTTTGTTGAGCAAAAAAAAAAAAATTATACTGCCCGTATTGAAATCGTCTTCGTAACAATTATCGACCAGCTAGATATCGCAGTTGTTTCTGTGTGGTAATATTTGCCCAACATAATTTTATGAAATTTAACTGTTTAAAACGTGGATGTGGCTCACGGGTATAGGCCGCTTTTACAGAAAAGTAGACGCTTTCGCAGTCGAGAAAATATTATAGGAGTATACAAAGTTGTTGAGTTTGCACACTGCATAATAAGCCATTGCAAACGAAAAACGATTCTAAGCTGTTTCTTTCGACGATATCAAAGCGACCTAGAAATCGAACAAGTAAAACAAATAAAACCTAGGTGGTAAACCGCTGAAAATGTCAACATTATGTTTTTTTAAGCGAATTATCGTCCGGCAGAAAATCCCCATTTTTTGGAGCACTGCGGGTGAAAATTGAAGTGTTTTCCTAGAAAAATACAAAAACACTAGAGCTTCTTCGTTACGTTTCGAATCTATAAACAATAATGCTATTTTCACAAAATCTATTAAAATATAATATATATTATATTCGACTGATGATACAGGTTCAAAACAGCAATACTATACAGGATTTTCTCTAAATAGTTTTTAGTGAAACCTCGGGGGAGATAACAATTTTTAAAAATTGTCCTCGGCTTTAACCTCGAACATTATTGTCAGAGAATTCGATACACAGTAATTATACGGTAATATTTTCGGCGTAGCGTACACGTAAACACTGAAAACTTTGTTAACTACATTTCGTTTTAAAATTTCTATGAATTTTATGATTTCGTCCGCAGGTGGACAGCTATGACTCGGTTCGAACCCATGCACGCGAGAAGGGTCTTCCCGTGTTACGACGAACCGAAATACAAAACTCCGTGTAAAATATCGATTGCCAGGCCGAGCGGATATTTGTCGCTGTCAGACATGCCGCTAAACCAAAGTGAAGTCGGGTAAATCTGTCTAAAATATATTTTGTAATCGTCTAAAAACAATCCGACGTATTAACCGCTTTAATGGATAATCGCGCGCGAAAAGCCGTTACGTTTTAAACGGTACTTAATCGTTTCCGGTCGTTTTTTCAATCGTGATTCGCTCGCATTTAATCGTAATCGTTTATTTAGTTCGCGTAACGGATGGACGTGGGATCACTTCGACGCGACAAAATCGATGCCGACGTACTTAGTGGCGCTTATGGTGTCGGATTTCGACAAAAGCACTCCGAACAGCGTTGACAATACAGCCACATACGCGCGCAGAAAGCTAATCGACGACGCGGCGTGCTGAACGGAACAAACAATGAATTCACTCAAAGGCGAAGAGACGTTCACCCGAATACCTTACACGTTACCGAAGTTAGATTCGGTCGGCGTTCGTTTGCGATACGCCGGCGACACGGGGAATTGGTTGTCTGAACACTCATAAGTAAGTTATTTAGAGTTGCTGCACAATGTGCTAAAGTTGTGCGTTCGTATAGCCCGCAGGTTTACAGTCGTGCATCGCAGTATGAATTGTTTCTATGCGACTTTCGCGCACAAACAATATGGCCGAAATCGTAAAAATCGAGTGATGCTTTTTTTTTTTCCATCCGCTACGGTGAATTTCATTTGACTCTGTCGAATAACTCGCGCGCGGAAGACTACTAAATACTGGGAACCCCGGCGGTTCGGAAACACGGTGACGACCCCTCGGCGGGACTACGCTTGGCTGAACGAGGGCGTCTGCCGTTATCTGAAACATTACATCGCGGGCACGGTGTATGCGCGCCGCTCGGGTACGGCGAGAACGCGCCGTGCCAATAATTACGATTATATTGTTTCCCCGAACCGCAGATCGAACCGGACCGGGAGCTGCACGCGAGGTTCGTCGAAAACGTTCACCGACGGACGCCGGCTCGGGACCAGCGCAACGGCACGCGCCCGTCGACGTGCTCGTCGTCGACCCCTGAGGGAAACCGTCGACGGTTTCGACCCGATCACGGCGTCAAAAATACACCGATTTTACGAGACAACGCAGTCGGCAACGCATAGACAAGTCGCTCTGATAGCATTGGCCTGCGTTGAGAACGTCCAAATATTGTTCAAGTACCTACTGCACTATACCTATAATATTATGCTAATATATTGTACAAATATTAGGCATGGAAAAACGGCGATGTGGATAGTATATAATATTATGTATTACGTAGCTCATTCTGACTAAACCGAAAATGATTAATACCGGAATTTGAACATTTTTTTTTTTTTAAATTATTTTTCTTTAGTTTTAAAACAAAAAGATAATATTTATATATATTTAATACCTCATTCAAGTTAAAATCGGATTATGGTTTATTACATACTGGGGACCGTAGAAAAAAATCGGGAAATGAAAAATAAATTTAAATAAAAGATAAAATCACGGTGTTCCGCGTGTTTATTGATCCTCGTGATATTTGACCCGGATGAGGGTAAAACATCATGGGGTATATTTTCGTGGTTACACCGTGACAATATTACATCACGGTTACCAATTATACAAATAGGATTTTTATGAGTTTCGGTTTTTATAATTTCTGAGGTCTATTGTTTTCGCGTAATTAGTCATTTAGGATTTTTTTTTTTTCATATACCGTCCCTGCAGTTACCTAAACCTAGTCGTCGCATCGAAGTTAAAAGACGCGAATCGTCTGAGTATCGACGACTTTAGAGTCATCTGCGAGAGTGTCGCGATGACGCTCTAAGGATTCGGAGCTCTGGCGAATTATTTATCGGACAAGTTGGACGAGATTTCAGCACTGAAAGATGGCCACTTGTTCGCGACCGTGAATATTCCGTTTATTATTATTTTTTTGGTCCTTTCAAACGCTCCAACACTTTTCAATGAGGTATTTTTTACACATTTTTTTTACAGATGCACAGAATAAGAGCGTTGGTGAAACCGGCCAGCCTGAGTGCTACTGCGTCGCTGTTCGTCAGAACTTACCAGCAGAAAATCATGTCGAATATCGAGTGGATGGAACGAGACCACAAGAAAATCATCAACGCGATCGGTAATTATTAATACGACGCGAAAGCGAAAAATCGAATAATATATTTTTATATTTAATAATTATTTTGTATTTTATTTTATTTTTAAATATCTAATTGCCCATCTCCTCATTATTGTATTATTGTACAATGTCTTATTAAACCAATCAACACTATACGCTATTTGTTTTTGTTTTTTTGATCGACCGGCTTACGTACCGTCCTGTAAACGGATTAAAACGAAAAACAATAGAAAACGTTTATTGTCGCCGTAAAATACTGTGCACTACATCCCTTCGTATACGGACTCGGGTAAACTTTTTTATTGCAGTGTACTCGCCGGTCCGTTTTCGTGAAACGCGAAACGCGTTTTATATACAACCACGGTTAATACCGCGCGGTAATCCCGTGGTGCGGTGTGTACCCGCGGCCGAGGATTCCGGGCGTTGTCGGATTTATTTAATATTAGTGTAATATCTGCCGTTTGCCATGTTCGGTATCTCGAGACTTGACGGATCGAATGTCGAGTGTTTAGAGAGATTATTATTAAATCGTACACTGAAAACGGATCCATCCACAATGCGATCGTATAATGTCGTTACAAGAATCGCGGACAAACGGATACCGTCGGATGGTACGAACGCGGGTAGGTCGGATATAATATTGTCAGGGTGCCTGTATTGTTGTAAGAATGCGATTATATGATACGCAGTACAATATCCGAAACCCGTGTCAATGAGTGCCAATAATTATTGAGAATTAAACTCGACGGTGAGTATTTCAGGTAATTTTTTGAAGTACATCTACTCGTCGTCGGTCCATAGGTAAATATTTTAATAGCAGCTAACAATACGTGTAAGTGAAAAAAAAACGGGCAGATTTCGTATGTGGGTGGGTCACTGTTTTAGGCGAGAAGTTGGGAAGGTAGAGGAGAAATTTAATGTATATATCTGTATACGCACCGATCAACCGTTGCTAACGAAAAACGTTTCTGAACGGAGTTCGGTTAATAGTGTTGCTTTGTCAGCAATATATACGGCATGATATTCTGAAATATGCATTATATATTTTCTTTAATAGTATTTATGTAATGTCGTATTTATTCTCTCGGTTTTTACCGCTTTTTATCCATTTTTTTGGGAAAATCAAAAATGACTTCTTTAAAGTACCACACTAGACAGATTTCCTTTCAGAAAAAGTTGTATACTTGATACTTCGGAGCGAGATTTATTGTAGAACTTTTGTACACGGTATAAAAAAATTTGAAAAATACAAATCTTTGAAAAAGAAAAACATTCTTCGCTACACTCAGAATTTAGAAAAAAAAAACACACACATTTTGTAGCTTTAAAAGATCGTGAAACGGCGGTGATAATATCGCATAATACAGGAATTTGGAATAATATTTTATTATAATACACAATTCGAGCAATATTGAATCGAAATATTGTAATTTAAGAAGAGGCTTATCGTTTGAATTTTTTTTTTCGTTATTATTTTAATTATTGGAAACAAAAAAAATCGCAACGAATTAATAATACAACAGTGATAAAAAGTCGCACGTTATTAACATTACTATAGGTGTCCTATATAACGTAGAAATTAAATAAACAGAAATAGTTGGCGATAAACAAACAATACGATTTTCGATTCTGCGGAATTCGTCCGATCAGTTAAAATCAATTTTTTTCTATATGTATACATATGCGTATTTATTATATTGTATTATGTATTCATAATAATTATACGGTTTTATCTAACGCAACAATGATAACCATTATAACATCGTTGTTGATATACAATATTTTAATGACAATTATTATAACAAAACGAATGTTTTATAATGATATCGTCGTTTGATATAAAATTGCAATAATAATACGGATGTTACGTAAACGTTCGTGTATACCTATTAGTCCAGCCGATACATTCCGTGTAACAATATCAGACAATGGGTTCGCAATGTTACACGCGCGCTAGATAACGCGACGTTATCGGGCGGACGGTTAACAAAAATAATTAATAAATAAAAATAATCTGAAATATCCCATCATTCGATTAGGTAGTTGAAAATAATAATAATGGTGTCAATCGTTAGAAAACTATGAAATACGTTCGTTTCAAAAAAAACCTTATAACGAACGTTGAAAGTTGCGAGTGGCCAAATCGCCCAAATTCAGAACACGTATGTAAATCGTCTCGGATTCGAAATCCGTTCGGCGTGCCATCTTCTATTTATTATTATTATTATTATTATAATTAACAGATTATGCGCGAAGCGAGGAACGTACATTCGTTTTACCGTGTGACGTCATGTATTTTCGTGTGTCTGTAAACCGATTTTCCTGCTGTTAATTGATCAGACCGTCGACAATTCAGGGACGGTTTTCGGTAGAAAATGTTGTCTTTTCGATGTACCGAAGAAGTCATTTTTTGACGGTTGTTATCTTAACAATTAAGAAAACCAGAAAAATCTAAGCAATCGCGGTTTTCGTTATTTTCGATTTTGTTAATTTGTTGTAATCCAGTTAAGAGGACGTTAAACCCGTATCTACTGTCTCAGTTCAACTTATCGGGTAACATGGAAAAACAACTCTTACGCAGAAAAGTAAAACTAGCTTAATTTCCATTTTAGAGTAAACGAACCTTTAATTAAATGTACAGTGAATATTATTCTGGAAGGAATGTGTCTTAGGGTTTTTGTAGAATTCAAAATATACAGCTAGAAAATATGCAGCTACATGTAATAGATACAAAAACCTTTTTTTTTTTTACTTAACTGTAACTTTTTAATAGTTCATAATTTAAAAAACCGCCTATATGACATCATCTCTACTACCGAAAAATTGTTCTTTATAAATTTTACAAACAGGTACTTTTAATTGAATTTCAAAATTAAACTAGTTTTACGTAGTCTGCGTGAGCATTGTTTTTGCATGTTAACCAGTAGTTGGACTGAAACAGTATAGATGCGGGTATAACGTTCTCTTAAAAATAATCAGTTGATGACTCCACTTTTCACCGCATATTAGCGCATTTTATACGTAGTCAAATTTTCTTAACGCTCTAACGGTTTTTGAGTTATTTAACTTTATTTGAAATTATTGAGTTAATAATATCTTCGAGATAAAAACGTGTAAACCTATTTCCACTTAGGATTGATTTTCGTTTGAATGGTTTTTACGCAGTGTACTGTATAAAACATGTGGCTACACTACTTATAATAATTTAAACTACGGATTACGTTATTATATCCTAATTTTTTTTTTCTTCCTCGTTTCTTGTCAGATTATTGAATGTGTCAACCGAAACTCGTATCGTGAGATATTCGCCATCGACGATTTTATTACTTTACGTTTTGGCGATTATTACTATACATGTATGCTCGTCGTTTAGATTTACGGAAAATGATACGTGTCACTTATTAAATAGATACATCACGCAGTGTCGTATACAAGATGTCGCCAAGAAGAGAGAGAATCAATTTGAAAACTCTGTCATAATGTATAAACGCGTATACCAAGGTTAACGAAAGATAACAATTTGTAATTTATACATTTTTATGAGTTATTTATCATAGAATTTGATTTAAAATTATTGTTAAAATCAAATACTAGATAGGTATACCTATACTTATGATAGCTTCTAGGTAAGATAATTTTATTTTTATGAACTAATAACATGCCCGTTATACATGACTGTTTATATCGTCTATTGATTTGTTTAACATGGAAATCCAAATGCTGTACATTTTCATTATAGCAAAAAATCTTTAATATAGGAATTTTAATGAAGCCAAAGTTTTATATTAGTGATAACGTTGAAACAATCTATATTACGTACGAAAACTGTGCATCGAATTATAGACAGATTGAAACATAAATGATAATTAACGATTAAAGATCAACAGACAATGATTTGAATAATTTATTGTACGTCAATAGAACTCGTTTGATAATAGTTCACTGCAACGACCAATACACTGTCTATGTGCGTTTACAGTTTAGGGAACTGAGTGTACTATGGCACAAAGTCGCATTGCTGTTCTAATTATTAAAAATAATAAACTATAATTTTGTGGGGCAAGGTTTACAATTTTCATTCTAAATATAAGTGTACAATTTTTACACACTGCAGATAGACGTGCCAAATTAAATAGTGTTTTGGATATAGGTCGTTTCGGTTTTAACAAAAAAATGTGTACGTACGTTCAGGTTTCTTTGATATACATTGGCTCAATTAGCTCATAATCCTCAAAGGGGAAGAGGGATGGGCTTGAGCCCTATCATAGTATTAAGTAAATACGATCCACTAGGTTCTGCCTCCGCATTGGTAGCGCATCAGACGATCCGGGAGAGCTGAACCCCCTATCCCCCTAATTGTACCACTATTGATGTACCTATTATTATTATAACTACAATATCGGTACTAACACGTACAATTTTTGATTTTTTCGACTAAAAAGTAATTAATTGGTAAATAGGAAAGATAGATTATTTCCTTAATTTCCCCTCCACCCTTCCACCCCACGTGAATACACGGCGCTGAAGTCGTGCTTATCCGACCGGCCGTCCGGTCTTCTGCACGCGCATAATATTTTTCCCGACTGGGAAACGTGTATTATAATATTATACGTATAGGTACCAATCAACCAGAGTATATCATATAATATCATCGTACGTACACCTTCCCTCCCCGCAAACACAATAATAACATCATATACGGTTTTTCTGTCTCTCGTATTATTCCCGCGCACGTCATTAATCATTATTCTTCTCGTTAAAACTTCTGTCAGCCGTCCCTCCCCTACCCGTCCACCCGCCACTAATCAACACCGCGCTCGTCGAGTATACAACTCCGCGGTACACGTATATCATACTATAGAATTATTATTCTTCGTACACGTATTCCGTAACACTCGTTTTTGATTTTGATTTTGATTTGTTTTTTCTTCGTTTTTTACAACCTACGGTAACCGACGTGTACGATTGCCGTCGGCGGCCGAATACGCGCGCGCGGTATCCGAGCCATCGCTGGTCGTCTCCGTCTCTCTACGCGGACGGTCGACGACGACGTATCGACACGAGAATAATAATATCGTAGCAATGTAAGCGGTGCTCGAATCGGAAAATTAAAAGAATGGGTGTCATACGATTTCAAACGAATTAGCGTCCCACGCATTGACTTCAACGCAATCGGCGAGAGATTCGCTCCTTACACTCCCCTAAGTATCAATTTTTAAACATAATTTAACGAATATTAATAAATTTACAAAAAAAGATGCATAAATAAACAGTAGCTGCAGCTGCCGACTAACTTTTTTCTTGCATATACAATGTATATTATGCATATTATACATTTATTTACGATTCTGATATGATAGCTGTGAAGATTCTGATACGAAATGTTTCTTTTTTTTTTATTGATTCCCGTAAAGATAAGTATTGTCTAGTTGATGCGACTGAATATAAATAGAAGGTATAGAGGAATACCAACATGTCTGGAAAATTAGTTAAAGTACGCAGCCCCCATGCGTCCTCCCACCAAATTCGGGCACTGAATATAAGCTACACACGTCGCGAGAATATTTACGATCGGACGAGAAAACGATATTAAAAAAAAGAGCTGATACTGGGGATAGGACCGACCACTGTTGTAGATGAAAAGTTGAAAAGGTAGGACACAAGGTTATTTCATTTATATCTATATGCAATTATATCTATTGCTTGACGAAAGACGATTCTGAGCGCAGTTTGGTAATACATAATTTGAAATATCATAATTTTTTTTGCGTTTATTGTTGAAATTTGATTTCAAAACACTTATTAAAAGAGAAAAAAAAGTCGTCCGATAATTTTGGAAATTTTACCACGTCTAGATAAGTCTAATATAAGTATTATTACCAAGTTTTGAGTTTCTACGTGTATTTATAACCGTATTACGGCCAAAAAACTGCCGAAAATTAAAATTTATTAAAAGCTCAAAAGTGTCTCTAAAGTGTATTGTGAGTTTTTGATTAAATCATTTTTTCTGGTAGAAAACGTCGTCCGTGTTTTTATAAAACAATGAAAACGCAAAATTGTACGTTTTCCTACGTTTTTTCCACTTAAGTGCTTTTATTTAAAAATGGCGTCAAAAATCAAAAAATGATCTCTAAAAAGTACCATCTAGAAAACTTGAGCTTTCAGAAACGTTGCTACACGTAAAAATCGGAGCAAGTTTAATAGGAAATAACGTGTCTACAGGGAAGAAAAAAAAAGAAATAAACATCTTAGTAAAACCGCTAGGCTCGGAATCTAAAACAAGATAAAATGTTGACAATATTGTAAATATACCATTTGTGTATCCATTATAATACTGTAAAATATAGAGGATATAGATTATTACTATTACTACTGGTGACACCGTAAAATATTAAAGGGACATAATAATTTTCGATTTGTGGTGGACATTTTTCTATCCAGCTTTTGAATTCTCGCCCGTCGATTTAGGTAAGGAAGAACATCAAACAACACAATGATTATAGGTACATTAAATACCCTCCCATTGACAATTCCACGCCATTGTCACGCCATTGGAGGGGCAGTTTGCGTTTGGGCGAGTTCGTGAAAATTGCGTTGTGTTTGGTCGATTTCCCACAATGCGTTTGCAGGCATGATTTTAAAATACTGTAATGAGTTCGGGCGACTTTTAACTGTCCATTTTCTCTCTCGTTTTGACAGACTTGGAACAGTTTGTAAATTCCATGAATATGGTTAAACGTTTTCTATCGAAATGCATCGTTTATTTCGTTTTGTAATAAAAGCGTTTTAAATGTTATGATCCATAACTAATAACTACGAAATAAAGTACTAAATACTAACAACTAAAACACTATAACGAGTTCACGTTTCTAATGTCCGAGGAAATCGGATGTTTGAAAAATTATAGAACTAATAGGTTTACATCGATAACTAAAACATCCTACTTGCTAGGAAATCGCAATTTTCGTTATCTCGTCCGATTGACGATACAGAAAAACCAATGGTCGTCAAATATTATAACACACAGGCATAATTCTGTGTGGCGTTTTTAGTACGTGTTGTTCGCAATCGTATCTTTTTTACTCAACGCCGTACCTATACCGAGTACGACAGGCTCGAACATACGGCGTTTTTACTACGCGGGAAGGAAGGAATTCGCCCGCCGTCGGACATTACACACGGACAAGATCGAAATTCGTTTACCGCACCGCTCATGATGTTATCACGTAACGGCCGAAAAACCGGAATCCGCTGTTTCGTTCGGAAAACCCCCGGACAACCGGCGGATATCGCGACGCGCCATTGCGTCCGCCCCGTGTACGGGCGCGTGCGCCGGAGTTTCCCGACGCCGCAACTGGACGCGACGGCCACTGCGTACCGAACGACCGACCGCTAAACGCCACGACAGAGCAACGGCCACTACTGGCGACGCCTAGAACGCTACGACGCGTTTCTCGTCGTCACTGTCGTACTGCCGAACAGCGTACAAGACACTACGCGGTCAGCAGCACTGGCGCGCGGTCCGTACAAGGCTTTCGCGGCGATTCTTACGACGGCGGCGGCGGCGAAGTGATAACATCCTTCGCGGACGGTCCGCGGCGCATCAATTCCGTTACAGGCGCGCGCGTTTTGTGACGAGACGCGCCCGTTAAATCGATTTCGGCGCGCCATTGTGAAACCGTACGGCCGATGTAATGCGACAATAGCGACGGCGGTACGGGTATTCCATTACGCGCGCACGGGTACGCCGCCGCCGCGCCAGTGCGGTAGACGCGCGCAGATTGAGCGGACCGGATGAACATGTAGAAATTAACGTTTCGTTCGCACGCGGCATTGTCATGTTGTACCGGTGTAAATAAACGTTTGATTAAACTCGTTTTGTCGATCGTCGCCCGTCGTAGCGTTTCGTCGGTTCGGTTTTGTCGTATCGGAACCGACGGCGGCCGCGGTGGCGGCGTACCCGGGCCTTTCTTGAGGGAGGTGGAGGAGGCGTAACATATTTTCACCCGCTCTCAAAACAGAAAACCCCTCGAAAACGTAACGTCAAAGCTACAGCGATTTCATTAGCAGATACGGGAATGAACGTGAGGGGGGGTCTTTTTAGTTTCTAAAATACAACACTTTAATACGTCAACCAAGACGTTTTTATTTGATCAGATACAATATTATAATGCGTGTAATAAAATAAGTACGAGTCTAACCTCCGGCTTTTGAATCGTTTTGATATCGTCCACTGGTACACGTATTTCTTAGTAAATATGCAACCGTGCAAGACCGCATTGGCGATCCTTACAGATTTATTTTGTACCTAGAAATCAATGAGACAACGTTTGAAACGCCAACACGAAATAATGACACCAGAAACCTTGACACGGTTCGACC
Organism: Cinara cedri; assembly: GCA_902439185.1. Taxonomy (NCBI): domain Eukaryota; kingdom Metazoa; phylum Arthropoda; class Insecta; order Hemiptera; family Aphididae; genus Cinara; species Cinara cedri. The sequence continues at coordinate 732,895 of CABPRJ010001909.1, read as the reverse complement.
ATAGATAACAAAAATATTTCAACATCTATGGATTTTATCATTTTATAATATTTTTAAGTACTTCATGAAAAAAAAAATCGAAATGATTGTAAAAACACTAACAACAAATAACAATGTACGCATAAAATTATACGGCCTATGGGGGGGAGGGCAAATTCTCCCCTCGTTCCATTAATTAATAATCCATTAATTGTAACATTGGTATACTTTTGTTTGTAAAAATATTATACGTATAGTTACGTTTATACCTCGTTGGATTGAAACGAGACAAAAACTGGAGCTACTACGCATTACGGGTAGGCCACTGTTGTAGGTGAAAAGTTACAGGAAAGGTAGGTATTGTCGTGTACGCAAGTAAACACAAAGAGGAAACACATACACACTCCAATATTATATTTCTAGCCTAACCAGGCCTCGCTCTATATGTATATGAGTAACCGTTTGTTAGGCCAGTTGCATTTATACTCGTTATGGTGTACTATACATAACCTAGAGCTTAGAATATAACTAACCAGTGTTACTCATAACTCATTAAGACCATAGTTAGGGACTCTATTTAGTTATTATAGTCAAAGTTAAATTAGTGATTATTTCTGAATTCAGTTTATAAGGAGAGTATAATATACTATATCTCACTAACATCTTAGTAGTAAACCCAGTGACCAACTAAGAAATCTTGCGAAGTGAAAAGGTAATAGTTTCAATTAAACAAACGCATAAAATTGATAAAAACAACTTTATTAAAAGCTCAAAGAACGTCCTACATACGTTGTCTTTATAATTATTATTTCCTAATGCTAACTAATACGATTACTGATACATATTTTATCGTTGATACTTTTTATAATAGCACAGTATGTAAATGATAGTTTAGATTATTTATAGAAATATTTCAAGTGCAAAGTCATAAATAAGTAATAATACTTCGATTTCTTCATTTAATCTTCGTAGAGGTACTTTTTCTCCAGTAGTCCTGATCAACCACATATATCCTATAGTGTCCAATGCCCGTTACCTAAGTATATACTACGACTAAACAACTAGTCAGCTAGGACAAACAGCTCACTTGAGCTCAAAGTGTAAAAGTAAAGAGACTACTACTAAGTTAAAGACACAAGATTCTCTACTATCTTTTAAACATAAAGTCAAAAATTAATCCGAAGGATAAGTTAATTTTATAAAAACACACTTCTAATGTTCATGTGGCGTGATAGTATCCAATTTCAGGAAACCTTCAAACCTACACAAAATTCAAGCATTTCAATCAGTAGCATTCCGTTTTATAACGGGTTCTCCCTATGTTTAATATCTCACGCTATATTCTTACCTGCAAACCTAAAACCACGTCCATCATATTCTATAAACAAATTCGATTCTGTTTACCAAATAATCCTAATTTTAACTATGATAATATCCTAGCAACTCGTCTAGATGGTTAGCTCGTCATTAGTGTCGCCATTGAGTGGCCTCGGTTTTTCTTCTCGCAGTGATAATTTGGACGCCTATACGATTATCATGATAAAAGCATTATATGTACACTATACAGTGTATTTTAAATAAAAATTATAGAAATATTTATTGAAAGCAACGATAAATCATTGAAACAAAAATACGTTTCTGAGCGAAGCGTAGTATTATTCTTATGTGAACTAATTTCCTTTGTAACCAATTTTAAGCGAAACACAGAAATCAACAATAAAAAAAAACAACATCAAGGTAACGTATTTTATTATTATTATTTATTTTTTGAAAAACTATTGGATATGTAGAAAAACTCTCGAGTTATACCGCCGCACCGTGCGAAATTCTGCATCTATTGCAGTAAACACGATGTGGAACGACTATTAGAGCATTTTTACTAATCATGAAAAAAAATCCAAACAAATCTCAATAAAACTAATAACTTTTTTGCTGCACTCGAATATTCAAAAATTAAAAGAAAAAAAACAACAAACCATTTTCACATTTATCTACATTCACGGACAATAATATAATTTTGGGTCACGTAGTACATGTAATAATAATATTTAATATTTGTTCAGTAACACGTTAAAAACGTGAAAAGTTAATTCTATACCTTATATATGTAAGTATACAAAATATATCTAGCTGTAATATTATTATACCTGTACGTGTGGAAACATTACACGCGCGGCAACGCGGCGGGTGTTTTTAATTACTTATTATTATAATATTGTGTATAACCATTAATAATAATAGTCGGTGGGTAATATTTAATCATTACGAATAAATTAAACACATTTCGATTCTATTAATAAAAAAATAATAATAATAATAAAAAATATAGCTAAAATCGATTATACGTCGAGTCACGAAGAAAGTTCCCGTATATTACATATATATATATTAGTATTCGTATAATAATATGATTGATAGTTTAACGACATAAACATTACTGTCTTAAAATATTATTATAATATAGCGGCGCACTCGGCGGCCGTTGTAACCGTAAAAAAAAAAAAAATAATAATAATAATAATAATAAAAAATAGATATTAGTAATGCATATTCGTTTTTAATTTTCGTGCGGTACGATTATCATATTTTCGTGTACGGAACACAATGTATAACTTGAATAACATTCGAACAGTGCTTATAACTTGCGATGACGCAGGTAAAAAATACAAAAAAATAAAAATAGTATTACCGGGAAATGATAATAGATTTTTTTTACCGGGTAAGTATCCCGCGAGATATTCATAGCTTTTTTTTTACGACGTGTTTCGCAGTTAAAATGCTCCGAATAGGCCAACATTATAATATTTTTTAATTTTCGCATATTCGAAAGGCAGTGGTTATTTTTACGTCCATGCCTGATTGGTCGTAGTATTGATCCTTAACAGTGGTATACTAAAATATCCTCTGTAATATTTATAATACATCAACCAAGGTACAAAAATATACTTATTAAATGATTATTTACTAAAAAATAACAATTATGGGTTAAAAATCGCATCGCGTGTCGTCAAATTATAAAACGGTAATTTTTTATGGCTGCCTATATTTGAGATATTGCAAAACCACGGGGTTTTAAACCAGCGGCGATTTAGACAACTTGATTTTGTTGAAATATTTCTTAAATACACGAGACAAGTCCTGCGATTTACAGAGTTAAAAATTACAAAATTTAAGGAAAAAATACGAATTTTGAAAGATTACTAGTAAAAACAAGCAAAAATTATATCAAAAGATGGGTAGTAAAATGCCTAAAATTGTTAGATATCGACTTTTAATCTGGTCAAACTAAACAAGCATGTCGGCTATGTTAAAATAAAAAGTTAAAATGTATTTTAAATAGACACAAAATATAAAACATAAAACCACGCGTCGTCCATGGAAGTAAAACCAATTCCATTTCATCGTACGGTCTTATTCACACGTAATATACCTAATTATCTACCTAATATCAAGCGTCGGGTTTACACGACGCGAATCCGATGGGCAGGGCACGTGACGCGAGGCGAGATTTGACATGATTCAACCAGTGTAAACTTGCCCCTGGTAGTGAACCGAACCACTGTCGGTTTCTGTATACGAAGTCTTCTTTGGTACTTGGCACTTTTTTTACCGATATAATGAAGTGACTTTGAACATCAAGTAGAACATTAATTTTCTAATACGTCATTTTATTGTACTGGTTAGAGAGATGAAACACGTAACTTTATTTATAATTATTAATAAGCATACGCTACTAAAGAGACCAAAATTTTTATTGATGTGTATTTTTCACGAAAAAAAAAAAAAAATTGATAACTCAAAATCAAATTTTTGACATTTAGTCCGTTATTAATTTTAAATCTTCATGATTTAATTGGTGGAAACTTTTTCAGGTCACTCCTTGATTCAGAGTGAAGCGGCCTAACAGTGGGTCAGACCACTATGACCTATAAGTCTCTGCATGCGTATTTAATAGCGAATCGTCCACGTTGATTCGCTCACGCTGATTCGCTTCACTCCTGCATCAGATACGCATCGTGTAAACTGTTTGGAGAATCAGCTGTTTTGTAAGACAGCTTCGCCCTTCACGGATCGTCTAAACCCGGTTTTTATAATTGTATTATAATATATTATATTACAATTACATTATAATCGGGTTTTTATTTATTTTTTCTTCAAAGGACGCGCGTTTTTCTCGCCCAATTTGAAAGATAGCCGAAAGAATGCCAAAGCAATTTACTTAAATGACTTTTAGTATTGTAATGAGTAATAAATATATTTTTTTTTCTAATTTTAATGATTCGACCAGAACTTCATGTATATTATGTTCCGACTGCGAACCGAACTGACAAATTTGATACGAGCACGCGATATTCGAAATAGATTTAATGATATTATTATTATTGTCATTCCGTCTTTTATTTTACGCTGCGCAATTGACCACACGTGTAAACTCCCGCAGGATATGATCTCATCAGACACAATATTATTTCAATTTCACCGTTTAAACAAATATAATATGGAGGTTGACATTTGTCAAGAAATAAAAAAAAATATACACGACGGCGTAATTTAAACACTCCCTCCCCCCCCGTTCCTTAACGTAAATAATTATACTACCCGTACAAATAATATTTCTAACCGTTTTTCATTCGCTTCAAAATTATTACTTTATATTGCCGGTTTCCTGTGAAAATAATATAAAACAATAAAATATAATAATAATTCGTCTGTTTAAATCGCTTTACAACGGTAGCAATACACACACGACCAAGACCTCCGTGGCCCGAGACGTCGAATAGAATATTATTGTAATGTTTTATAGAGGGTGTATTTCCGTAATGACGGGTTAAACGTGTAAAACAATTTATATCGTTTTCGTTTTGCCACACGAACACGTGTGGCAACACTTTTACAACTCAATGTTTTTGATACCGATTACGAAAATACGAATATTGGGTAGTTTTTGCATTTTTTAAATAAAATTAAAATTTTGTTATTTGTGATTAAACTCCGATTTCAGCTTATATTGTCTTAACAGTGTATGTTATAATAATGTAATTTGTCTATATCGTGTGTTAGTAAAATAAAGACAACACACGTGTGTATGACATCCACATGTTGTACGATTAAAACTTTGTCTACTCCAAATAGTAAATTATCCTACTTCAATAAATTTGTTTAGGCGCTACAATAATATATCGTCTTACGATTAATAATAATAATTAATAAGTAATACATTTTACGCGATGACAATAGTTATACATAACGATAATCACGCAATAAAACAGAAAAACACAAAGAATAAATTAATATATTAATAAATTAGTAGTTTTGATGACCTGAAAATTAAAATAGCGTTGAATTACCGCGGTTATGTAATCTAAATTTCCAATCTTGGATGGGGTTTGTCACATCCAATTTTCGTGGGGGGAAGGAGAGTTAAAATATTTTTAATACGTAAACTTGTAGCTGTGAACTAACTAGTCTTTGCTATATTATAGATATAAACCTATTATGAAAATGTCATGGGGGGTTGTTGAACCTTTAATCCTCCTGTATACGGGCTTGGTCACACTCCTACACACTTTCTTTTATATTCTACTCTGATATTTATTGCATTTAAAGGACAGATGATGAACCAAGAAACAATCTCGATTACCACGAACATCGACCCAAAAGTGTCTCAAACATTATCTATTACATTATTACTATATTATATTTAATCGCTATATAAAGTAAGGGCTAATGTTCAAATTTATAATTTGAAACAAAATGTTCATGTGAATAACTGCAGATGTTATAGTGATTGATAAACCTAATCTATAAGAAAATGTATGTATTTTATGAAAAATCAAAAAATTTGATCACGGATTTTTAGATTGGAAAAATATGATGAAAAATATAGAAAAATATGCTTTAAAAAGCATTAAATTATTTTTTAATATTTCATTAATAAATGATAATAATAAATATGCTCAAAGATGAAAATAAATGTTCTTTTTTTGAAGAGCAGAGAGAAAACCCGGGCAAACCGTGCACAGTCCGAGAAGAATAAAATCAGTGTTGAATCCAGACGATTTTTCTGGGGGGGGGGAGCATTACTGAAATTATAGTAATATTCTTTTTTTTCTTTTTGCTTATCTACTCTCTTACTAAAACCGGTAAAATTTGTTTAATTATTAATTTACCCACATTTGACAAGGGGCAAGCAAAATTTCAAGGGGAGCTATCGCTCCCTGTCATACACCTAGATTCGGATTCAACACTGAACAGAATGATCAACAGGACCAATTTAATTACAAACCATCGCATTGAGATATTTTAATATAATATATATACATGTAGTTAAAACCAAACTATTGAACGATTACTATCATTTTTTTTTATCTTACCGTTTTCTTTCTATAAGGCGAAAAACAACCCATTCGGATAATAAACAATAACTATGATTTGTCTTACAGATAATAATGCAATGTTCTAGACCTAAAATTATGCTCAAACATGAGATGCATTATGTAATCTACAAATCGTTCACATTTTTACCCCCTTTTTTGGGCTGCACGAACAAGAGATGCAAGGTGCAATATTACCAAAAACCTAAAGTCCGGACTCTAATTTATTATAATAGTATAAGTACTACATACGCGTGTAACGAAATAATGATGCCTATATGGCTATATGCAATATCGCGTTGTTAAATCGGACAGTTTAACGATAATAAGACACACAACAAAATTTTACTCGATTCTATCCTCGCGATTTCACGCCCAACACTAGTAAAATAATAATATATTACCCCAGGTTAACGGTTATGGGTTTTCTATGTTTTTTTTTTTTTTTTCATTTTATTCGACGACGACGCATATTCTCGTTAATTTTTATGGATTTTTCGTTCGGTATAATATCCGTCATACTACAGCTATAATACAGCTAGTTGATACCTACCTACCTAGATTATGTTAGAGGTATCTCTATCGTAAATTTATCTATCGCTTATGAATTTCGTTTTATTAAACGCTACAAACAGTATAAAATAATATATAGTACTATATTATAGTGGTAAATAATAGGCGTAATAATAATAATAGTATATATTATAAACGTTGTCGAGTTTATTCTTCCTGTTTGTCCGGCGCAGCGCGCGTTTTCTCTTAATTTATATATGAAAATAAAATGCGATTAAATGAATTTGAGAGAGAAAAAAAAAAGGATGTTATAATATGTAATGAGGGCCAGCCCACGGATTTCCTTTTAATATAATAATAAAAATAATATCTTCTCGTACCGTTTAAGTTTTATTAACACACATTTTTGTTTTCACAGCGTTAACAAAGATAGATTAGTCAACGTTCGTTCGGTTGTTTATCATTATAATAATTATTATATTTTATATTTTGCATAAAACGAATTTTTTGTTTTCTAAGAATCATTGTTGTAATCTAGGCTCTTGACTGTTTCTTCGATTCAAAACACTAGGAAATTTAAAAACAATGATTTCTCTATCCCATTATGACTCGGCAAGTACGACTACACTAGGTATACTATAAACTCGCGGAGACGAAATTACTTTCAATAGATTTCAGAGAGTTTTAAACGTTGTTCATAGAGAGAGAGAGAGAGAGAGAGAGGAAGAGAGAGAGAGAAAAACATAATAATATCCGCGACGACGACGACGACGCTTTCATTGAATTATTATTCAAACGGGCACGAGAATACGATTATTATAATTTATGAAATATAATAATTTTGTAGGTACTAAACGCGTGAATATTTCTATTGATTATCCGATAAGGTGTGAGTAATAATATACACGAACGAAAGAATTTTTTTTTTTTCTTAGGACATTAACGATTTTATCGAGATAAACCGCCCCCTCTTACCGGTATCGGCATTGCACGCACTTTGAACATTCATCATCACTCGTCGGCTAATAATAATACAAAAATAATTATTATAATATTATTGTTTCGAGTACGGCTATAGTGCGAAAACCACAGTGCGATTCGTTTTCCGAACTCGTGACAATATAACGGAAATCGTATTCGCGGGTAAAACAATATTAATACTACTCGACCTGCGTGTATTCGGTATATCCGGTAGACTGGGGAGGGATAGGGAAAGCTCGTATAGGCATAGGGGAATCGCATTTGCTAGCAAAATTTACGAAGACGACAACAAATAGACAATTCAACTACAGATTAGGTAGGTACTTATCTGCGCGAGGAAACGCGAACAAAAGGTGTATTATGAAACGTTTTTCGATATTTTCAACGAAAAAAATGCCGACTTAAGACAAGATTTAGAGTCCGCGGGGCGAATAACTGAGTTTCCCACATCTAGCCCCAAGTGACGTCACTGCGCAGCACAAATAAAACACTGACCGTTACAGTTATTGCGCACCACATTATCGTCGTCGTTACAATATTATACAGGTAATAGTGGAGCACCTATCTAATACGCGTTATCGCGACGGAATGAACGGTTTAGAAATTTGTTTATAATACGTATATTAACGATGTTTGAGAAAAAAAAAATTTCACGACCGGTTCACCGAAAATATGCAAAACCGTATATATATTTTGACTAATCACTCTTAGCGTGTTATTCGTATTACCCGGAATGGGTGTACTTACTCGCAGCGTATACCTATATATGTATGATTAAACATATTTTGCGAGCTAAATTAGGTAGGTAAGTACTGCAGTGTATATTACACTCGGTTATTTGAATATACGATTATTTATCATAATTCCGCGGATCAATAAGTTTTGAGTAAGATTTATGATTTGATTTATTTGTTTCCCCCCTCCCCCCATAAATGTTATTACTATTATTATTATTATTTTTTTTTTTTTGAAAATATCCAATAATTACGTATCCAAATTTAACATTGTAATAAATTATGATATTACTTTAAAAACTGTCGATATAATATAACCGTTCAGTTTGGAAATATATTACGCATAGTCGTTGAAAATAATCGACTTTTTCGTATGGTTCCCCGTCAATGTATTTTGACTTTGTATTACGTTTTAACGGTCCGAAAACTTTCATAATATTAAACCGTCCAATGAAAAAACGATTTTCAAACGAAAGAACCTTAAAAGTATTGTATTAATTTCTTGATACGTAAATCGTTTCACAGCAAATATTGGGTTTATTATTAATAATATTATTGTGACTATAAAATGTTTTTTAAATGCGAAGAAAATATGGACGTCATGCTTCGTTACGTCGGTAGACTAAATTTTAAAATTTAACGGTAGTTAAAATTTTTTTTTTTTTAAGATTCACTTTGCACCAAGAGTAGGCCACTGAAATTTAAGTAGAAAGACAGGATAAAGGTATTATTTAGTTTATACTACTGTAAACAATGATAAATCATTGCCAAACAAATATTACTGTTCAGGTTGTGATCAGATTTAGTAACAAAGATATTCCACACGCCAATGGTTGAGACTAACTTGTTAAGTTTAGGGCAAAGGACCTGGGACCTATGTTCTATTAAGCATTTAATAAAAATACATATTTTCTACACGTATGCCTTGTCCGAAAATTTTTGTTTCAATGTTCAAAATTAAGAAAAATGAATTAAAACACGCATGAAAACGAATACAATGGAAATGTTATACCCAAAAAATAAAAGAAATTTTTTTTAAATCAAGTCCATATGTTTTTAGGTGATATGTTTTAGGCATTTTAATTTACTTAAAAGTGAGACTTAAAAATTACGCGACTATAATACCTACCTATTATACGTTTCACACAGAATTCATAAACAAAATTATAACTTATTGCCACTCGTGACATCCATCACCTTGTTCGTGGTAAGAAAAAGAAAAAAATGAAACGATAACACAATATTTCGATGGGTCTGAAAAATACTCGCGAGTTTGCGGATTGTCGATCGCAAAATGATGATGAATTTAATCTTCGACAATATTCGAACTGCGCAATGTTGCCGATTGCTTAGCACTGCAGTAGTCTATATACTTACATTAACGGTTCATATAACTATAGTTTGATAATTAATAGTATAAAAATCGTATACACGACGACATAACGGGTACTATAATAACGTGTGTATTTATAAGACGGGATATCAGTAACTCATTATTCGCCGAACGGTCTCTGTGGGTGCCCGAGAAAAAAATATTGTTATTCGACCACACCCCTTCCTCTTCCCCTCTCCCCCGATCGCTCGATTCGGTAAGAAAAAAAAAATAAAAATAAATCTCTAATATTAAATGTATATTTAAATTAATTTGCAACGAACTGTCTGTACTAATATATACGTACTATACTACAGGTATGCATAATAATGCGTTTAATAGGTAATCTATTGGCGTGCCACGTACTAGAGTGCACGTATACTTAACCAAACGGATACCAGTCGGTGAAGCACAAATCGCGTTTCACAATCGGGCGGTTTTTTAAGAGTTTAAAGGCTAAAAAGAGGCTCCCGGTGTCGGTTTTCTTGAATGTTCTCCAATTTCGTAGCTTTCACAATAATTTTCGTGTTTATATTGTTTTAATTTGGCATTTATTTTTTTTTTCAACAGTTTTAACTTGTTATTTAAAACGTTTAGCGTGTACTTCTTATAGCCCATACTCTTCCTTATTTTGATTTGATAATATAGTATGACAAATTATTGACGTAAGACCTTTATCATAAAACACATCAAAATAAGACTTATTATCAAACGATGGAGACATGTTGTTTAGTCTAAAATACAAAAAAAAAAAAAAAACTAGCATTTTTAATATAATATATTTTTACTATAGTTTTCAATTTCGTTCATCGTAATTACGTACAATTTTACATGTTTAATGTTGAACAATTTTTCAAAATTGAATATTATATTTAACAATGTAAGTCCTAAATGATTTATATTATTTAACGTTGAAACGTTGAACATTTGGTTTAAACTGTAAAACATTATGTAAAACAAAGAAAAATCAATAGAAATGTGAAAAATAATTGTTTTAGTTATTTTATTCAAACATAAGATTTGCTATTAAAACTTATCGAAGAAAAATATATTTAACTTGAAAAAATGTTTTTGATAATTTTTTTTAGTACAATACCACAATCAATTTTATTAGCTTTTATTGTACTCGCGCCGCAACATCCAAACACTATATAGTAATAATATTTAAATATTAATAAGCGAAACGCATGGCTGAATAGACCGATGGACTTCTTAGTACACCACGCTGCGGGTATATAACGTCCGGTGCAGCATTATGTTATTAGTAATAATATTATGTGATGCACGAGGCGTGTTGGGAAAAAAAAAAAAGAAAAAGAAACCAATTGCATTTGTGAAAATCAAATATCCGAGGCTTAATCACTTTGAACCCGACGAATCATAAAAGGTCAAATTCCAATCATCATCAATTTATGCTTTTCTCACTGTCTTCCCTCCATCAATCCTCGTTTTCATTATACTATATACGCGCTCGTCGATTTGAATTATTTACTTCTGCTGTTATTGCTGCTGCGCCTATGCCGCCAGATTATTACATTATTATTATTATCAAGACCGAGTTCTTCGGTTATTTTATCGGAGACCCGCGAGTCGTTGTATATTTTTATTCCGAAGATCGCAATAAATCGTGATTGATTTTCGTATACAATATACACCTAAGGTTCACCTACGGGAAAATCAACAGTTTATCGTCCGGACACGTATTTTTTTATTATTATTTATTTTTTTTTGTTTTACTACCTATTGGATTATTCGCGTATAACCGATCGCGACATTCCATCGCGGTGTGTGCCCGACGTTTTTTACACGTGTTAAAAATTCGTCACGTCGCTCATGCCCGCAAACACACGTCATGGCGACGAATAACCGTAATTTACAGAGTACCTAAACGGCGTGTATATATGTAATAATAATATTTGAATATTTAATCTGATGGTGGTTTACATATACGCGATTTTACGACAAAAACATAGAAAATTGATAAAAATAAAAGATTGTTCTTGTCACGGAATCACGTAAGTCCCGTAGTGATCAGCTGTCTGCGTGTACACCCAGTGAAATTGGCGAATGTCACAAATCGCACCTCGTAAACATGTGTTGTTTTTGAAAACGCGAATTAACCGTATACAATTATTAACATATTGATTGTTTAGTGTGAATATTACACTTTAAAAATCATAGTCCTCTCTCCAAAAAAAAAAAAAAAAAAAATTAAAAAAATGTATGACCTATTATAATTGTGCCTGATGTCACTCAAACGAAATGCCCTATTTTTGAAAACGCTACGTATGTGTACATACTCGATCTGTCCGAAGAAAAAAACGTGTTTTGACGCGCTGGGATATTAGTTCACGATGATGCCTCGAAATTATATCGTTTGTTACGGTTTTTTACAAAATCGTTATTTTGGCATACAGTTCAACGGTTAGCATTAGGACCATTAAGTATAATATACGAGACGAGTTTAGGTGATTACTATTAAAATTGAGTGTGTATACCTATACCTACCTATTGAGTTTTCGACGAATATTTTCGCAATATTTAGTCATTAAATACGTATTTTGACGATAATAATAATTTGTTACGAACAAATTAACATGTCAGTTTTAAGTGTTCGGTTCAGAAGTATAGAAAATTATGTTTAACATTTTATGAGGTCGTTGGCATTTTTTTTTTTTTTTTTTAACATACAGTGCACTCGCTCACATACCGCACATAGGTATAATATACATACACGTCATATAGTTTAATAACGCTCTTTTAAGAAACTATTAAATTCACTTTCGAATACAAAACACTCGGATACGCGGGTGTATATGTATCGGGCGAGAACACGTCAGATGGATGTTATAATGTAAAGTGATGCCAGATCGGTACGGTGAATTATTCGTGGTTAGGTCAAATTCGTCGAGGGACGTCAATTCGTTTCAAGTCTAAGAGTATACGTATTGTCGTCTTGCCGATCCGCGCACAGACCAACGCAAAATTCAATTATGTACTTAAGCACGGATATTATATTATTACGATGCAGTCTGCTACAGATTACACATTCGGTAATGTCGTAAAACCAAACATAATTTCCGGTAAACCGCACGTTTATGGACGGCGACTACACGATTGTTAGCATAATATTTTCCAGAACGATATTGATAAATGATAAGTATTTTACGTGCATTTTACGCGATTCGGCGAGAATCGCGAACGCTCCTTAAAGAATCCCTACCGGCACTACCTATAGGACTATATAATGTTGTACAGGGTGAATCTCATATCATGAACCAGAAATCGTTTTAGCTTTATTTTAAAACTATTTCTAATTGTTTACCACTACTCCATATACCTTCAGTAACTACATATTTTTGTTTTTAAAATAAGACCCCCCCCCCTTTTTCGAGTAGAGAATATTTTTAAATTATTAAATGATAAGTCAATAACTCTCTACTCCTCCGGTATATACTTTAAACTGTTATAAAGATAAATCTGATACGAGTGTTATGTATTTAAACATTTCTAAACAAATATTCTCTATTTGAATTTATGATGAAAAATGGGGGTTGCTATTTGAAAATCCAAAGTGGATACTCATTTACGGCATTACGGGTAAAAAACTGAAAACAAAGCTTAAACGAATCCATAACGATTATAAAAAAATAATAATAATAAAAACCAGACATCAAAATCACTTAAAATCTTCCGATAAAATTGCTAGATTATGATAAACGGATCACTCTGTATACCCTAAAACATTTTGTTCGGCTGAAAATTGATAAATACAGAGGAAAGGATGCTGCGATGGGTGGGATACGTGTCGGACTACGTTACCGCATTGGTCGTAAAGGTCGAAAAATGTATACGTGATGTGTATTAAACACGACGAGGGACCGTTTTTATGATCAACGCGCGCGTATCTTATATCATGTCTAATGTTCTCTCCGCTGCCGTCATAAACTACCCGATTTACGGTTTTGACCCCAACAACGGTTTGTCTTCTCTACACTTGGAGTGAAACACAATTAACCGCGTTACCGACCGACTTCTACATTCCCTCGTCATTGCAGTACACCTCGCACCGTTCGCTGATTATAGCTACGTCTACTTCAATAAAGGATTAAAAAAAAACCGATTGAAAACCTAAACGATTAAAAGTCTATTAAAAAAAATACAATATGATTTGTTTGTGTTATCAATAATATACCACGCTCGGTGAAAATGTTTATTTCATGAAAAAGAAATCATTTTAAATTTCGAGTGGAGTAAAGAAGATAATGGTTTTACGGAGATGTTTATTTATTTATTTTTTTGAGGAAAAAAGTTGTCCTACCAGAGATCTTGTTCCGATTTTTAAGTGTAGCACCTTGAACACCTTTTTTGAAAGGAAAAATGTGTGAGGAGATAATTAATGGAGACATTTTTTTGATTTTCCCGGGAGTTTTCTCAATAAATGTGTGAAAAACATGGGAAAACGTACGAAATATTTATATTAGTTGAAAGATATTTCAGCCTTGTTTTTTTCTGTGAACAACTTTTTTACAAGCAATTTCGCTCCGATTTACAATTATAGCACTTTTTCTGAAAAGAAATATGATTGGGAAGGTACTTTAGGGAAGTAATGGTATATCGTTGCTACAGGTTAAATTACCTACAACAGTAGGTACACCCGTTTTCATTATCCTAGGACGTCTTTTTTAAATTGGTTTTTTTAACACTTAATAATATTTGTAGACATACCGAAAGTTTTTTACCAGATGGATACATGTTATACGTATTATACGTTATAGATTTCGGTAAATTGTATTTATTTAACATTATTAATTGCATAATAGAAAGCGTTTAAGTTAAAATTCATTAACATTGAAATGATCACGCGATAAAGGAACACAATTTGAAGATATGAACTATTCTAAAGACATGTCTGTCGTATATGCATTAACAGAATTCGTCCGATCACCATGAAATTTTGGGGAGTTTTTCCAGGTTGTCCGGATAAGGTTCATAGCTATTGATGTCCACCCCTTATTGAATATCGTTCTCGAACATTCGGTTTTTAGGTTTATTTTTAATGAAGAAATAGAATTTTTTTTTTGCTGATTTACGGGTTATCTTGGTAACACGGAAAAAAAAAGCATTGTTAATGATTTGTGTTGTACAATCTCAGTGCTGTGTGAATATCTATGGTAAAAGCGTATAATGATAATTTGTCTATTAACTTTATTTAGCAACTTTTTTATTGCACGGGCAAAGCATGACAGCTTGTATATGAAATCAAATATATTAAAATAATCAACGAAAATAAAATTATAATATTATATTGTATCGTTATCTATTTTTGTTTTACAGTACACGACAAATAATGATTACACGATGTCAAATTTTTCGGATGTACGCAGCAACTTCGTGAAATGAATAATTTCACCGGGTGATTGATATTATGGGCATGTTATTTATTTATTTATTTTTTTTTTTTTTACATTACACGGCACCACGTTGAAACATTATATTCTATAATAATATAAGTGTATAATGTACTCATTGGTTTTATCGAACATCGGAATTCCGGCCTCACCCGGGAGCGGTGAATTTTTGAAATATTGCTTATTGCAATTCGGCAGGTGTCGAATTTTTTCGTGTCGATTTGAATTTTTAACGAAAAAAAATATAATATTTATAAATACCGGACGAATGAAAAGAACCGAAATTGGACACTCTGCAGTATATTATTATATGGGTAGTAGGTATATATACCTACCTACGCACAATTCGACCGTTTCCGTCGATTGCGGTTGAAAATGACCCGTATTATTGTAACGAGTATCTACGAGCGTTATTTTTACACGTTGTTTTTTTGTCGATTTATTTTTTTTTTCACGCAGTCGACAACTTTTTAAAAACGACCGAACGAAAATGATGTATAAATTATCACCGTACGGTTCCATTATTATTATTAGTTTACGCGCAATAAATATCTGAAAAAAAAAAAAGAAAGAAATGGTAAAAAACCACCGTCTGACAGTGTGAAAAGAGATTGCTTCGTTTATTTTTTTTCCTGCGGACAGCGTCAATTTTTCATGACTACCAAAATAATTTTCAAGCTTTTTATATAATACATAAACGCGCTAGGGTGTTATTATTATTATTATTTTTTTTAAAAAAATTATTTTATCGTCGCCGAATCAATGCCAAGAACTTTCTTGAAATACTTACACGATGAATAATACGCGGTCGCGCGAAAATGTGTAAAGCGGACGATTCGCTGGAAGGGAATGCGCGGTAGGGACAGAAAACGATTTAAACTTTGAATTATACGCGGGTAAACATTATACACGGACGTAGGACGGTGCAATTTGTTATAAGCGAGTACTTATATTCTAACAAGCTGCAGGAGTGCGTCGAGGTGTGTGTATGTTTATATATATATATATATTATATGATTGAAACATTTTACGATCAACAAATAAAAATTAATTTCAGCATTTGAAACAACTGCAAAAAAAAAAAATCCGATACTGCCGATGGGTATTTAAGGATGGAAGTTGAACGGAAGGATTTGTGTAAGAATTTAATCTGCATATAGATATATCTGTAAGGAAAGATAAATCATAGCTAACGAAAAACGATTCTGATCAGAGTATTATTAGTCATATTTTTTTCTTGTTGCTATTGTTTATAACCTGGAAATCAATAAAAATTTCACGAAAAATTGACGGTTTTTCCTGTTTTCAGAAAATTAAAATCAATAATAAAATGTAATCTTCTCAACGCACCAAATAAATCAAAAATGGTACAAGAAAATAAAGTTTTTGTTTGAAGCAAGTTTTCTGGTAAAAAAATTGTTGTATAGACAAACAAATCACAGTAAAACCAACAACACTCAATAATCCTTCTCTTTGCTCAGAATCTTAAAAAACGTGCATTACGGTCAGTCGTCTATTATCAAAGTCCGCGATAATATGCATATTATATTTACCTACTACCGTAATATAATGCGATCGTGAGCGTGACGTGAACATAATATATTAAATCCGGTTACACGTTCATACGATTACGGTATACTACGGGTATACGATGAGGTGGCCCGTGATTTGGTCTTTGTGGTATTACTGTAATACAGTATGCGTTGATGTAGGCGAAATTAGCGTTTTACTCGATCTAGAGATGAGCACGAGACGCGAAAAAATTGGTTTTTTTGTGAAGTGGGAGGGGGTGAAAGAAACAGTACGATATTACACAAAAGACATAGGCTAGAATATATTGTATAATTTGTTTTATTTCTGTAACCCAAATGACTTATTTGACAAGTTCTTATTTAAATTATCAATTATCTCCCGAATAAAAAAATCGGTTTCTTTTCTTGGTGAACAATACACCAATAAAATTGAAAAATATAAAACAAACTGGAATATATTAACTAAATCCGAATAATTTGAAATAAGTTTATTCAACTATTATAACGTATTAAAAATAAAAATTACTAATAACCAATAAGAACCTTTTTTTTTTTTATCTATTACCAAGTGGAACTTAATCGGAACATGTATACAAAGGGAAAAAGATAATTTAAGAGGTGACAACCACGGCCGTGTGTCGACAGTATGGCGGGGCCAAGTTCAAGGTCACGAACGTGCAAGACGTTAACCAATAAAAACTTATTGAAGTTCGACGCGAATAACGAGATCTTCAAAACCGCGGACGGATACCAATAATACTAGAGAACATTAAGTCCGGTGACTCGGTGAAATAATCCAAAGAAAAAAAATAACAAAGACCGTCATGTCTATGCCAACGACAAGCGTCGTAGAACGCGGTTAAAAAAAAAAAAAAACCTGGAAAATACCGTCGAAACGGGATGGCAGACGATGGTTACATTATAATATATACGGAAAAGACCAACTAAGTATACATGAGATTTGACGAGTGGGTAGCCGCTGTAGGTGCGTGTTCGAATTCTTTCACGGTCGCGTCATTTTCTGATGCACTGACACGAACATACAGTGCACTAAATAAAGAGAATTCACGCAGTCGTCGGACTCCGAGGTTTCGTTTGAAGATAATCACGTATCTATACACATTTTGTGGGACACGATTTCTTTCACCCCTCGATTTGGTCCCGTTCGGGTAGAATAACGATTATTCACCTCAGAGCACCACGTGAAACGGCCGGAATTTCGAAGACTGTTTATTTTTATTGGCACATAAAATCCGCATATCGATTAGCATTATATTGCTCACGACATCTAAAATATTCTCGACCATAAACCATTAGTACTTGGGTACGTAATATTTCTACAATTTTTGTCCCGGAATACATTTATGCGGTGATGCGGTGTTAACTGCTGAAACTTATTTAACTAGCGAGTACTAAAAAAATGTTCGTATTTGTTAAAACTAACAAACAGCGGATAAAAATTATTGAACAATTTAAAATATACATATAGTAATTTGAATACGATTTACGTCCGCGGATAGTTTGTAAAATACCTTCCCGTGCACCAGATATTTTACAATGTGATGTATTATTATAGTACACAGTAAAACTCGAATTAAATGCTTTTTTTTTCCGATTATTTATGATGTAATGTTCGGAGAAACCATTACATTTTGTTAAAATTATGTCCTACATAATTTATAACCCAATTCACGGCACCGAAAAGTTGAAAAAAAAAAGAACGTAATACTTACATAAACGAAATAAATATCAATAACATATACACTAAATACCTACCTCAAGTCGAAGTATATTGTACAGCCATGTTATTTTATGAATTAATACGCACGGATCACAGTTGCATACTTTGCCCCCCCTCCCCTCCCTACCGTAGTAGCACATATTATGCTCCGTGAGGTATAAAACACCCGACATGTGTATACTTGCACCTCAGGAATATACATCTCTCAATTCGGAATTCCAATCCGATAGCGAGTTAGAAAATGTCCTTCGTGGAGGGCTCGCGTGTCCCGTGGGTTTAACAACCGCTGCTACAGACGGCGCGTAGCGTCCAATAAACCACTGTTAAAAAAAATATACGGCTGTCGCGAGACAGTAAACAAATATCGTATAATAGAGCCGGTCGTACAAATCACGGTGTCGTTGCGTTCCTTTTGTTGCAGGTGCTCGCCGACAACGTGTACTCGTGTAAAATATACGCGAAACGGACGGGCGTGCGGAGTTTGCGATTCGGGCTGAATATGCGGTCCGCACCACCGTTAACGTGCACAATACACGCACGTGCTAACGTTACGGAGAGAAAACGTTTTATCGGGCCGTTTGTAGCGGATAAGCGCGAAAACTGCTTGACCGGTTTTCGAAACTTCTCTCGCCCGTAAAAAGCCACACTATCAGCGTGTAGCGCGTGCCGTTGTTTTATTTAAAAAAAAAAAATACCCCCAAACAGAAAGCCCTATGAAAACCGCAATAATTACGTATTTTCGGTACCGTCTGAATGGCGTGTTTGGGATGGTACGTTCGACACTTTTATTTTTAATTACACACGACCTGTCCGCGTCACCTCTAACGACCGTGCGATTTCGGCGGGAAAACGGGCGGTTGCCGTGCCGAACTCGGCGCGCAAGAACGTTCCGCGGCGCCCGTTGAAATCTCGGCCCGGCGAGGACGCGCCAACAGCCGGGCGCGCGCGTACCCGCAAAACAGCGGCGGGCGGCGACGCGCGCCCGTGCGGCACGTCGTCGACGAGACGGCCGGCCCGGCCGCGGGGTCTCCGACGGGAACCCCGGGGACGCGCGAGCGCGACACAACATCATTACCGTAACCGCGCGGACGCGTACCCGCGGTATACGGAGTGCAACGCGAAACGCGTAAAGCGCGACCGCTGGGCCGCGTGCCAGCGGTACGTACGCGAGACGGGCGAACCACACGCGGGCCGACCCACACGCGCGGCGGCGCGGTAATATTAATGCTCGCGCGTCGCAATGGTTAGGTGCCCGTGCCGCATGATATTATTATCCTGTGCGGAAAGGATCGGGGAAAAATTATGCACGCCGTTCGATTACAAATCTCGTCGACGACTTTGCGCACACGACACAGTATTACAATACGTGTACGACACCTGTTGCAGCCGCCGCCGCGTGTAATACGATTCTCGTGTACGCTACAGAGCACCGGTATAGCGACAGGTACGTCCGTCGTCGTCGTCGGGTACATAATGTACACCGCGGCGGCGTAAACGTGTTTACGGTCGGTCACGTCCGAGCGTATGCCTAGCTACAATAATAATAATAATAATAATAATAATAGGTATAGGCGTGTGTCGTTTTTGTGCCGCGTAAACCGTACCGCGCGGGTCGTATTGCCCGCGCCCCCGATGCGTGTAATACGCGTTTCCGCGGTGAAAAAAAAAAAACAAAACAACAAAACGATTGATTTTCTCTGTAGAAAGCGAATTTTTATTTGAAAAAAAAAAATAAAAACCATAGATATTAGAAACTATACGTGTAATATCATACAGTTTTAATGCGCGCGCGTTTATCGTCCGGGTGTCGGACGATGCGGAGTGCGACGACGAAATTGCGGACTTTATGCCTTTTGGCCGACGAAAACACGCGATTGAGCAATAAAAACCGTCGTCCTTTTTAATCCGTCGAAAATACAACGCGATCGTGCACCGAAATATTATGCCCGTTGGTTACACGTTTATTCGATATCCGCCCGATTATTCTGCAGTTTCTCTGATGTAAGGTTCGATTAGCTCATGTTAAGAATTTATCACGTCAGTAGGTGTCAACGATATACTTGATTGACAATCATTGTTGTTAGTAAACCGATATCTTGTTACTGTCGCACTCCGTACTCGCCTAGAGTACTTCATTGTCCCTGTACATTCATGATCACCATCCGCTAAAAAAGCTTATCTATTTCAATTTCAAAACACTCGAAAAAACTTATAATTCGTACACAGACATTTTTCGGTAAGCAATTGTGTAGTGTTTTTCGCACGTGTTTAAGTCGGAACATTCAAATTGTAGTGTATAAAGATTGAAATAATTTGTCTATAAACGATGCATATAAAAAAAAAAAAAAAGAAGAGTACTATATTTTTGAGTGCAGTACGTTGAATTATTAGGAAAATATTGTCAAACAGAAAAGTTATAGACACTATACGTTTTATTCGTTTTTTTCAATATCTGAAATTCGAATGCGTCTCAAAAAAATGCTACAGGTTTTGATTTTTTTTCTTATAGCGATATGACCTGACTTTGTGTCGGTTCTCTTTGAATTACGCCCGAATCTCGCCACGAGGAGACCAGTCCGTACCCCAATCATATATGATATATATATATGTACAAGGACTATTTCTCTCCACGCAAATAAAAATACAAATCATTAATTTATATGAACACGAATAATTTTTAATTAAATTGTAAATTATATAATATTGATTCCGTAAACAACTTATAACCTGTAGATGTCCTTCTCAGGGCTTATCGGGAAAAACAGTATATAATTAAAGGTTTTAAAAAAAAATAAATAATGTTTAACGTTATTGAATTAAACAAAACGAAACCCCATTAAGCGGGGGTTCACAGTTCCGTACCCGATAAATTTCTGAAAAGCGAACGAAACAAAAGGAAAAAATTCGAGTTCCTTTGAATCCGGTCGTTTCGAACACTGAAAATAATAATACCGACACCGCTGTTATACACATTGCACACGATCGACATGAAAATAATATTAAAATATCGACAACGTTCCGTTTCGGAATAAATACTATTGGGCCGACGAAAAAAAAAAACGACACGGCCGTATATTATTTTTTTTTATTATTCGTCGGCCCGGCGGAATGTGTTGTACGAGACGGAGTCTTTTGAACGGTTTCTTGTTTGTACGAAAACGGTTTCAAAACACTACTATAATATACTTTTGTTACACGCGCGTACAAAAGGCAACAACTTACTATGACTGTAGCTGTTATAATGTGATGTAACGCATTGTATTTACTGCGTCGTACAAGGAAAGAAAAAATGTTTTTTCATTAATCTTTTTACACACACTTACACTTACTCGCGTAAACCCCTTACTTCCCCCCACCCCGCTTTTCGTACTCGGACTATTTCGTCGTTTAAAACGTTCCCGCGATAGCGCTCGTTTGTATTTTCCGAATACCAACGCTTATATTTTTACATTGTATATTTACATGTACAATTATAATATATATCCGAACGGTCGTATTGCTTCTTGATGTATTTACACTCTCGCCCGATTTTTATTCCGCTCAATCGTTTGAACTTTCATTTGACTAGTTTTGAAATTGAAAAAAAAAATAAAAAAGGAAGAGTGAGCATCTGACTTCATTAATCAACGAGGACGCTAAAATTAAAATTTCACACTCGCAGAAAGTCTACGCGGACAACACGCAGCCGTCTCATTAATATTGCGGTCTTATCGAAATATTATAGTCATCAAATATGCCGAGGGGTTTTTATTCGAAACGAGAAAGTTCGTTGGGACTTTCGTCTCGCTCATCGGGAAAATTATACATTTTCTATATTATATTCTAATATTTTCGAGAAACGTTCGAAATTATTTTTTGAATACAACTTGAATAAAATGTTAGTACCATTATTAATATTATAAATTGTACAAATTATTGGAATATGAAAATGGTCCTTAAATTTAGCATCATATCTTATAGGTTATAAACGCACGTTGACAGTTTCGTCGTTATTTTATCGAAGTAAAATTAATGCGAATACCACTGAATAGTGTCAAAGAATATTAAAACAATTATAATCAAGTAAATCTACGTGTGATGTATACCCACTTTTTAATGCATACAAATATGCGCACGTATGTATGTATTATTGAAGTGTATTTATTTTATTATGTATACCTTTAGGGGTTTGTGTTTCTATAGAGCCCGCACGAGTAGCTACACTAGATACACGTTTTAATGAATATTATTTAAAGACACCGCGCATGAAAAAAAATAATACCTATACACCTACAAACACAACCAACAAATAATATAAACTGCTGCGAGCACTTCGTGTTTTTTTGGAGGGTGGAGAAGTCTGAGCTAAAACATTTAAGCTAGTAAAAAGGAAACGTTCATTAGATGTTGGTGGTGTGAAATCCTGCCTATGCGATTGTTTGATATTCTGAGCGCGGTGATTTTTTATTGTCTGTAAACAACATAACATATTTTCTGAAATTGAATTAAACTGGTTGGTGTATTGAAGAGGTAATTTTTCGACCTTGGAAGTTTTTTTAACAACTAGGAAAACACGTAAGGAAAAACGGAAAGTTTTACGAAAGTAAAAGTTCCATTATTTTCTTCATATTTGTTTTATTGTAATTCGATTAAAAAAAGATAATAAAAACCGGAAATTTGCACAGCATATTCATATTAGACACAGTAAAATGTTCAAAATATTCTAGGGATTTCCAGGCTATTAATAGGACATCTTCGTCTTAAAAATTACGGCATTTGAAAACACGTTTAACCGAACTTCGTTAAAAATAGTATTCCGTTGACGATGATTTAACAACGCGTACAAATATAAAATATATTAATATACATTCTCTAAGATATGTATCCTAGCTGCCCAACTTCCCACCTACAACGGTGGCACACCGAACAACGGTATCAGCTGTATTTTTTTTTTTTAACTACCATTACGGTGTAATTATTCATTCCGACTAAATATCAATCTACGCCGGGGACTGCGTATGATTTACCGAACGTTTAAAAAGAAATCGTCGCGCGCGAGTCTGGTTTTTATCGAATAATAATAAAAAAAAAAATAAATAAATAAATAGGTTTCTTCCGCGACGTCTGCTATATAATATGGCTGGGTCACACCCTTTTTTTTTTCCAATCACGAATCGATTGTGTTTGAATAATATAATAATAATAATAATAATAATAATAATAATATAAAATTTAATAATAGGAAAATAAAGAGAGGATGGACCACATCGGGTACTCGACCGAGAGAACAAAAAAAAAAAAAAAAAAAATGTAAAAAACTGTATATACGTATATAGTATATATATACACACACACACATATATATATATACGTAAAATGTAATATAATAATAAATGGTGGCCATAAGACAACCGAGGAATATGCTAACGAATGAATGACTATCTTAAAAATGATCTTGACGTGCCCTCACGATGATTTATCATTTTTTTTTTTTTTCTCTCCTCTCTATACATGCTCTATGGGCACACCACCGCCGCCGCTGCCGCCGCCGCCACTGCTCGCCGTGCGTACCCGCCTGCCAATTGAAGTCCCGAGACCATTAGAACCGACGGTTTTCAAAAGGAAAACATTCCATTTCTAGTTATAGTAAATACACACGCATACGCGCGCGCGCCCGCCGCGTACACCTATATATGTGTACGTATATTATGTATATAATAGAAATGCAGTCGCTATAATATAATGCTATATAGGTACACATTATACCAATCAAAAGGATTATTATTGTGTTTTTTTATTATTTTTTTTTTTTTTTTCCTATCGTCTTATTATTATTATTTCTTTTCTTGTACATACGTACGGGCGTACGCGCGAGCGTTACCATATAATATACAATATTATATTTAACAAGTTTCGGTCGCGGGGAAAATGAAAAAAAAAAAAATTATAAATCGTCTCGTACCTACATAATGCACCTATAATATCTGTAGGATTTTCGTATATCGTCTGTGTATACGATATTAACCGAGAAAAACGACCCGAATGCATCACGGATGCGCGCCCCCGGGCGATCATACGGCCGTTCGCATCGCACGATTCACGGCCGTTCTAATCAAACTGCAGCAGCGTGGCGATTCCGTGAATAATCGACGCGGCCGATCGATCGAATCCGAAAATCCCCCTAACGATATTAAATAATATCACGTCATTATTACGCTTTTACTATTGTTCGTTATCATTTTCGGAGACGGGGAACGGGAAACCGGGTTAGGGGTAACGAAATGTAGCCGGAAGGAACGTTGTTGCGGTATTTATTTGACCGTCGCGGAAATATGGTATTCTTCTTTTTCTCCTTCTCCTTTGACTTTATCCCAACGATTTGGGTTCGGCCACCCTAGTTTTAAACTTCCACTTGACACGATCCCCCACGTCATTCTCGTATACACCACCGTCCTCGTATCGTTCTCAATTGCACACACCCACCTCTTTTTCGGTCTTTATCTCCCACTCTTTCCTATAACGTTTATTTTCATCACAATTCTTACTTATTCAGCTTCCTCTCGCCTTATGACACGCTCAAACCATGTTAACCTATTTTATCTCAGTTTGTTTGCTATTGAAACCACGCCTAAGCTACCTCTTGTATACTCATTCCTTATTCTATCTTCTTTCGTCACTCCACTCATCCGCCTAAGCATTCTCACCTCTGCTACACTTATTCTCTGTTTACCAATCAACATTCCGAACTATACGACATAGTCGATCTCATTCAACTTTGGTAGATCTTACCTTTAAGTCTCACATAAATTCTCTTGTTTCCATAAATCACCCGACTTCTATATTAAATCCCACCACACTTAATCCTATGTTACATATCCTGTCCAAAGCTACCATTATTTTATAAAAAAAATCCTAGGTACTTAAAACTCTCAACCACATCTTTTAAGTCATCACTTAAATGTCGTTAAATGTCTTGGCCTGGTCCTCCTTATCCTTAGTCACTTGTCTTCAAGTGCTACTTTCTATTTCTCAATCCTATTAATAACTAATAACTTATTTCAGATTTTATTCTATTAAATCAATATCATACACCATGGTACCACCTCTCACCTGTTGTCCTCGTGCACATTCGAGAGGGGATAATCCCTCTAAATCTTGTTTAAAACTCCTCATACTGTTTGACAGAATTCTACACCAGTTGTCGACCCAACACAACCACATTTGTCGCCTGTTACGATAGAAAAAGATATCGTGGGAGTATTCTGATCAGCTCCCACAGAGAAAATGTTATTGTCAACTATGAGGTGACTTCCTCTTAATTCTAATCTACAGAAATAATTCCATATTCACCCACTTAGACTTTTAACTAGTAGGAGCTCAAGACCTCGGTTTTGTTAAACGCCCCCTGAGGTCTATATACTCTGTATGTGGAATTGTTTTGCAGTAGGTACCATATAATCATTGTATCGTTCGATCCGTATTTGATACAATACGTTTATACTATTATGAGAACGTGCTTGCAAAAAAAAATACCTATTTAATAATAATATAAGTCGACGGTGCGACTTCAGTTCCGTGCCCAGAAATTATTACAACCAGCTGCCACCGCCGATAAGACACCGTGAGTACCGAGATACGTATTATGCCCGTCGGCGATTCGAACGGAATAACGAAAGATAAAAAAAAAAATAATAATAATAAAGTATACCCAATACTTTTTTTCGTTCTTTTTTTTTTTTTTTTTTTTTTTTTTTTTTGTACGTCGGTTTCCGATAACTCGCAAAACAGCTGCGGTGACGGCGTATACTAAATCGACTTCTGCAGGCGATGCCGGACCGATACGTATATTTTATATGTATACCTACCGCGTGATATCGTAATAATCCGATTTGATACGAAAGCATTTCAATATATTATAATAATATATTAATATTCCTTTCCCTTTTAAAACGCCGTCATTGGTTGACGGAAACACTCCCCGCGTGATGTATGAAACAAGAACGAGAATACGATTGCGTTTTTTTTTTTTTTTAAGTCCAATGAGGTTTCGGCTCTTCAGAATCGGGTCAATATTATTGATATTCGCCGTGCGTCTATCGAATGTTACGGCAAGTTCGTTTGAACGTTTTAATTTCCACGAGAATTCGCAACACGCGTGATAATCGCGCCATGTGCTGTCTCCGTCTTACAAACGTGTAACGGCAGCAAATTTGCGTTCGTCGGGAATAATACATTTTGATATTAGTGTGAATTGACCTGTTATCAAATTTTAAGACGAGCGCATTGTCCGCGCTACGGCGTCGGTTTATTTAGATATTTTAGGTTTCAATCGAGACATACGCGCGCACGCGGTGAACTGTCAAAATTATTTTGAAATGCTTATATTCCGAGGGTAAAAGACGGAGACACGCGTCTCCTTAATCGAATGCGGGACACGAATTTCACAAATAATATTATCTTTTTAAACCGGTCGTGACCCCGACCAATTCTCGTGTCATTTATATGTTTTATATTATTGCGACCGTTCTCGACTTCGGCGGCGGCGATATTACATCGTCGTATACATTAAATCCGCCGTAACAATTGTCGTCAGTACGCGACTTTTTATGCGTATTTTTATTTTTTATGTGTAATATCTGAACAATGACAACGTAATGGACCGAAATGAACAAACGCGATTTATGCTTAACCGTGTATATGTGAAAATATACAATAATCTCTCGAAATTAATACGTTCCATAAAATAAAAATTATTTTCCTCGACGCGACTCCGACACTGCCGACTCGCCGGTTCCACTTATAAATTATACAAGATATTATATCTGCGCAAAGTTTTTTCTCCCGTTGGAACGATCATGAAATATTTGTTTTTCTACTCGGGTAATAGAGCATAAAACATTGACATTATACGTTTTCTGTTTCTGAATAATATACAAAACCGTGTACTGCAGTAAAACGATGATCATCGTCTAAAATATTCGCAAGCGGAGTTCGTGCCATAGTCGTTAAATCGTCAATTAGATAAAAATTATTTAAAAAAAAAAAAAAAAAAATCATGGTTTTACGATTAACGCGTTTTACCATAAACTCGGTGAACGTTTGTCCGTAACCCATCTAATGGACAAAAACGTATTCATACTTAATATTATATACCTATATTTAGCTAAACTACATTTTTACATTCTGATAAACACGTAGAGCCCATAGATCATCTTAATCCGTTGTCCAGATTGCGCATCTCAATTAATTTACAACACATTTTAAATCGCATATTTAACGCAAATGAATATTGTAATATATACTTTATGAACGAATAAAAATATAATCAAATACTATATTGTAATAGATAGCAGATAGATAATAACACATCTTGGAAACCACCTAGGTATATGCCTAGCTAAACGGACCGCGGCGTGTTAAAAAAAACAACTAGTATTTCGTCGATGAAAATTACCGTTGAGTCTGATAATTTATTCGTGATTTAATTTTTTTGTTTGCATTTAATTTCTTTTACGCGGTTGGATCTTCGATTATAAAGAAAACGCGTAATATGAACATAATAAAATATAACGAATTTACCGAGATATCCGTAACTATGAAGTGATAGGAAGTGATACTATATGTAAACTAAGAGGACGTAACCTTTTTTTTTCTTTTTTTAACGTTACCGGAAATTCACCAGCTTACCCCCAGAACGTTCTACTGGAACTTCGTTGGGGGTACGGAGGTGCCGCCATGATTAATTTAAAACATAAAATTGACAATTTACAGATGCGATTTAAAAATACAATTTACAAGTATACAATTTGTATAAAAATAATTCTTTATTCTGGCTTTTGAGCCAGTGACGACATGGAGTGCATGCTGCCACCAGCCATCCACCCGATGCCACGGACAGTGCCCATGTACGTACGGTGTCGATGGCAACTTCGATAAGTGGAATTTGTACTGTCTGTATGGGAATCTGAAGACGAGTGGTAGCAATTTAACTTGAAAAGTTAAATTAAATTAAATTTATTAACTCGTTAATGCCCTGCCTTGGATATAATAGGTCAATTCACCCTGATATCAAAACTATAACAACAACATGGAGACAACACACATTGTAGTTATGATGACGCCCTCTTAAGTAAAACGTTATCAATATTTATCACCACGGGACGCGACAAAACAATAAAACATATCTATCTATATATCTATACAAAAACTAATAAATCGTTGTAGTGCGTTTACAAAATATTTAATTTTCTATATAATCGGACGCGTTGCAGCGTACATCGCAATTTCTATAATTTAGGTCAATACAATAAACTAACCGAGGAAATTAAGCCGACCAATTGATTATATAAGTGTTTAATAATTTTATTGGTACCTTTGTAATAATTTATAATAATTTTATTGTCTGTGTTCAAGACCGGTTCGTGACGTTTTTACGGCGACTTAAACCTTAACACCCCGTTGTAAATTAAATACGTTTACAACACATCGGTGTCCTATATCGCATTATTGATATCGACCGTACAGTTTTTAATACCTATACTTGTAAAGTCTATATGGTGTGTTATCGCAATGCTTTAAAGATGTGCTTTAATATTCGGCGGCCTCGTGTCACTGAAATTGCATAATTGTAACGGTAACTGAACACTGCAGGCGTATAGATTTAAAAAAATCGGATGTATAAATATATATATATATATATATACATAGATACTATGCACCAAGAATGTACACAGGTCACGGTTGTAGGTGGAAATTCGGGAATGTATAGGGTGATATTTAGTAATTTAATTTAAACCTCTACTTAAAGCAACGATAAATAATTGAAATAAAAAAAAAAACCTAATTATTCTTAGCGGAAATCGATAAACTTCAGGTGAGGTTAAATATTAAATATTTTTGTATAATATTGCATTTATTAAGTGGGTAAGCCGAGCTTTTTCCTTTGGGACGAAATAACACAAAAATCAATAAAAACAAAACCTATATGTAGTATATAATATTATTTACATGTATAATAGGTATACGTAATATTTATTTATTTATTATTATTGTATACCAATGTGTCACATGTTGTCAGGTTTTTTTTTTTAGAAAAATCGTTCAAATACCGGTCAGAAAATTCGCATCTTTTTGTGTACGATATGGTAAATTTGGAACATTTGTACAAATCGAAAACACGTCTTAGTGAAACCATAAGCGTAAATAGAGGGATTGGCCACCAAGTCAAGGAAATACTAATCGATACTCATCAGTCATCAGTATTATAGGGTGTTAAGTCCCCTTAAAATATTTAATCAATTTGCACCTACGAGTAAAAATATAATACCTCTTTCATTACGCTTAGAGTCAAAAACACCTACGATGGCTACACAGAGGATAATATATTTTTCACTAATTCGAACGAATATCTTATGGATACCCGTGTACACGGTATTGTAATCGAAATATGTTCATATAATAATTAATAATTAAAATTGCCTATTATCTTGAAAATACTCTTAAACGGTATAACTTTAATAAAGTACGATTAAAAAAAACATTTATATATTCGGTTTAGTACATAGGGTCAGATGAGGTAATTGTGAATAGGGATATTTGTAAATGATGCTGACATAGTGATAAAAAAAAATAAATTTTAACACTGAACTTGATCATAGTATTATTTAATATATTTTTTTCCACAAAACATATTAGATGCAACATTTTAGAGGTTATATGTTTTCTGTAACCCTTTATGAAAAATTGGGGAAAAAAAAGTGAAAAATATTAATTTTCATTTGCTGTGGGTGGAGCATTTGATGATTACCTTATAGCTTAAATCTGTTCATTATTAATGTAAACGTAAATTGCAATTTTGTTTAGACTTGGGATTTAAAATTTACCAAAATTGCCGTGAAAATATATTTATTACATCCACTAGTTATATACAAGCATGTACAATGATAAAATTAATTTATGTGTAAGTAAAGAATCAGAAACACAAGTTAAAAAATACTTTGTTAAGACCGTTTACAATTACCCTACCTGACCGTTACGTGTTTTATCTTAATTTAAATAACGAATATATTTTATTCGTTTTTTGACATCCAAAACCATATATAACATTGCGCGCGAGTCATTTATTGATAACGGGTTTTTAAAGCGTATAATTAGTATTAAAACAAATTTGAGTTAGAGCGATTAAAACAATACGCTATAAATTGTTTTTGCTTTTTTTTAATACCGATGCCCCGAAGGCTTAACAAAAAGCACGCGACCACGTGTCATCCAGTGATTTAGTCCAAGTCGTCCCGACCATATAGTTATAGGTAGGTAGATAGGTAGGTAGGTATATACTTACTATTATTATTTTTTTTTAATCTTGTTGGATATTTTATGGTACCTTTTTACTAGGTACATGTACACATATATAAATATATGAATATACGTAATATAAGTATACATTTAAAACGCTCTAGGAAATACGAATTCAAACGTGTCTATAAACAAAAACGTGTTTTCGCGGCACGGTGAAAAATTCAAACTTTTTACATAAATCAAATCGGGTAAATAGCATCGTAGAGCTTTCACAGACAATTCGAATTTCGAACGGTACAAACGCAATTTAAATTTCGAATGCAACGAAACGAGGACAATGATGACTACGACGTACGATAAGGCGGCAAAAATTAGTTTCATGATTTGATTTTTTTTTCCATACGTAAATAATTTTTTGACCAGGAATCTTCGATTTGATCATCAACTTCAGTGGTGGTATTTAGTAGGACAGCGTATCTAGTTTATCATTTACAGAATATTTTTCTAGATTTTGCAATAAATAAATACAGAAAAAAAAATTGATATACCTGGTCCAAGGTACTATTTAGATTAATGGTTAAAAACATAATAATTGACAGAAAAAGCGGGATCGTCATTGGTAATCGCTTCAAGCGGTTTAAATGAAATTGTACACATAATTTGAAGAGGAAGAAAACACGCGAATTAAAGAAGCGTTGTGTGTAATCGAAACAGGGGGAACATTGACATTAATTTCAGAAAAAAACTAAAGGAAATGTAGCGCAGGATCTCCCAGGCGTGACGTTATTGCAAATAACTATAATATAGTAACTGAAACTACAAATACAATCACGATATCCGGTGAAGATTGTCGGGAACGGTCGGAAAGGGTCGTAAAAAACTAAAAAGTAACCTGAGGTAACATTATGTGGGATTGTAAATTCTCGAAAAGGACGTTTATATATAAAAAAAAAAAAAAAACCGTTGGGGTCCGCGACTCTGCAGACCGACTGTTCAGTCGACCGACCGAACAAAATATTTAATACAGTACCTACCTCCTGTAATATTCTGACGAGAAAAATTATTGTTATGGGTTTTAAACACTAGTGGCCGCACTTTGATGTGCATCAGTTTGCCGCGATATTAATACTCGTGTACCTATACCGTTTTATTGTCGTACCGAACAATAAGTCATAACGTGTTTTACAAATATTATAAATTGTCCGCGCGTGGTTTTTTTTTTCCTTTTAATTATTCGCCGTTGTAGAATTCCTCCGCCGCGGAAGAAGTCACGCGACGCTATCCGGTCGGCGATATTTACATCCGCGTCCTGTCGTATCGGCGGCCGCTGCAGGAGTTCTTGACCTTTCATCGATCGTGGACCTATAACGTTTTTGTGATGTTCGGTAATGTACAAAGCACACCGCACTTCAACCGCAATAATTCGAAACGCATAATAATATTACACGCATTGTAAACGGATTATATCGTACGATAAGTATAGGCGCCAAGTTATTACACGGGGTCCGCGGGCTTGAACAGCGACATATATACATCATAAACATCATAAAAAATGGACTGCACTTTTCTTAAACTCTTGTTTACGATGTCCGTGAACAATATTCAGCGAAAACGATAAGATAGTTTTGGAGTAATCACGGATGAAACGGGTAAAAATAATACCGTGATTTTTTTTTTTTTTTCGTCCGCAAACAACTCATCTACCAGAAATCACGTTCCAATCGAAAACTTTACAGGTACTTACGTTTCCTAGGTCATTTTTTCGAATTTACTTGTTGTTTTTTTAATAAACGATTAAACCTAGGGCATTTGTTTTTACTTTTTGTTGATTACCGGGATCCCTTAGAAAACTACGGTTGATAATTATCCGCTCAGAATCGTTTTTTTTTTTACCTGCAATGATTTGTCGTTGCGTACAGATAAAAATTAAATTACTCTGAGTATCCCGTTTCCCTCCTAAAACAGTCCACCGTCGGTATCAGTCTTTATTACGCCGTGAAATCGATAACGAATATTCATGCAGTCATAATATCACGCTGACACAAGTAGATATTGGCCGTTATTTATTTATTGAATCATTTCTTCCACGACTGCCCCCTCTCCCCTCGATTCGCATCACTATCTAGCTCTCATTCAACATCGCGATTCCCCGTTTACTCACTTGAGCGCGGCACATTTATTTGTGTGTTTGTGGACTGAAGTTTCTCCCCGAAATGGGAAAATGGTCTAAATATTAATATAATTCGTATAATTGTAATATTGTGTATGACATAATTATAAAAGAAAATCGGTTTTGCTGAGTACATGAAATATTTTGTATTTTATCATTTTTCTCGAGTAATACGGATTTTACAGTATTAGATTGCGTAACAATAAATTATGTGTACATTAAGAAGAGCTACCGAATAGGCGTATATCATCTAATGATGAGTGATATGGCATTATTGAATTATTTGCAAAAAATCACAAAATTGCCTTATACCCCCATTTTTCAACCCTCTTGGGGCACGGGAAGTGGGTTAGTTAACACGGCCAAATTTCACACAGATTACTGTTTCACCGCAGCAATGGAAAACATAGGGGTCCAGCATCAAACGTATTACCACGGTTGTTTTTTTCTCCTGTAACCGAGGACCACCCTGTACATACACGTGTTTACGGCAGGAAGGAAAAAATATTCTCCGCATACCCGGCAGTCCGAAGGCGGCGGCAATCGTCGCGGTACCATAATATGTTATATTATTATATATTATTAGGTATGTTATAACATACGCCGAGGCAACAAATCCTCGAAAACAAATTCGTGTAATTAAATATGTTGGAAAAAAACGCGCGTAGGGGTAGAGTTTTATAAATATTTTTTAATAACCCGCCACCGGCGGCGGTGCGTTATTATATTATTATTATTATTCTCGTCGGAAAACCAAATGTGGTCGCGAAACAAGAACAATGGGTTACTACAACAAGATCGGTGTCTCGTAATTAAAAAAGATTAATCAGCAGTCTGCCGAGCCGTAGTTTTTTTTTCTTCCAGAGATTATTATTATTAATAATCCAAATCGTAAATCAGAATTAAACCTCTGCTGCGGCCGGACTCTAAATAACACCCTATACGAATTTATTTAGTTATTTTTTTTTTATTTTGTATTTTTTTTTTAATTCTCTTCGCATCACTCGCCGCCAGAGTTCTACGCCTGCAGTTTCGTGTGGCTTTATTTCGTTATTTTTTTTTTATAATTCTATCCAGAATTATATTATATACGTATATACACACACACACCGATAATAATTATTTGCCCCAAATATAATAATATCGCGCATTCGTGTGTGTGTGTGTGTGTGTGTATGTATTAAAACGAGCATTTATGCGTGCAGTGTACATAATTATAATATTATTATTATACACGCGTAGTATATTTCTCTCGGTTATACATATAAACGTATACATTTTTATTTCGTTTTTTTTTTTTTTTCTTAAACAATATTCTGTCATCTGGACCGAGATTAATGGAACGACGCCGTAGAGTACCCTGTAATTATCATTACTAATGACGTTTGCAAGATAGTTTACATTTATCAGATGTGTACAGACTGCGTACCTATCGTACATAATATACGTGCCCGCACGCCTTTTCCTTACCCGAACCCCGTACGGCGGCTGTGCGAGCGGTACGTAATATAATAATCCTCGCGGTCGGATTTCAGAATTTATGTACGATTAAAAAACCGAAAAAAAAAACCCTTTTTTTCGACCAAAACAGTTATAGGTACGTACCTAAACGAATAATATGTTCGTTTCGTATTATTATTATTTCTCCCCCCCCCCCGAGTCGGTAATATAATATAATTATTATTACGAGAGGCCGATACGTATGTAATATAGTAGGCGACGGCGAGCGCGTGTGTCTGCTACACGTACGTACAACAATAAATAATATTCTTTATACGATTTAGAAGAAAAATAAAAAACAATCCAGTACGTCTCGTATGTATTAGTAATTACCGTGAGGATCGGAGTATTTACGATTTACAGTTGAACGTATTATTATTTTTTTTTATTTTTTTTTTTCGTTAAACGTTTCACGGTCATAACCGGAGCAGATATTTACGCACACGTTAGCCCGTGGTTTTTATCGGTTTTTATCGGTTGAAACCGGTCGACTAGTTTACGCCGAAATCCGTTCCGTGACCTAACCGTGCGGTTCTGTACGCGGATTTTCATTAATTTCCGTCAGGCGGCGTTTGTTGGACTTTTAAGGCGGATCTCGTACATTTTCGTTTAAAAGCGTGTGCGTTTTTTGGAGCGTAGATACTTATGGTTTTATAATGATATTTAATTTTTTTTCTGTGCACAAATTTTTTACCAGACATTTTGCTGCGATTTACAAGAGCTATTTCTGAAAGGAAATCTGACCGAAGTGGTACTTTAGAAGGACGTTTTTTTGATATTCTCAGGGGTTTTCACAATAAATGGGAATAACCGGGAAAATAGATACAATATTGAACGAATATTATTGAAGGAAATATGTGATGCGTATTGAATTATTTTACTATAATATGACAGATATATTGTTGACAAAGCAACACTATCAACCGAACTTCGCTCCTCGGAATCGGTTTTCCGTTATTAACGGTTAATCGCTGCTCAACGAAATTTCCTTCTGTATCCTAATCTACCTCCTCAACTTTTTTATCATTATAATAATTATTATTATCGTTATTCTTTGATAACGTATTTTAATATTTTCATTGCGCGTACAATATTGTAGGGTATCCGTGCGTACATGTAATTGACAATTTTCAGGGCATATCAATGTTCACCATTGTTATATAGTTATGCCCGTAACTATAACAATAATATACAGTACGGAAGGAGTACCGATAGTTTTGTTTGCGATAAAATACGGGTATTTTTTTTTTAGCTTAACTATTAAAAAAAACGATTAATGTATATTATATTATATTATGTATGAATAATAATAAAAAAAAAAAAAAAACAACACTCGGGAAACGAGAAACATCATATTTTTTGATACGTACCTATATAGGTATACGCGATAAAAACATTTTAATTTCGTAAAAAATAATTTATACCGGTCCGTGCGCATACGTATTTAATCGTATTCAGCAATACACGTCATCATCGACGCAACGAAATAAGCAGTTTTTTTTTTTTATTATTATTATTCCTGATACGTGTTTCTGTATTACGTGGTTTTATTATTATTATTATTTTTTTAATTCGTGTTCAATATCGCCGATTACCATACAATACAATTTCATATTATACATTTAACACGAATATTTGCCCGACACCGATTGAACTTACGGCGTATATAATTATTTATTCAATATAATCGGTTGGTTTTTTTTTTTTTTGTATGTTTTTTTCTAGTGGGATATTATTTAACCAAACGTGCCGATATTTGAATTTACAATTTAAATTATAATTACGATATTATTTGAAAACTTTGACAATAATCAGACAATGTCTTAAACAGCAGAGAAACGGGATTTATTATTATTATTATTTATTTTTTTTTTCTTTAGCTCTTGTGGTTTATTATAATTCAGTCCTGCGTATAATCGCGGTGCGGGCGAATCGAAATAAATTAAATTCGTCACATTATAATCATTGTTATTTTCGTCCCTATATTTAAATAACAAGAGGTTAATAAATCGACGAATCAAAATCGAGCGCACGACGAGACCGTGGAAAATTAAACAGCTATCCATTACCATAATAATATTATTATTACCACTGACACGTGAAAAACGGCGGTTATCATAACCGTAAACTTTCAGAAAAATGTCGTCGTTAAATTCCGCACATTCGTCTATTTATTTATTTATTTTTTATTAATATCCCGTGTATTTTACAACTCTCCATTCCGCACAATTTATCAGATTATCGTTCGTCATTTCCAATTATTGCAATAACGAAAATTGAATAAAATTAAGTAAATAATAATATTTAAGAGTAGAGTTAAATACTAAAAAGATAGAGTAGTATAATGTAATAGTAGAGAGGCTAAATTCAGTTAATGATTAATACAATGCAATTCGAGAGAGATAGAGTGAGAAAAACAGAAAATAATATAAAAATCACTTAATAATGCATAAAAAAAACTAATTCGCTTATAATTACATGCAATTCATGGATCGATTCATTTTAAACTGCAATGTATCTAACAAAAGTATACGGTACTGAACGATCGACCCTCGATGAACCTATGGAAATATTTGAATTGGTAAATGCTGAAAATGCACATGTTTAAATTTTACAATTTTTCAAGAAAGACAAAAACTCCTCGAGTACCTAGTTTTATAACATATTTCACAAAATAACTGTAGAAACTTATAGATGATATCTAACATTATTTAGTGTTGTTTACATATTATGTAATTTTGAGGAGTATTTTCAAAAATATTGAGTATTGTTATCATTTTATAACTTGAATGTGTGTCTTTCTGTATCGAGCGACAATTTTTTTTATGCCGTGCATTTTATGTTATAATTTCGGTCTTAAAAAATAAAACCAGGATAAAACGCTATCGCTTATAGAGGCGGCTTGAGTACCTGTTTAATCCGATGTTTCAATAGCGCAACGAGCGTAATTTTTGTTTATTTTAATGTTGGGTTGAAAAATCATAATAATAATTACAATAAATAAAGCATTGTTAATCATTTACATACACAAAATGTAAAAAACTTCAATTTCAATAAAGTTCTATAATATGCTCTCCATAAAAGTGGTAAAACCGTGAAAACGCAGAACGATTACTGCGTGCTTATCTTGGCGACCGCAAAATGAACGCAGAGGTGATACGGAGCTCATCTTCTTATACGGTGTAAAAAATTACGTGCTATCAATTGCAAACACTTTTCTAAGTACCACGTAAATTTTTACACTATTCGCGCGCGCAAACGAATAATTCGTGAGTTAATCAATCAAATTTTCCCTATTGGTAACCGCGCATGGCCACCGAGTTCCAGATTTACGCGCCTAAAGCCGGGCGCCTAGTTTTTTCGTATCTATGATTATTGATTATCACAAAAAACTAATAAAATTATTGACCGCGAAATCGTTGTATATTATGATAATGTCATATGCGGTGCACCGACGTATCGTTAAACGGACCCCTACACGATCGGATTATTATCTATTATTGTTGACTGAATATCGACTGCAATGTTTACAATGCAAACAATATTATACGCATAAAATATAGTAGTTGTACGTGTGCATTTTCAACCGACAGTGCGCAGCCAGTTGCCAACTGTCAACGGCCAACTATCGGATCCTCCGCTTTGGTTTGGGAACGGGTCTCAATTCCATTCAAAACCGTAACGTTCGAAAATGTAACAAATTAAAACTATTCTGTAATTAATTTGAACAATGTGTTATTACGCGTTAGGCGATTCCGATTTAATTTTTCGCATGCGATTTCGTAATATTGACGTTCGACCTCTGTGGCTACGAAATCAACGTAATATACTAAACCAAAACGCTGAAGACCGGGCGCGTGTGCAAGGGGGTAGTAATTGCGGTACCTAAAAGACTAAAATCGAATTTTATAAAATATTGGCACTTTTAAATGAAATATAAATAGTCCTACAGTTGAGAGTGTGTGAACTTCTAGTTGTCTTAAAACTATGAAAACGTACAACCTTATCATCCTCCTTCCCCCGGAATATTATTTCGTAAACGCCCAATATTTACCCATGATCGACGAATCAAAGTTAACAATACAACGGTGACTGGACATCCGAATTTTCCGTCGTTTATCAATATTGATATCGGCACCTACGTTGGTACGTACTCATCGTTACACCGGTCGACGATAGTAGTATACTGACACTATCAATAATTGCGCGATTTGTATTGGATTGACGGTGCGAGGGCCACCATTATTACGAAAGCGCCCGAACGGGAAGTCCTCGTGATTTCCGACGAAAGAAAAAAAAAATATGTCAAACGATCGTCATTATTATTGCCGCGTGCTGCTCGTATACATTACTCGTCTGTTAATTCACTCTATCCCGTTCTGGCAACGAGTATAATATTATTATTATATCTCGTAATTATTATTATCGGTGCGAACCGAAATGGACTATGTGATTCAGCGTTTATTCGAACACCGCGCACGATATTACCATACATTCTCTTCGGTTTTTTTTTTATACATTTTAAGTTTTTTCCTTTTTTTTTTTTTAACGTATACCTA
Organism: Cinara cedri; assembly: GCA_902439185.1. Lineage (NCBI taxonomy): Eukaryota > Metazoa > Arthropoda > Insecta > Hemiptera > Aphididae > Cinara > Cinara cedri. Next base: position 693,753 of record CABPRJ010001909.1, on the reverse strand, counting down.
TATAATATATATATCTATTTGTACCTGTCCGGGCAACAACCGGTAATTATGAAAACTGGAAGGTTTCCATTAACCAAAACCACATGTAGGTATATACAATACTATACACTACCTATATAGGTATAGAATATAGTAGTAGACGAACCTTTAGGCCCGAACCGTGCTGCAGTAATTTTCGACTGCGGTAATTTACACCGGTTTGAAAAAAATAAAATCAAATCGTACCTGTATAATGTGGTATTTTTTTCGACTAAAAATACCATTAGCCAGTTGAAAAAAATCCATTAAAAACTGTGGCGATTTATTTGATCGATGTTAATCGAGAGATCGTAAAAATGATTTTTTTTTATTAAATTTCTATTAATGTGCTGGTATTATGTGTGCGTGGTGTGTTCATTGGTAACGGTTTTTCCCCATTATAACGCGATCGTATTATTTTAATTTCAGGCCGATTCCGGTGGTATTATAACATTATTATTAAATACACTACACCGTGACTGGGTATAAGTTGTCGGTCACGCCCGCCGACGACGGTGACACAACGGTGCGAACCGGCCGAGAGCGAAAACCGATTCGACTACCCGATTCCTAGTCGCCGTAGGATTCCGCTCAGCTACCGATCGGTGTGCTTATTAATATTGGAGAAATTATTAATCCGCGACCGGTTTACCGGGGATCTGCACGTCGTCGGTTTTTTTCCCGACGAACTTCCGGTCGAATCCAGACATTTTAAAACAGTATTTCTAAGTGTTATTCGAGCGTTTTTCTAGGGAAAAAACCGGTACAATAAAGGGTTGAAGTGGATGAAATTATGAAAAATTAAAAAATGGTTTAAACACCCCCAGCGGAAAATCTCTATTTTTCAAAGGATCTCTTGAAAAAACCGGATTATTATCAACTCAATCGAAAAAGTGTTTTTTTAAAAAAACTGCGGAAGGAAATTAGCGGTAGAGAGACGTGCGAAATTTTTGGGTTGTCGAGTAGGCACTCTAAAGTGAGTTTCAGGCAGCGGAGTAGGGGAATCAACACGGCCAATATAATAAGTTTACATATAGATACTTTGAATTACGTGTTTGTCGGCGGTCAGATGGATTGCTCAAACCAAACAGCAGACTAAGAGTCAAGTAGTCGTGCGGAGGACAGTTTACATTATTTTTAAGAGTATATTACGTATTATTGAGCTGGTGTTTTGGATCGCCCGGACGCAGTATTGTCCGGAAATCGATAAATTCCGAGTTGTGGCAGACAAGTTTCATATACATATATAGGTGTGCGCAATGTCTCCGGGCAATACCCGCAGGGGCGTAAATGGACGAACGATGACACCGAGATTTGAATAACCGTTGTGATTAAGTAAACCGTGCGATACGGGAAAACGATACTTCTATGTGGTCTTCTTGGTGCGACCGTGCGGTTTTGGGAAAAATTCACCGGAGAGATTTCAACCTGAAAAGGCGTTAACGAGCGAACACTGCGGCGGCGGGCAACCAACGTGGCCATTACAAACATGACTCGAACAAAATAATAATAATATTTCCACGCGCATTTCTGGTTGTTATATTATACGGACGAAAATCCACGGTCAAAATTGTTAACGAACCTGTTAGAATAATAATAAAGAGGATAACAAAATCGTTGTGTCCAAATTATCATTATTATGTATACCTATGGGTACCGACGACACGATGTACCCGACGAGCGCCTGCATTATAGGCTGGGAATATTATAATATTTTTCTGTATCAGTGTGCTATATGACGCTTACTACAGAGTGATCAACATAACGTAAAATACATAACAGAAAATCATTATCTCGGAAAGTATATACATTTTTAGGCAATTTAAGAAACGAACAGTACTAAAATGTTGCCGGTGTTTTTTTTTTGTTCGTCAGCATTATTTTTGGCTGGCGAAACAAATAGCCACTCTTGATTATCAGCCTGTATTAAAAAAGATGGACATACTTCGCACGTGGGTGGATCACTTTTGTCGGTGAAAAGTTGGAAAGGTAGTAGAGGAAAAAATTAATGCATATCTGTACGCAACGATTAATCATTACTAACGAAAAAACAATTCTGAGCGAAGTCCGGTTAATAGTGTTGCTTTGCCAACAATATATACGTCAAACAATTACTTATGGATTATATATTTTCTTTAATAATATTTTTTTAATATTGTATCTAGTTTTCGGTTTATCCTACGTTTTTTCCCATGGTTTTTCCCGGGTTTTCCCATTAATTTAAAAAACTCATGGGAAAACAAAAAAAACGACCCCCTTAAAGTACTATTCCAGTTAAACTTCCTTTCAAAAAAAAAAAAAAATGCTATGAAATTTTAGTGTAAATAAATGTTGGCGTTTTAATTTCCATCGACTCGTTGACAAGATATTTCACATTGGAGTTTGCCATTTTGCGGACGAGAGGGAGAGTAGTGAAAGATTATGCAAACGCTGTAGCGCCGTGCCACAACACAAATGATGCTCCACTGATCACTTAATACACTCGCTTCCTGTCCAAACTTAAAACTGGAGTATCCCGTTAACGGATCGGCGGAAATTAAAAATGTCAACACCAAAATGTATTTGAATTAAAACTTCACGTATTTACGGAATTCGCAGTACCATAGGTTCTCATCGAAAGAGAATAGTGGTTTCACCCTCCGAAAATACGCGTAGCAAAAGGTAACAGTAATGTCACATTTTAAAGCCGCTTGTTTTTCGCAATGTTAAACACTTAAAAAACAATATTAAAGTTAACATTTTTCCAGGACAACGAGTGTCTTGTGCGTTATTACGTCGATCGCCCTGTACAGCGCTGTAGTACTGCATACACGCCGGTTCGAATAAAATAAATTATTTGTAGGCGTTAAAACGTTCGAATGTATAAATCCGTCGGTGTACTACATTAATAATAATAACCGTCCGGTCGATATAGTATTATGGGAAATTAAAAAAAAATATTGTACACGTACTAGGTATAGTAGTTATATTATGTGTGCGCGCATACGATATAGCTGTTGACATGCAAATCAATGAAGAAGGTCGGCGTTATTATGGTGACGGTAAAGACGTCATGGGATATAATTACGGATTATAATGACGGAGAATAATGGAATATGTGCAGCGTAATATATATATATGTATAAATATATTTTTTTTTTTTTGTAGACGCTGGAGCTGATCTATTCAGAAAACGGTTCGGCTGCGGGGGTACCTATACTAATAAGCTAACAAAAGACTATAAATATGGGCATACGGAATTCCTAAAATATTATATTATTACACGGATAAAAAGAACGGGTACCTACATGTTATATTATTACAGTATTATAGACGAGACGAGAATATTACAATATTAATTCGTACAAAGAATCCGACGTGTGTACGCATATATGTGTATAAAACAAATTATACGCTTAGACAAAAACGTGAAGGAAAAAAAAACAAAGAGGAAATTAATTATTTTCGTTTAGAATATACTGTCATCGTATAATATCGATTATGATAATGATCGACGAACATTTGGAGTGTAGTTCGTACATAATATAATATTATAGTGGTTATCGTGATTAATCGTTTTTTTCGTTCGTTCGTTCGTTCGTTCGTTCGTTTTGTTGCGTTTTAGAAAAACGCTCGGGAAAAAAAACCTACAAAAAAGTTAACGTACCTATAATAATAATTGTGCTGACAAACGCGTTACGGACAACACGCCGCCGTACGTGTGTTTCATCGATCATTATTTATTCGTTAACTGCTGCAGTTCTGAGGCAAACGAATATAATATAAGAAGTATTATACGTGTGTAGAGTGGTCCTATATACACGGACAGAGATAATCGCGTATTATTATTTTCAGATTAGAACGGATAGTCGTCGTCGCGTTCGGGAGTTTGTAGGTTGGTACAGTGAAACCTGTCTATAACGGACACTCGCTGGACAAACAAAAATGTCAGTTTGTAGAAAATGTGTGTAGTTGAAATCATTAGGTAACGTTTTCCCAATACTAAATTTTCCAGCGAATTTACGAATAGACGCGCCACAACAGTGATAATAATGCGTCCACGGGGTGGACGCATACTGTCGTTCTATTTGATTGTCATGACCTCAGACAAACGTTTTTATCGGAAGTGTTTTCTGTGTGAACTCTATGTATATAGTTAAATAATGTGACAGAAACTATCATAGTAGTAACGCTACTTGCAATCATCGTGTGGACCAGGTTTAAAATTCAGAAGAGAAAATTCAGTTTAGATCATTACCTACGCCTCATTGCCTATCAATGGCTCTGTTATATCTTGCGTTCGTATAGTAAAAAAGACCTAGGTGTAATCCTAACATCGGACCTTAATTATCATGCTCGTATTCTGTCAATTAGTTAAAAAGCTTTATAAATTGTAGGATTTCTTAAGTGGCGAACTTCTGAGTTTAGACTCTCTTCTTCTCTCAAAACCCTATGCTGCGCTATTGTTCGTCCTATACTTGAGTATGGATCCGTTTTTTGGGATCCATATACTGCTACCAACTCATCTACTTTAGTGAAACTTCATCAAAAATGCTTTCTATTCTTCACTGGTTTTGCTTTGAATATTACTCACCCCATTAACCATTATTTTCCTGTTATACTAGAGTTAGACTTGTCTAACCTAGCTGATAGTATGATGCGAATCTACGTTACTTGGCTGAGCTTATAAATGACTCATTTGATGCACCTTCCCTCCTCTCCTGTTTTAATTTCCAAGTTCCTCAGCGCTCCATTCGCTCCCTCACTCCCTATGTAGAAACTAAAAGTACTACGAATTGTTGCCACAATCATCCTCTTGACCGTTTTATGTGTCTAGCCAATAATCTTTTCAACCATCACTCTACCTAATTCAATCACTGCTACCTAATTAAAACTAATATTAAAATATGTATCATTTATATATTTATATATCAGATAAAATAGCTAATGAAAAATGAATGTTGACAAATTTTCGATAATATACAAAAATGTACGATAAAGTAATAAAATAGGTAGCCACCTAATAAAGACCTGCAAGGACCGGGCTAATTAAATTTAAATCCGAGCTGGCCAGGGCTGGATAGATCAGACCAGTAATTTTCGGCCTGCGTAGGGTTCTATCTATATAATATAATAATATAGTTACAAACAAAACTAACATTGAAATGCAATGCAGTGTGCTTAGCTGCCAAAAGTCGGCCAGTCCGTTAAGGCGTTTATAAACCATGTATTTAAATAGGTTTTGATATTATAATATACTTGTATAATAGTATTATGTTTTAGACCGGGTGTGGCCTACCCAAATGACTTTGTAGGCCACTTTGGAAATGCATTATAATCTCACGGGCCGCATATTAAATTATGCAATTTACATAAAAGATTCAGAAAAAAAAATTTTTGTCATATAAATTAAATAAAACAAACAAAATTAATTATTATTAATTGTATTAAAAAAAAATGATTCGCAGGTGAAAGTTGATCCAAAACACTCACGAATTTTTGTGCCAGATTTCTCAAATTGAGAAATTTTTCTCTTGTGACATTAATATTATAAAAATCTATTTTTGATTTTGATGTTTCAAAAATATGTTTTACTTCATTATTGCATTGTAAATCAATAAATTCTATTTGAAGATATTCTGAAGCTTACCCGATATCAATATGAAAAGGAGATAAATTAATTTTGAATATATTCTTGTATTTTTTTCTAAATTAGTGAAACAACTCTCAAAAGCAGCTATACATTTTCTTAATTGTTTTGCATATTTAATGTAATCAATATTTTTTGAATTTTTCAATTCGTCTAGCAATGGAAAGTATTGAATGTTATAATTTTTTAATTGGGATTCAAATAACAATAATTTCTTCTGAAATGCATTGATATGCAAATTATCTTTTCCTTGTAATGATATATTTAGTTGGTTGAGTTTTTCGACAATATCCACTAAAAAGTATAAATCCAATAAATATTCATCATTTATTAATTCTAATGCGGGTCATTACTTATTACTCATAAACAAGTCGATATCTTGACGTAACTCATAACATCACTGTAAACATTTTCCACGATTTAACCATCTAACATAACTGAAGTATACTATGTCACCATAATTTGAATACAATTCTTTCAGAAACCCCTTAAATTGTCGGTGTGGAAGTGCATGTGATCGAATGTAAATCATTGTTTTTATGACTACTCGCATAACATTGTTCATAATACTTGGGAATCTAGATTTTGTTGATGAATTAAACGGTGGATAAATAAATCATCTTTTTTACAGCAATTATTAGTTTTGTTGTTAAATTCTATTTTATTGATCAGTAATTTTATAACTCCCTTTTCTTTACCAACCAAGGTGCACCATCAGTTGATAGTTCAGAAAGAATTTCCAAACCCAAATTGTTTTCGTATAAACAGTTTTCAACCGTGTGGAAATAATCTTCACCTTTTGTAGTTCCTTTCAAACTTATCAAATTTAACATTTCGTCAGTTATTTGAAATGATTCATTATATCTTATCTTATCGAGGGCATTCCGGAATATTCTATAATCTATTGAAACAAGAATACAATTTTTTTGTAAATTTATGATAAATTTCGAGGGCCATAAAATTATTCAAGACGAGTTGTGGGTTGGCCATCCCTGTTTTAGACGGTTTCGGGTGTTGATAATATTATCACTTGATTTTTTTTTAGATTCCGAGTTTAGTGAGGGTGCTATTGGTTTTACAATGCTGTTAATTCTTTTTCTTTCTTTGTTCTCTTTTCTAGTCTGTGGACACGTTTTTTTCTAGAAAACTTGCTCTGATTTTTACGTGTAGCAACTTTTCTGAAAGCTCAGGTTTTCTAAATGGTACTTTTAAGAGATATTTTTTTGATTTTCGATGTCATTTTTTAAATAAATAAAAAAAGTGGAAAACGCAAAATTTCACGATTTTATTATTTTATAAACGAACATTTTAAAATAAATTATGGCACTTCAAATTAAGTATTACCGAACTGCGCTCTGAATTGTCTTTTGTCAAGCAATAGTTGTAAGCAATGAAATAACTTTATGTATCCTACCTTCCCAACTTCTCATCTATAACAGTGGCCGCTCCCATGCCCAGTATCAGCTCTGTTTTTTTAAATATTCAGACAGTTATTAGATGCCGAGATTTTTAGAAAGGCAGGCTTGTCAACAGTTTTACGAACTACCTATCAAATTATGTATATATATATATAGTATATTATAGTATGTGGTGTAGGTATTATAGTGCATACCTACCTACCTACCTACTATTTCAGTGGTATAAATAATTAATTTTTTTTTTTCGGAAGATAATAATTACATACATATAATTATTACTTACTTTCTAACACTGCGGTCAAACAATGAAAAAGTATATAATGAATTAATTAATCAAAATAAAAAAAAATTCCAGCAAACAATATTATTATTTTTACCTACGCCCGTGTAACGTGAACGACATTAAAAGTACATAGGCGTATTTTCACAATAATCATCTCGATTTTGTAACCATTTAGAACTACAAGTAAACTAATATAAGAAATTAAACTCCGATGTAATTATATTACCGACAATATGAATAAGCCAGGTATTGCGATATATAATCTAGGTAATATTTACCATAAAGTGTTGTGATTTTAGGCAAAATACATCGCTATAATTATATTTAAATCGTAATCTTATACACGCTATGCATTATGTAAAATTACTAGTTCTTTTGTAGAATGGCTTTATTCGAACTATATAGATGGATGATATATGTAATTTTTTTTTACATTTTGGTCCATACCATTTTGTTCAAGTCAATGAAGATTTATGATGGGTTATTCTCTGTCTTTGGATTTTTGATATTTACATCGCCTTTTATCTTTTCGAAATATTCCTCAATCATTTTATCCATAAGTTTGGGTAAGTTCCCCTTTCTTTGCAATATTTGTTTTATAATTTTTTTAATTAAATTTGTGTGTACCTATTAATCCAACCTTAATTTCGAAATAATGATGTATGATGGATATCACTTTACCACCCGAATTAGTTGATTAGTTGAATTAAACGTAGGTCTTCAATCCTCTATGAGTGTCTTTTTATCTTGCATCCAAGTAGATAACATAATATTTTAATAATGATTATTGATTGGCCCATTTTATGCTTTTCCTTATTTTTGTATTAAGTCATGTTTTTTTATATTTTCATTTCGCTTACTTCAACAATGTTAAACAAATATATAGGTACCTCAATATCAACTGTATTTCTTATGTTATTCGGGCATTATTCATAATACCAAGTTGATGTAATGATTGTATTTTCATTTGTTTCGGATGTTATACATAACACCGAAACACACCAGATTATTCATAATGCCGATAGATAACATATAATACAATTCGAACTACATATCTGGGCCAAGAACAATAATTATATTGACCTAAACAATACTATCGAGACACACTGTACAAGGTTGTACGCATTCAAATTTGCCATGAAATATTTATTTTTTCAAACAAATTACTTATATAAAAACTTTTTGAAAACATATATTTTAAAATATTACGTTGTTAGGTTCTAAAACGCTGTTAAACTTTATGCGAATTAAAACGACGCACCACGGAGCACGGTTTGAAAAGAAATTATTCATCGTTTGGAATATTTTAGAATCAAAAATGCACAAAACTCATATTTTAAAGACACGAGTTCTAAAGCGAATTATAATAATTATGACGGTTTCTTATATGTGTACACTTGAGAGTTCCGGGATCCGATGAAAATGAATATTATTGCCGTTATAATATCATCGTTATTTTAGAATACAAAAGGTTTTTTGACGTCGTTCTCGAGGACTACAGAATAATTTAATAATTATTCCGCTATACATAATATACGCTATGCCGTTTAAACGTATGCGTATAATTATAATAATATACAGGTGCCCATATATACAATTATTATTAATGTTCGCCATATTGCCTTATATACCCCCACCACTGTGGATTGATACAGGGACGATACCGTATGTGACGCCGAAAACGGTAAAAATATTGTGCGACACATGCGATCAAAGAATAATTCACCTATATATTTTAATTTTACGCGCGTTTAAAACTTGTGACGAAAGACAATAATTGAATAGTAAATTTCCGTGTTGATGCGCGGAAAATGCAGTAAGTTTCGACGGAACGGCATTCCGTTGTACGGTAAACAATAATCGCGAATACAATAAACCCCGATCTAAAAAAATCCAATTTTGGCGTTTTACGTTCTGCATTTTCCTCGTAAACTTGCCCGGTGTATATTATTAAAGATTTAAAAATACATAATAAAGTCGGCGTACTTTTAACACAACGCGGGAAAGATACGACCGCCGATCTCTCCGTGAAAAAATCAACAAAACACTTCAGATATATACAAACGCTCGGCGACAACGCCGCCGACGTCGAGAATGACGCGTACGTAAATGTAAAACGTATACATATTATATTACACAGAGTGTAGCAGGACTATTTGACATTTTTACATTAGAGTTAAATGTAAAAAATACGTCAAATATAGTCCTGATGGCTGGTACATCCTAGCTGTATATAGTAACGGAATTATATAATAACAACTGTTATATTTCAGCCTTGGAATTAATTTTTTAGAGTTAGATTTTTTCGTTTATCAATATTTAATAACGGGTTGCTTCATAAGACAAAATGATTTTATTTTATTTTCACTAAGTTACTAGTATGTCCCCAGTACAGGCGTTTACGGAGTTTATAGTAGAAAACGTCGTAGACGTTTTTGTAAAACAGTGAAATCGTGAAATTGTACGTTTTCCTACGTTTTTCGTCACTTAAGTGCTCTTATTTAAAAATTGCGTCAAATATAAAAAAATTATCTCTTAAAAGTACCATAAAGAAAACTCGAGCTTTCAGAAAATTTGCTACACATACAAATCGGACCAAGTTTAATAGGAAAAAACGTGTCTACAGACAAGATCAAAGAACAATGAAAGAAAAAGAAATTAACAACATTGTAAAACCAATAGCTACGCTTGGAATCTAAAAAAATATTTTTTTATCCACATTTTTTGTCAGCGACAATCAAAATTTTCATATCTACATTTTGAAAAAGTGTTTTATGTTAAAACTTAAACGTGATAAGAGTTACGTCGTTAATTTTGTGATTTTTATAAACTACATAATCTATGGATAATATGGCATGCACTTTTAATAAGATAAACCAATTTTTAATGGTGATAAATAAAATTTTAAAAATATGTCCTTCATACGGGATATCCGGTCTGAAAGCATTTGAGGATGCTATACCCGCATGCGCTATCTCAGTCCAACTAACGGGCAATACAGCAAAATCCACTTTACTTAGACTGCTGTAAAACTCTCTTATTGGGGATTTTGGAGTAAAATCGCCCATTATAAAATCAAAAGAAGAAAATATTCCGGAAGGCAAAACGATACGATTTTCCTAACATTCTAATTATTATTTGGGATGTAATAACGTGTAACATTACGCCGTATAACATTTGAAAAAAGAAACGCATCGGCTCGCCCTTCAAAATGTTGCCCTCTTTCGATTTAATAATAGTTGCTTTTACTCTAAAACAAAAATCAAACGAGTTACACGCGGTCTGCGTAAAGTAAATTTTACTGCATTGTCCGTCGGGCGCACTGAGACAGCACATGCGGGCAATAGCGTCTCATTAAACGATTCCGTCGGTTTTAGACACGCGAAATCCGTTACGATATTGTTATTAGATGAGTTATCGGGATCAGACGCGTTGAGACGATACGAGTTTTATTTTAACCGCGAGTAATCACGACCAATTAAAAACCATTAAGGCCTGTTAAAGACGAAATAATATAATACAATACGCGAGCACAGCTACAACGACTGCACCGAATCGTTCTTGTACTATTTATATTGTGATATTAGAAATGAATATATGAGATCCGTACGAGTACCGCATCGTCGCGATTCAGACGCGCGATAATATTGCTGCCGAACTCGGTCAATTCGAACTTTTTCAACTCGAAATCGTCGATACCTCGAACTTTTCCCCCGGTCCCCAGAATTACCTGTTTGAACGGTGCAATCAAATCTCGTTTAACTCGAACGTTCGTTTTTGATAATCATAAAACTATGATACATATTTCCCTCGTGTGTGTACAAATAAGGCCGTTAGTGTTATCGTTACCGTGGTTTATCTAACTGGCTTACTACACGACAACGATTCATTACCCACCAGCATGCATATAATATACACTTCAACGTGACGGTACGTAATTTTTCGTTCGTAATGTCGTCATCAAAACGCGCGCCGAAAACGCTATTTGGATAAATCGAGCTTATTTTCCGCTCCCATCGACTTCCAGTTAACCAAGTTCGACTGCATTACAGGTTCGTCGATCCGTAATATTTATCGTGTACTTTTATCGATACACGGCTCGAACATTCGATACAAATCGGACCGGCTCTCGTCAACGGCGCGATTCGTGTTTTATATCTCGCTGTGACTATACAGGCAGCGTGCACGTTATAATATATTTACAGCGTGTTGAAACACACGTGCGTTTGAAAATGAAAAAAAAAAAAAAATACAACGACCGCGTTCGCCTGCAAGACCGTATTGTTATAAAATATAATATCGGTTTCGTTGAGGGAGGTACTGCGAAGGTAAATGCGCCCATCGACACGGTTATAAATGTAATACCGATGTACACGCAATCGTACGCGCCGTGTAAGTCACCGGACGCTGCATATCTAATTTTTTTTTTTTTCTTATATTTAGTCGTCCGCGTCCGGCAACAATAATTATTATTATTACACGGTATCCAAGCGGGTGACGTTTTCGACGCGTGGTCTCGAGACGGGCAAACAAAATGTACCTTAATTATAACGCAATATTATAATAGCGTTACACTCGGATAAACCTGCGGACTCCTCGGATTCGGCCGGAATCGTCGGGACCCTCGGCCGATATAATTTGTTTCTATTTGCTGTGCACGTCACTATAACGTTACAATATTGTAATATCGAACACTGCTTACCGCGCTGTCTATCATCCGGATCCACTCGACGGATTATAATGTTATACATAGGCGCCTCATTATAATATGTAAGAGCGAAATAATAAATATTACGTCCAATCGTTTCATTGAAACGTATAACGACATAATACAATACTGTCGAAAATGCGACCGATAATATTGCAGTTTAGTTCAGTTTATATTTTAGTTTTCGGCTATTCGAATATAATTAAAACGCGCCTAAAACGTTTCGTCAATCGAATACCGATGGTGTTTTGTCAAAAGGGCGTATACTACTAAAAATCGAAAAATACGTTTTTGGTATCGACAAAATCAGCAAAATTAGAAGCATACATTGGTAAAAGGGCGTATTTAAACACAGACAATTGAGCGAGTAATGTCGACTAAAAGATACCCAGACGCCCTTTAAAAATATAATATTAAACCAACACTAATTTGTCGAAAGAGCGTATACCACATTCGGTGCATGTATACTTTGTGTACAAGATATTATATTATGTACGAGTAATTGTATTGTTTTCCATGATAAACATCATTAAAAACTGTTTTTCTGTTTTTTTTTGCAAAACAGTTTTTTCGTTTCCTGAAAAAAATTACTTTAGTGGTATACAAAATATATTTTAACAAAATACCGTCGTTAGTATAATAATAATCTGTAGGTATAAAACAATTGTAATAGGCAATATATTATGTGGTTGTGATCAGAGATGAATTTAAATTTTTGTACAAAATATGTACTCGATTTTTGATTTTCAGTGTTTTTGTTTAAAAATAAAACAAATTACAAATTATAATATTATTTACACGATATTTAGAGTTCAAATGTGAAAAAAAAAAGATAATAAAATATCGAAATATATAGCTAAAATTAGCTAGATTTCGATTTCGATACTGTCTTAAGTATCGAGGTATTGATTAGCCTATCCCTAGTAATTGTAGTTTTAAAGTCTCAAAAACCACTCGACCAATTTCGGCGAAATTTCACGAATGATTCTTATTAGTTAAGGAGTGTTTTAAGGAGTGGTTTGAATGGGATATTCAACCGTTAAAGTGGATATCACACACACAGGATATTTATCTTTTAAGTACGAATAGTGTACTTTATTTTGTTTTTAGATTCAGAGTACAGCGAGGAATATGTTGATTTTACTACGTTATGTGCTACTTTTTTCGATCCGTAAACAACTTTTATACCAGAAATCTTGCTCCGATCGAAAAATAACCAGAGAACTTTTGTGTATAATTGTGTACATTATGGAGGTCACTGTTTGAATTTCCTTGCAGTTTTATTATTAACTGCGAAAACACAGGAAAACTTATTATAAAAATGGGAAAGTATAAGACAATAACGATTTCATTATTTTCAATACATTTTTTTTTGTTATAATTCGGTTAAAAACGATTTTAGTTAAATTATCACTGAACACTTATATTAACCTTTTCTAGACGTAGCCAATTTCAAGCGATTTTCGAGATATTTATTGGGATTTGGCATATTTATTCGATTTTCTTTCAATTATCATTTGGTTTTAAGTAGATAAAATTGTTTTGGCCAAACAGAAATGTTTTTGTTCGATTTCTAGTATCCATTGGTTACGCGGGAAATAAATTATTTATATGTTTATTATAATCAATTATTTCCGCAGGGAGCACGTTTTACATTTTTTTAATTAAAAAAAAAAAAAAAACTTTAATATGCATTGTATAAACAGCTCACGAAAATACATTTAACTCGGTATTTTAATATTTTATGCTATCACTCGTTTGGCATTGTCTAAAATTCGATCTGGAATTTCATGTAAATATGATTTTATAAAATAATTAAATATTGATATTTTAAATAGACACGTAAAGTATATAAATCAAGTACATATAATATTATGCTGTTTTTATTGTTACGTCAGTATTTTTTTTTTATCGGAAAACCATATTTTAACGTAGTAAACAAAAGTTTTTACGTGTAGCACGTGCAATTGATGTGAGATTTATGCACCAAAAATTTAATAAAAAAAAATACAAATATTCCCCATTTAAAATTTTCAAATAAATATACCTAGACAAAATGCTATAAAGTATAATGGTAACGGAGGGAATCATTACTGTTTTCATTTGGAGGAGATTGCATATCGATGCTTACTCTTTGTACATGCTCAGCGTAGCATCCGTGTCTAATTTTCGTCCAATCAAACAAATCGACAATAAGAATTGGTGCGATAATAAGATATCAGCGATCAGAATTCTAAAAACATGTTCGAATTTCCCGTAAAGTTTACACGGGATTTTATGCATTTTCAAACTATTGTAATCTCTTTGAAATTAAATGGACCGCGGTTCGAAAAAGCGGCCACGGTCGATTTCGTGTATAATTTTTACACCGAATTCAAATCTGTTTTTGGAATTTGTACAGTTTCGCTACAACGAACGATTAATGGAAAATTCGCCTAAGTTGTCAATGATGCGTTCATCATGATGTGTTAGACGAATAAAGTGAAATATACCCTTAACACGAATGCGTTTACGATAATTATGACGATCGGAGCGCGGGAGAAATGCTGCAAAGAGGCGACGTTTAAATAAAACTATACAGGTTTCGAAATGCGTCTATTAGGAGTGTTCGTGAAATATCTTTACAACAATAACATTTCGAGAACTACGAACGTATAATATAACACCGTGGACGACGTTGACAAAACGAATAACAATAATAAAAAAAAAAAAATTGTATAAAGAGTCGGTACCCACACCGTGTATGGGTTCCATTGTATAATATTCGGCGTCCTTGTAAACTAATTAAAATATTGTGCTATAGAAAGCGTATACCTACTCGTTATAATGTGTTTTTTTTTTTTTTTGGTAGATAAAGATTACTCGTAAAAATATTCGTTCAATTAATAATCGAATGGCCGATAATATGATAATATTATAATAATTAGAAATAATTTATTACCGATACTGTTTATGACCGTATTGCGGGGGTAAGGGGAGGAGGGCGCATGTGACGTTACGAAACGTGTTGGTTATTTGTTTTTTGTTCTCGTCAAGTTTTAAGAAGGCCGTATTACTATACTATTGTTTAAGCGCATAATATTTCGATCCATAATATTACAATAAAATCGACAGTGCTACAATGTGATTAATATGGCGCCGAACCGGTATATTCTATTGATATAATATACACTGAATTACCCCGCGATGGATCCCATAACCTTTCCCGCCAGACTTTGCGCCTACAACAGTGGCTTACCCATTAACCATCGCCCGTTGCGCGAGTATGTTCGACTTTTTTATTTGGTTTTTTTTTTTCGTTTTATTATTATTCTACAAGCTCGGTTTCAAAGCGTGTTATCGTTTCGATAATTTATCGGATAAACAATACGGTGTCGGACACACGATATTGTGTTGCAGCCCACACGTTATGTATTTCGAATTCTCCGCGACTATATACGCGTATATGTAGGTACGGCCGATCGGTATAATTAGTAGTAAATTCTTACCGATAGGTGAATATCGTAAAAACGGAAACCGTTGCCAATAAACGCACCGCGAATTTATAATTATCGCGCGTACAGAGATCGCTTTATAGGTATTTAATATCATATTAAAATAGCTCCGAACGACTTGATTCGTGTCTCGCTTGTTATTTTTTTCTTTCGTTTCTACTCAACCAGGGGCGCGCCGTATAATATTATTATCGGATCGCGATTACAAAGACGACCGTAAAAATAAAATACATACACTTTTTTAGCCGCGGTTGACTGCAGCGCTCTACAGTGCGAAATGTACGCACTATATACGACGCACACGTCATTATAATGTAATGCGGCAGAATTGGTTCCCATGCCAAAAATTGACATCCGAATTGGTTTCCGATAAAGGAACTTTCGAAGCATCGCGATCCGATAATATTATTGAATATTCATATACACTTAAAACGTTTCCCGTCATTATGTACGCGCGAATGCAATTATATTAATAATCTGCCGTCACTTGCAATCAGTCATCGGCCAACAACCGTATGGAACGTTAATGTACTAAGTAGTATTTTGCATTTTCACGACATTATCGAATATAATATATTGTTACAATCAACGGCAATATGCATATAGTGCTAAATCTGAGTAAAATAGGAAGGAAATGATTGCTCTCGAACTGTTCTGGGAACCTATCCGAACGTATCCTTCGTAACGACCCGGGATCCGATCCCCGTACGTTTCGGAACCGATTCGGATGGTGTCGTACCGATTTGCCGACAACTCGGTAGGACGACATCCAATAAAATTGTTAGTTCAAAGTGAATTATATTTATGATAAAAAATATAATTGTTTTATTGATTTAAATTATTTGTGTAAATCACAAACATTGTTATAAAAATACATATCCTTAAAAGCTTCTGTTTTCTAAATGAAAATAGAACATTATTGAATCAAAGTATTACACAATACAAATCGTAACATTCCGTAGCCTAAAATTGTAATTCGAAAGGATATTAGAAAAAAAAGGTAAGATAATGGGAACGGGTGCAACCACTGTTGTAGGTTGGAAATTGGAAAGGTAAGATATAGACGGAAATTTAATGTATATCTGTAAGCAACGATAAACCAAAAACGAAAAAACGATTCTGAGCGAAGTTCAGATAATAGTGATGCTTAGTCAACAATATATATGTCATTACGTAGTAAAATAATTAAATAGGCTTTATATATTTTCTTTAATAAAATTTGTTTACCAATTGGTTGTACCAATTTTCAAAATTTTCCCACGATTTTCCCGGTTTCAGTTTGTTTAATCTTGATTCTTCACATTTTATGGGGAAATTCTTGGGAAAATCAAAAAATTACCTCGATAGTGGAATTTCCTTTTAGAAACATTGCTATCATTAAAAGTTGGAGCAAAATTGCTAGTAGAAAAGTTGCGCACAGATAGAAAAAAAATAAACATCTTTGTAAAACTATAAGCTTCTTCGCTCCACTCAGAATCTAAAAACTTATTATATTATACGCCATTCATATGTACACATTTTGATAAAACATTTCTTCTAGTTTTCTATAATTAGTTTTCATTTTTTGCGGTCGATTGCATTTTTATTTTGTGCTACGCGATCAAGTTCAAAGTTCGTTTGTTGGTTTTTTAGCTCTTAAAAATAAAAATGTTTGGCTTTGGTCACGTAAATTAGTTTTGCACTTCGCGAAACTATACGACTTGTCGGCGAATAGGCACTGTTTCCGTTCTTACCGGAGACCGGTTTCCGCGTCTGCCAATCGGGTGTCGGCGAGTCGGATACGTCGGTACGGTCAGGGATACAATAATTATTATTCGAATACAATATTTTCGTACGGATTTAATGCGTTTGAAACGATAGACGATTTCGCGACCTGCGCATCCTATACGTACGTCGCGGCGGCGGCGTTGTTTCGATAAATTTTTTTCGAAGCGCATCATCACGATCCAATTATACGATTAGGGCCAATGTGCCTGAAACGCACGTGTACTCGTCCGTGCGCATCGTACATATAAAGGTTAAATATACAGATTCCTAACGATATAAATACCGTTTTGTCGGGTTTTTTTTTTTTTTTTTTTAATTTCAAACTTAATTTATACGCCGTTTGGTCGTTTCAACAATAATAACAATAATAATAATAATAAAAAACCACGTCAAGTGTTTTTATCACGTTTAAACGAGGTTATAATGATAAAATTATTCGAAACACGGCATACTTCCGTCGCGTGTCTGCGTATATTATTCTGAATATATTTCAAAAATAATATCGTTCGCGCCGCCGTATAAAATTATTACGGATTCGTATTTATATATTTTGTATTTTTTTCAAAAACGTTACGGTTTTCAAACGAAGTTCCATATTGTATACGCCAGCATTGGCGTATTATTATTATAGTACCATAATATCTATGAGTTTTTTTCTGTTTTATATAACACTGTAAACACTATATTTTTTATTTTTCATAATTGTGTGAAACTGTGTCGCGTTCGTGTATCGCGTGTATATTAATTTATATTATTATTACGCCCGTCGAAAATGGTGAACTCGAATCGAACGTATTAAATTATACGTTTTGTCGAATGGCACTGCGCGGCGGCGGACGGAGGCCATAACGAGCAGGTTATATTATTTGGGTGGGAAATTTAATTTCCGAAATGAAAAAAAAAAAAAAACAGTACACAAATTAATAATTTTTACTACGCAATGTGTCCACACCGGAGGCAATAACAGCGGAATAACCTCGAAACAAATAAAAATATTATACCCGAGTAAGATATTAAAAAAAAAAACAACAAAACGTGGTATAAAATAAAACAATTAAAAATCATCCGCCCCCATGGCGTAACAACAATTCACTGGTTTTTGTTTTTGTTTTCGTATTATGAAAACCCATTTTTAGTGGCTCTAAATCAACAGCAAAAATCGCCGATACTGCAGAGCAGAGTGCGGCGCAGTCCAAAATGTTATTTATGAAACTAGTTTTGGTATACATATTAAAAAAAAAAGGAGGGGGGAAATACGAACGGTGAAAAAAAAACGAAAAATAATAATTACAACCATTTGTATCAGAAATATGTTTTACATCTGCCAGTCGCCCGCGAGAGCTGCAGGGGTGACCAAACGTCGTAAATATTATCAAAACGATTAAACAGTTTGGAAAAAAAAATAAATAAAAAAACAATAATAATAACAAAAAAGCTCATTTGTTACGTTATTCGTTTCGAACGTATTATTATTACGTGTATAGCTGAACGGATGAGGATAATGTGTCATTGAAACAATTAAAATATTATTACAATTATTTGTCTGAATATATTATTACAGTTTTCTAGAGTTATCTGCTACACGAACTTTTGTTCAAATAGAAATATTATACAAAAAGTAAAAATAATACGCAAGCAGTGGTGCGTTCAGGGGAGGGCATACTCGGAACCGGTCTAAGGTATTTTTCCGTAAAATTAGTATTTTGATCATATAATTGCGAAAATTCAAATTAATTAAAAATACAATTATTTTAGAATCTAATGCCGCGAGTTGCACGAAATCAGTTCTGCAAACTGATGGTTTTGATATCGGTTCTGTAAAATTACATTTGTCGAACAAATTGAGTTTCAAACGCGTATTTGGTTATTTGAATGCCCTATCCACGTGTATTGATCGTGCCCATATCAAATATTACAGCGTTATAATAATTGACAGAAAATTAAAATAGTTCGAATATATATATCAAATAAAGTCCGTTTTAAATTGTAAAATTCAAACCCTTGTAATTTTCAATCTGTAAACCGCTTTGGTGATAAATTAACAATTGAAAAAACCATCTATCATTTTTTCGAAATTCCCAACTGTATTGAACATCGAAAATGCAATCATTTTCTTCGGTATTTGATTATGTCAAAATGATAAATGTTTACATGATGCTCACGCAGAGATCAATTATTTAACTCTTGTTATTATTTTTTATTTAACACAAATTAGTTTTTCTATATAATAATATTTGATTTTTATAAACGCATTTTACATTTCGATTTTATAGAGAGTGTTCTTTTAAGCATGTATGGTTAAATTATGCAAAATTTTTAAGTGTCATGAAAGATATTCGCATACCTAGAATTTGCACAACATTTTAGGAGTATCCTGTGATGATACTAACTTTGTTTTTTCAAATGAAAACCTACAAATTTTAATGCGAATTATCAATAAGATGATTTTTTTGAAAATGATAACTTATTGGAATCGAAATTTGAACGAAACGTTTCTTACTTATTCTACTTTAAGTACTAATGATAATAGCATTTTTCGGGGATTGGATACCGACGATTCCGTAAGAATGTGTAGGCCATTTCTAATTTTGTTGCGTGCAGTTGTGGAAAAACCGGATTCATGCTAAACCGACATTGGTATTACCACAGAATACTTCTTGAGTGTTGTGAAAAATCTAAGTGTTCGAAAATATCGTCTTTCACGGCACTTAAAAACTCCAAAATTCAGAATTTAAATTTATGTAGAAACAATTCGACCATACAAATGGAGTGATCTTTCTTTAAAAAAAATCACACTCTTTAGTGTATAACCAAATAGTGTTTTTTAATACATAATATAATCAATATTAATAGCAGATTACTACATAGATATTTTGTTTTTATTTTTAAATAAAGGTATCGATATTATAGTAGTAGACAATTTTTAGTATCGCCCATCTATATTATCATAATTGATCAGACGAACAATATCTACACGATAATTATTTTATATTATTATATACTGCATATTCGTCGAAAACGAATCTCGTTAGGAAGTAAAATAAAATTTTAAATAATACTCCAGTCTACCGGGTGAAGTTCATCTTATATGATATTAGAATACACACACACACACACGCGCGCGCGCGCATAACAAACATACGCACATATGGACGGACATTCGTATAGTGAATATTATTATAATATACGAATCCGAAGCAGTCCAATAAATTATAACAGCTCTAGGCTGAAACCAGCATAATAATTATATATAAATGTATACCATCAGCAGTGCTGGTGCCGCAGTGTTTTGAATTACACAGAAAATCATGAAATATATAAGGATTTTTTTTTATTATTATTATTATTTTTTTTTTTTCTGATTATTATTCCGATCTTTATTTTTCCCCCCTTTATGCCGGGATCGCGCGCTCGATAATTTGATATAATGTGGGAGTGGCATTGTATGTATGTGTGTGTGTGTGTGTATTATTTTTTTCGTTCGGAACACAAAAATTATATAAATCCTAGCCTGTCCGAATGTCGATTTACCAGAAGATAACGATTTATTCGTTGCACGATCTAAATAACCCACGAACATCCCGGTTGTATTAATGTGGTATTCTTTATTACTCGATGGCGTGCTTATATTGTGTACAAAATTCATATTTTTTCTCCCTTCTATTGAAATTGATTTCGAACTTGTATAAAAAGTCGTGATTTTCGTTAGTGTACCATCGCGCATCGTCCGGTTCCACATTATTCTAATCGTCGATTTATCGATATAAACCTACTATACATACAATATTACACGGAACACAATAAATGTGAACACAACAGATAATACAAAAATAATATTGTGCTCGGAAAGTATTTCCCAGCACAATACAGGTCCGCGGCTGCACGTAAGACGCATAATAACATAATAAAATGTATTGGCGTGCATATTGTTTTCGTAATATTTTGAGTTCTAATTTTAAATTCGAAGCGTAGCGAGAAATGTATTAGTTTTACAGTGGTGTTTATTTTTTTATTTTTTTATGTGAACACTTTTTCTACCAAGAAGCTTACTCCGATTATCAAATATCACTTTTTCTGTTCTTTGGGTGATACTTTAAAGAGGTCATTTTTTGAAATTATCATAAATATTCGAGATAATGAGAAAAAACTGGTTCATTTAGTTATAAAGAGATTGAAAAATTAATATTAAGATTGTCATTGGCAACCATTTTTATTATTTTAATATTTTTAAACAATCATTGTTTTCATGGAAACGCACATAGTTGTAATCATTTTACCACAATATGACATATTATTTATTGTCGACAAAACTCCGTTCAGAATCGTTTATTTGTTAGCAATGGTTTATTTTTTGTTACAGATATACATTAAATTCCCGTCTGTATCCTACCTTCCCAACTTCCCACCTACAACATGGCTGCACCCACGTGTGAAGTATGTCCTTCCTTTTTTTTTATAATATATACTGTGACCAACTTCTCTACCAAAAATCTTACTCTGATGTACCAAGTATAGTACCTTTTTTGAAAGGAAATTTTACCCAGTTGAGACTTTAAAAGGTCATTTTTTAATTTTCCAAGCGGTTTTTATAATAATTATCATAAGTTAAAACGGGAAAATATATGTATAAAAGAAACTTCTCTCCGAGTCGTTTTTCATTAGTTATGGTTTATCGATAATATAGATATACAGACATGAATTAAATTTTCCTTTATACTCTATACCTTTTCAATTTCTCACCTATAACAGTGGCCCATCCATCGTGCGAACTATGGCCGTCTTTTTCATTATATGTATATTTTTTAAATATAATCTTTAAAGTCTTTGGAAAAAAAAAAAAAGAATGAATGTCGACGATCGACGATAATCTATTTCCTTTAATCACGAGTAATGGTAAGTGTATAGAATTTTCGAGTGTTCAGAGTACCGAGAATAAAAATGTATGTATATTTCTAATTTATTGCCAGGTGGTTCGTAACATAGAGAGCGCACACCAAATGTGGTGAAAACGCTTAAAAATGTATGACTGTCGGGCGGTGTGGCTGATTTGTAGTTTTTACACGGTTATATTGAGATTAAATTAAACGGAAGTGTATAATCCATCAAAAGCACACCTAAAGTGTAATAGCAACTTTACTAAAGATTTAAAATGCAAAAAAAACGCAGTGGTATCTCGAAGAAAAGCAAAACGAAGTCTGTACATATGTGAATATCGTACACAATTAGTTACTGGGTGAAATTTAGCGGACAATTTCTTAAATAATTTAATGTCGACTTTACGTCTACCATTAGGAGTTCGTCTATCCATTCGAAAATCCATCACAGTTTTTTTTTACCGAAATATCAAACTCTAATTGGTTCGAAAAGCAGTTGAAGTCGGATTTCGGTCGGTTAATACCACGCCATCGCATTGATGCTCGAAGACGCAGATGTATAGGCAAATCGCTGGAGGATTTAACCAAGAATGTCGTAGAAGAACGAATTGTTTTTTTCTCAACTGTAGAAAGCATTTTGAAAATAATTTTTAATATGAAAAAATAATGATTTTAATATTACATAATCCCCTGCAGTGGTATCATTTTCTTTATAATTTGTCTAGACTTTTCAACTGAACTTTACTAAAAACAAGTAAACTCGATATTCGTTTACAAAAGAATATTAAATTCGAAAACACCTTCATGTGTACCTATTTATTATTTATTGGATGCATAGCGTGATGTAATCAGTTGTTATTCACACGTTATATTCTGTTAACATTATCCAAATACAAAATTTAAAAATCCGCCAAAAATGTTTTACAAAATTAACGCGTATAGATTTCAATATTATACTATGGGTACATGGATGTGTAAATCTACAAACGTACAATAATATTTCCAACAACCGACATTTTTAAATCTTTCCAGTCCGGTAAATTTCAAAAAATTATTTGACGATTAAGTAAATAAAATAGATGCTTATATTACACTATATTGTGTCATAACTCATAAGTAAATTTAATACCAGAACCTTATCAATTTTCTGAGTTCCACTGATAATCGGTTTTTGATTGCTACCTATATTATTTATCGTTAGCCAGGGACGTCATTTAAATTGTTCAATAAGAATAATGTAAACATTTGAATCGGATCCATTTTTTCCGTACCATTTATGTATCCGGTATATTTTGAGGAACTTAAAAATATTCGACTCGCTTCACTCGACCGTATTTGTATTCCCGATTTACGTTTTATTAGCCGAATAATATTATATTTGTTGGCATTGCAATAACATTGAACTACGACCGTAGTTTATTTTTCCATGAAACAACTCGTTGTACCAGATTTTACTCCTGGTGACATTAGTTTCCACGTGCACTGTTATAATGCTGACGTGCGTTTATTTAACCACAGTAACAATTAATCGCGGCAACAATCGCTCGCGTCTCACTCTCACGTTTCAGGACAGCAGCCATCGGCAGTGATTACCTATTGTATTTTACATTTTATTAACGACGAACGGCGCAATCACAAAAATTATATGCGGCCTACAACACATATGAAAAAAATAAAAAATAAGGGACGCCAATGTATAGCTTGAATCGCTAAAGTATAGCCCGAATCCCCTGCCGTTACTTTCAGTACACACGATTATGAACCATATCGCCCTAGATATAACCCAGCTGCCATACAATCCAAACTTTCCAACTAGTACACCGGCGGTAAACCCCTGGCGAGAAGTGTGTCCGTACCAATTTTTTTTCTCTGCGACTACGATGACGCGCGTATTCGGTCGTAAGACTGCAAAACCCGGAGAAACGAAAAAGTGTCAGCACTCAACAAAACACAAGGTAACCAGCACGCGACAGTAAAACAACTGGACGATTGCGGGCGAGCTTTCGGAATATTATTGTAAAAACGTAGCGCTACGCGTTTTAAAGAAATATGCTTACTTACACCCGCGTATACATATATTATTATAATGTTAAATAATAATCGCGCAGAGTAATTTATCATTTTTATTATTGTTATTATTATTTTTTTTTTTTTTTCATTGTACCTACTCCGCAATCCAAATCACACCATTATTTATCGGGTGAAAGTCGGGCAAACGTGGAAAAATTATTTTAATATGTATATTCGTATATTATAATAATATCACCGCAGGAACGAGCGCATTTAAGTGCGTATTATACTATAAATTCCGCCGCGATATTTGCGCGCAGATAGTAACAATAACGAATCGATCGAAAATGATTAGCGTTATACATATTATTATTATTATTACGGTTATAATTTTATACTTTATTCTCTGACAACGGCGCATACCTACGCCATACAATAATTAGATGTTTATCGCGTGTGCGAGTACGGTTTTTTCAGTGTTACGCTGTTCTTTTGTCAAATGTCAGCTTTATCGCGGATCTATGACTACGCCGTCGTCGTGTAAACCTTCAAACGTCCGTATACCGTCGCTGTACACCTACGCGTTAAGAATTTTTTCCGAAGGCAGTTTATATCTTTTTTTTTTTTTGTTTTTACTCCAAACAGAATATACGATGGTGAAAATTAAACCGTTTTACGTGCATATAATCGTCGTGTTTCGCATAAACTCAAATCGCTAGGGTCGTTTTTTTAGACGGGGCATATCTGCATGTGCCGTCTACGTCTTACAAACGCACGGCATATCAAAAATGCGTTCAGCCGGACAAATTTTAAACTGTTCGCAGTAAAAACATTAGAGCGAATTGAACTATAATCAAACTTAAACGTTAGCACGTATGTGTGTTACACACAATATCTGTGTTAGTTTGTCGCTGCTGATTAATACGTTTATTTTTATTTTCAAGCGAGATTTGAGTACGTGTATTATTGCAATCAAAAAATGTTTATGTGACGTTTAAAAGTTAAAATATCGAAAAAATACCAAAGTTAAAACACAAATAATGTATTATTTCAGATTTGATATGTCAATTCACTGATATAATAAAATATCTGATGCTGCTGATTGGTGCGCCACTGTTGTAAAGGGGAAGTTAGGAAAGTAGGATACATTAAGTTATTTAACTTATATCTGTAAGCAAAAATAAATAGCGAATCTAAGCGAAGTTTGTTTATAGATGATTTTTAAGGTCGTGATATTTACGATTTTCTTCAGTATTTGATCTTAAAAAAATTATAAAAATAATAACTACCTACATTACACTCTACTTTTCTTTTTGACAATTAAGTAAACTTACAATGAACCTTCTGTTAAATTTTCATGCATTTCTGTTTTCTTAAAAAATAATACGCACTTAGTGTTTTAGTATACCTATGAAACTATGTACAAAAACACGCAAATATAAAATGCCTATAAAATAGCTCAAAAATTACTTAAATGGTTTGAAAATTTTATCATGACTGGAAAAGATAAATATAAGTTTTCTGTTGAAATTTAAAACTGTTAGGTATATTTAACTGAATTACAACAAAAAAATCAAGAATAATCAAACCATTATTCCGTAAATTGTCTATTTTTTTTATTTTTATTTTTGGTTTTGCTCAATTATTATAAAAAAACCACACAAGAAATCGAAAACCGACTATTTTATCTTCAACTAAATTTGAAATTCATCAGAAAAAATGTCATCATTTTTAACAAATATGAAGAAGCCGTATCCACATGTCCACATGTCACATTCAATATCGACTTTGCGTAAATAATATAAGGATTTCATATGTGCGTCAGGTGATAAAGGAGTCGTGCATAGGCAATTCCAACGAGTATTTCTGAAAAAAAAAATAACGAAAATTGAATTACTCACAAATATTCAATTTTATTTTCAAATAAATTTTGTCCCGTATAATGTCATTATTACAATAATATGTATCGTGTAAAACCGTGACTCATTCGGACAAAGAAAATTGTACCCTCCAAAATTAATTTAAATATAACAATAATAACTGCACCATACAATACAAACGTGTGTAAGGTATTATGTAAATACGCGTAAATTTATTACAATTCACGTTCATCACGGTTTTGAATGTTATTCACATGATGGACACTTTTTAGTTGCTGCTTTAAGAATTTTGGGAGCTCCAAGAGACTGAATTTTATTTTAAGCGATCCAGTGGTGCCGAGTTATATATAATTTAGTAGGACAAAGTATACAAATTAGTTATCACCACCAACCACTAAAATTAGAGTAAAATAATGATCGGCCACATGTATACGAGTATAGTTTTAAATTCAACTATCTCCTTTCGCTCGAAATTTATCACTCCTATTTTTAACATATTAGGTATTGAATACCTACTAGTACTTAGACAGATTAACTATTAGTTATTCTGTACTACTAACATATACATGATAAGTGATTCGTATATTTTTACCCATATACAAGTAACTGTACTTATTCCTAAGATTTACAAATTAGAGTGTCAATTTATAAGCCCACCCACTCAATCACCTGGCACCCACCCAATTACTCGACACCCACCCAACCACCCGACACCCACCACCATAATTGAATGCAGGGGCGAACCTCCCCGTAAAAGTACGTGTTTGGTGTCACTGAAGCGATCATCCATACGTATATTTTTTGGCACTGGATGTTATATTGATTGTGGCACTAGACGCATATTTTAAAAACTTATATACACTTATATATATATATTAATAATGTGTGTTTAAGGCGTGTTTAGTTTACGATCATACTTCTAATATGTATACGTTGATTGGATCGTACATTTGGGTGATATTTTCAAGTGATTATTTCCACTTAAATAATATAATATCATTATACTACTTTAGAGCGCGTAATTCCCTTGGGCCATCGTCGGAATACCTACTGCAGTATGTAGGTACGCACGGTACCTACCTATAATAATAATAATATAATGGGGTCTATTCGATTTGCATAAAACATACACGACTTATTCAAATGTGTATTGTCAATTATAGAGTTTAAAAAATATTGTGAAATTATTGCTTTCGTATATTAATACGATATATGTTGTTTTCTAAAGATATACTTCAAATTATTCTCTGTAATATAATATATTCGACTCGAAAATATTAAATGTAGATACTAACTCATAATAAATAGTTTAATATTCTCTCGCAGATAAATGCGTATACCTACAAGGTATTTCCGTCGCGTACAATTAAACGATTGTATGTCATTAACATAAAAATAAATATATTTTTTAATAAACAAATGTAATAGAATCGGATTTTACTGCGCCACGTTAAAATAATATTTAATATTATACTTCCAAGCGAAACGAAACGCGTGCCTATATGTATGTATTTACTAAACCAGAAAAATCTCTGAAAAACCACTGCATTTTAAACGTTATATTACTTACAAATTGTTAAAAAAAAAAAAAATAATAAATTCCAAAAACAGCTAGTTACACGGTCTTTTTATTCATTAATCATATTAATATTATTTGGACGATAGACAGCCAAAGAAATGATTATGAACATTCAAGAGCAATGTAAGAAGTACAATTTGTGAGCCCACCGTCGATGAAGCGACGGGGAACTGGCGAAGCAGGTTCAATAGAAAGCTGTACGTTATGGCGTGAAACTAGCACCAGTGATAAATTACATAAAGGATAATATTAATAATACAGTAGTTGTGTCATATTATAATGAAGAAGGGTGTAAATGAAACAGTTAAGACAGTGATGGAATCGAAACTGCGAAGAAAAAGACCTAGAAAAAGATTTAGGAGAAAAAATTGATTGGCTTTGGGAGTTGAACACTGGATAAAAGTATTTCCTAGGGTAGAGACATGTGGCAAAGTATTTTTATGACGACAAAAATTCCTAGAGAGTAAGTATGCCAGTACAAGTAATATATATTGTATCGTTACATCAGAGAGTATAATATTATTAATTTATAAGCGATGACAAGTATAATCTAGTTAAAAAGTTAAATCTAGTTAATTATATAGTTTGATTTTTTTTTCATAAACTTAACTTACCTAATTTTTTATTACATGATGACTTAACCAATAACGTGATTGTTATAATTTTAATTTCTTATAACTTAAGTTGTCAACATATGATATTAACTATGACTATGTTAATGGGAAAAAAAAAAATTAATTTTAGTTTATAAAAAAACTCAAGCTATACAATTAACTCGGTTATATCCGGCATCATTACTTTCAATTTAATAGTATAATTGTTTTACGTACAATTTCATTACTTAAAACATAATTTGTATCGTTTAGATTGAAACAGAGTTTAATTGAAAATAACGATATATAATATAATATAAAAATGAAGTTATTTAGGAAACCCAAAAACTACGAGGGGTGTATATGTTTTGTGTGGAATTTTTTTTAGAAAAAGTTATATGTAGTCTTTGAAATTATTCTTCTTTTGAAAATTCGTTTATGATAAAAGTGTCAAAATATCAAAACAATTTTACGAATAATATCAATTATCATGTCAAAATGAGAAATGGCATAGGAACCATAAGAGGTAATTGAGAAAGGGCATATTATGTAGCATTGGTATGAGCCAATATTGTATATCATTCAATGTTAAAGATTTCGGGGTATTTTACTTTAAAAAAAAAATTGTTTTTCATGTCTAGGAGAAAATTAATATCGGCTTTCCACTAGTCTTATATAGTTTTTCGTATCTCCCAAGTATAGCTGTTTACTGACGTAAACCTTTACATTTATATCACTTAAAAACCGTCCAATTTCGACTGTCGTAGTCGTATAGTTTGATTTTTGTTTTTTTCGTTATGATAGAATTATAATTTATCTGTGTATAATCGTACACCACATTCTCGTAATATATACTCGTATTATAGGTACCGTATAGAATATACACACATTATTGGGTTTAGAAAAAAAAAAATAATTATTAGGTATTATTATTATTACTATCAATATTGTGTATCATTATTACATCGGTAGGTATAATAAGAAATTTTATGAAAACATTTTTTTTTTTTTAAATCAGAATTATTATTGTTGTAGGTACGCACTCAGACATGCAATTCAATCAATCTTTTACACATCACACACACACACACACACACACATCACACATCATACATATTATATATTGTGCATGATATCAAACAACAAAAGTATGTATAAATTCTTTAAAGCACAATGGTCAATCCTTCACATGCCGACCCCAGGGCCACCGGCACGTTCATAGCATATACGCAATAATTTCATTCTTGATCATAAATTATTTTCGATATAATTTATTCAATATGTATGTTCATATTCATGTCAAAATCATTTGCCAAATACTAGTGAAAAACTTCAATGTGTAGAAATTATTATTGCTATCGTCGTTCACATACTACGAGTGTTTCGCCATACCGGACATAAAATAATAATGAGTTAAAACAAATAGTTTTTTTTTTTTTTTGGGGGGGGGGGATTGAATTTATATATAAGATACCTACTTACGGTACTTAACAGCGGTATTAATTTTATCTAGATAAATTTATTTATCTACAGACTGGTATATTATTATCATTCATAGTATATTCGGATAAATAATTAAATCGTTGAGATAAATCGTTTTAAGTCGACAGTTGGATTGGCTCCCGAAAAATAATTATTGAATTGGCTTCTAATAACATAGAATACCATTTTTCAAAAAGTGATTCTCGAAATATATTTCAAATGAAAAACATCCATCTATCATTCATATAATTATAATATACTATATAAAATTCGATTTTTTTAAAAAAAAAAAATTTTTTCGATTTTCCCCCAAAAATAGAGACTCTTGCACTCCTGTGTGTTTATTACCTTTATATCCTTGCTTATTAATATTATTATAAATGCCAATGTAACTCTGTCTGTTACATTTTCACAAGTAAACGATAAAACCGATTTTGATGAAATTCGGTACGGAGATGGCTTCAACCACGGAAAATAATATAGGCTACTTTTAATAAACCACTGAATCCCTAAATGGTCGATGACAAAGAGTTTACGATATTTGTGTGAACATATAGTTATTCTTGTCAGTTGACGGGTGAATTTGGCGTCAAATGGTAATATACTGCGACAGTTTGTTGTAATTGTTGACTGTAAATAATGTTTTATCTGTAGATATTTAAAAATGTATCAATACTGTACACACATAAATTTCAACGTTCGACATTATTGTCGGTGAAATTTAAAGAAAATTCTATACACCGGTATTATTATTATACATGTATAATAACGCGACGGTATTGTCTATCTTTAAAACCGGCGATTTATAATAAAAGAAAAAAAAAACGCACATATCACCGTGGTACCGTACGATATAATTGCCCGGTTAGCGCATGTACCTATAGTAGTTCGTACACGGTAAATATCACATATATCACACTGTCCGACCTATTTAATTCTCTCTACAACCGCGTACCACCGTTTATTATTGTAGCGCGGGTTTTTTTTTTTTTGTCGGCACTACCTATACGACTATGTTGTTTAGGTCCGTGTATAATAATATTTTATACGACGGACAACGTTTTACTCTGCAGGATTTAACGCTGAAAAATAAAAGTATAGGTGCAGCGCGCGCATTACGATATTAATAATAATAATATTATTATTATTATTATTATTATTATACGAAGGTACCAGTATATCTGTATAGGTACACCCTATGTACGAGATAAAGCGGCACTGCTGCGGCAGTTTTTTACGCTGTATTATATAAAACGAAAATATTTCGAAATCAGAATTGTATTTTATTTAGTTTCAGATAACCGCGTGTTCCTGCCGCAGCCACAGTGGACCGTATTTTTTAATTACAATCCTGATAGGCACGCGATTACGTCGTTTACGCCGGCTATAGAGACGTCATTTTTGCAGTACGACTCGACCCAATGATATTATTGTTTTTCAACGTACACGTAAGTCGTAGTAACGTTCGTTATGTTGTACGATTACAAACCGTTTGTCTATATTATAACGACTACGGTGACATGCGCTGGGAAAGTAGAGGTTAGGAGGGTTATGTCCAGCGGCATATTTTTCGGTTTTCTGCAGTCCCTAGGGGCTAATTTCGTTTTACCGTTTCTTCCAGACGAGCCGTGCCCTTCCCCCCATACACAGTTAGTTTAACTGCCACTATTATTGACTCTAATTTTCCTGTTCTGTTACTTTAAACTTCTCTATAGACCTTGTTGTATTACGCCCATCCGACGTTTTCTCGACCTTTTCCCGTCTGCAGGATTCCAATATATTGCTGCTCTAACTTCGCTTGTCTCCCCCTTTCGTATCTGCCGCCACTTCCGAAAATTCCGCTATAGCTTCAATCTACTTACGTTAATGGCATTAAATTTATCATTGGGTATATTCCCTATCCCTAACTTTCTTAAAATTACGAGATTTACAAGTATATATTTATAATTAAGTAATTTAATATAAAAACGTATACATATTTCATTAAAGTTGCAATAATATAAGGAACTTGATTTACTGAAGAAAAATAGGTTTTTATGGATCCGGTTCTTAATTTTCCATTGCCTAGTTAGATTGGTAAAGAAAATTCTACAATTTATTCACGATTATTATTTATGAAATTTCCTCTAATTGGAAATTCCTGAGCACGCCATTGAAGACTCGTAAAAACTGAAAGACGATTGTCGTGCACTATTTTGAACCCGCTTGATCAATGAATTTGACTAAATTTTCCAATCCAACATCAAAAATCAGAATTGTCTGAAATCATTTTTCAAATACAACAACAACAACAACAACAACTCTCAAAATATAGTATGGCAATTTCAATCATCACAATATTTTGTTAGAAGTACACAATTATACAAAAAAAAAAAAAAAACGGTAATACTATGAGAGCAGTTTCTCTTCTATTTATCAAATTTGAGACCCATGTAAATTTACCTATTATTGAATATAACACGATTTTTTACACGTTTTGTGTAAATTAACATTGTGCGGCGATAAACGAGACTTACGCTCGACGAATGCCAACCGGTAATCGCACGAAACGATACAATACCGGTATGATATTATAAAAAAACCGCCCCCGAACGAACGAATTAATACGACAAAAATCGTCGGCTATCCAGCTAACGCGTAACGCCGGGTCGTGGTTTTCGGGTTCGAAAACGTTTAGGTTCGCCGCAGTTTTTCGCTTTTCCCGTAAACACGATACTAATGCAACGAGGTTTTGCCGGGTGACCGCGACGTATATTTATTATATGCGTACCATATGGTATATAACGACCGATTTTATCATTGTTATCGAAACGACGATACGATAACGACAACGGGACATCGTTTCCCACAAGTGAGAACGGGACTCCGCGAATATAACCGGGCCGCGCGCGTCCCGCATTCGCCGCGGAACTGAAACGTAGAAAAAAAACCACCGCAGGTAGGCCGCAGCCGCCCAGTGTGATATTTATACGCGTACACACGAACGCGTACCGGCGAGCAGCGATAAAACAATAAAACACGTGAAAAAACGGTAAAACGCCGCGCGTCCGGCCGGCCGGGGCGGTACGTACGGAAACGCTGTTGCGGCCGGGGCGACGGCGGGCGAACGACGCCGATTAGTCACGGACACGGTGCGTCGTACCCGTTTCCGTATAAACGCGCCGACGATACACGACGCGCGTTACGATATTATTGCCGTACACGCGACGACGATAATATTATAATGTTCTTGCGCGCGTTTATAATAATATTATTTTACGTTTACGAATTTACGGCGCGGCGCCCGGTCTCTCCGCGGAGACTTCAACAATGGGCCACGACGTACCGCACGCGCGCGCGCGCCGCGGAACCATGTCAAAACGCGTCTTCCGGACGCCGCCGCGGCCGCGGTATCGCCCGGTCGGATCGGCGAAAATCATAAAACAAAAAGCCATTAACGTCGCCCACGCGCCGAAATATTACCGCCGTACTGTTATGAGCGCGCCCCGGCACAATACTTTGTTGTACGCATTGTGCGCCGTACGCGGGGCACGCCCGTCGGAAATATTTTATCGAAAGTATAAGAATTACACGGAATGTTTGTGCGCGCGGTAAACGGACATTTCGTCCGCGTCTGGTCTCTGTGTGTTTATCACACGGCGGACGGTTCGTCGGCCGAACGTCCAAACGCGGTACGTAATAACAATTGCCGGATATCGGTGCCGTCGGTCGAATTCGAATGGCGACCGAACACGGTGTGCCCCCGACGAAACGAACGGCTCGCGTTGTAAAATTAATAACACGACGGTATTTCGTTAAAACGACGTGTACCGGTCCAAAATGATTTTTTTTTTTTCGGGAAGCACGAAAAAACCGTTTCGCGATTAAACAGCAAAACAGTTTTTAACGGCGTGTTTATCATGGAAAACGACAAAATCACTCATACGCTACGCGATACGTACCTCGTGCACAAAGTATGCGTTCATTGAATTCGTCGCCCTTTTTTAACAAACCAATGTTGATTTAATATTATATTTTAAAAGGGCGCCTGGATATCTTTTGGCCGACATCACCATCTTAATTGTCTGTATTTAAATACGCTCCTTCTGATTTTTCCGATATTTTTGACATCGAAAACTTATTTCTCGATTTTTAGTGATGTACGCACTCCTAACAAAACACCACAACCAATCGATATATGTATACTACGCGTGAGCGTTGTTTAATAATTCTCAATCGATTTAAATTAATGCATTTCTTTCGCTTATAAAAAAAAACAAATCGACAATAATTACTATTACTATAGGCGTTGAGCGGTACACGATACAACTGACTTTCGGCACTATTCGTTTTATACCGATTGGACGGGAAATCAACCTTATAATATATTTTATATTATAATCCAAACAAATCGTTTAGCGAAAACCGCATTCCGAAATTCGCCATCGTTTGAAAGTGGATAGCGCATATTATACCAGCCGAGCATACAGACACGGACACAATCATAAAGTAGCTTGTGCTACTTAACAAAACAATATAAAGCGTATCCTATACAGTCCATTCGATATATTCATTTCACCGCTATAAGTAAAGTGCATGGCCAAGTTGCGTAATTATTTGTTTTCCGATTTAAAAAAATGCAGACTCTTCCGCAATGGTCGCGTTGGTTATGGTCACTCAGTGATTGCGATCCCTCTACCAACGGTTGTTTGAGATTATCGACACGTATTGCGGACGTAAAAACATCTTGTTCGCGTCATTTTTGACTATCAACCGACCTGAATATCCGAACGAAAACAGTAGGTGCAACGATATTCGTCGGACGGTTATGAGATGAAATCGGGTGCATATTAATCGACACCGGAACAAATTACTCCGACACACAGAATTCCGTGTCGTCTGGTCTGTTCCGTGTCGTTTATAGATGAGTTATCGCGAATGAAAATATACCGCTAGAGTCCAGATGATTTTGTGCCGGTGTTTTACGATGACAAACACAACCTGCAGTTATTAGATTTGCATTCGCGTTAACTTATCTATCGTGAGCGTCGCAGACCGTACTGCAGGACTGATGGAGACCTGGCGGCGTATCGCGTGTGCGGTAAATTCGCTACCGGTCCGTCCGAAACGGGCCGATTTAATCGTTAACCGACGAATACTACGCGCTGTTCTTTGTTGATTAAGGCTGAATTTCAACAGCGTTTATTCGTTTCAACTCGCGGCCCTCGAATATGTCCTTTACGGTCTCGGTGGCCAGACGGCCGTCGAGAAATGTTTCGTCGACCGGCGCTAAATTTCCGGGCGGTTTTTTTTTTTTTCTGTAAATCGTTTTTATTTTCGGATAAAACCCCCGGCGCGGCGAACGAAACGCGTGGCAACGTCCGCGGACGCGGTCTTGTCGGCGGCGCGTCGCGCATTGTCCGCGGGAGAGCGCGTCCGGGTGCGACGGCGTCATGTCGTCGGTCCGTCGTCGTGACTCGCCAAAATAACAATAACGAAAAAAAAAACCGCGCGCGGCCACGCCTCCCCCACCGCGGACGATCCCAATGGCTTGTGGGTAAACGCCCAGATTGACCGCCGCCGCACGGTCTGCCGCAGCGGTACGGACGATAACGACGATACTATCGTGCGCCATATACTCTTCCGTATAGGACGCCCGGCGTAACAACAATGTTATTCTCTTCGGCTTCTGCTGCCCACGTCGGCAATCGCACCGGGAACGGCCCGGACATTTTTCGCCCGCAGAAACGTACCGATAACATATTGTCATATCGTTATTAACATATTGTTCCTTCGCGGTTAACAACTATACCCGACAGCCGTTGACAACAAACGCGCGTGTAACGAAACCGTTCGGTCGAACAATGTTTTTCGTCGCGATTTTGTCCTGAATCAATTGTGGTTTTTTTGTACAGCGAATAATATACCGGAAATAAAATCGCTGGTAAAAACAATGTTGAAGCAAATTACTCGATAAACCGACGACGAAATCTGTTAGGATAAAAATTGTACGCAGCAATCGTGAGTTGTCTACTAATTGCAAACGAATCATTTCGAACAATGAGAGGTCGACATTGAAATCGTCCGCGATCAACCGGCCGTCAGCCGTTTGGCCACCTCTGTATTATACTGCAGCTGTTCTTCGGGATTGATGACGAGCTCGTACGTCTAATCGCCGAAAAATTAGTCAATCGCTTTATTTGTTTTTCACAACGGAAGTGTTACCTCTTCCTCGCTTGCTTTTCGCGATTTTATTCTTGGTAACAATATGAGCGTACAAAGTATAACAATTTATGAAAGTATTAGATCAAGTATTAGATTGTACAAGATCGATATTATTTTTATTTTTTGTATTTTTATTTTTAAAAACAGTTTTTTGCGGTCTTGCATAAACAACGCAACGATTTGATTGTTGTGCAGGTTTCGAACATTTCCTTTAATTATGTTAAAACTCGAAAATTGTTTTTAAAAATGTAATAAACTGCCTATTATTAATAACAGACTTCCGATAATCTACTGCCCGACACCCGTTTCGGGGGAAAAAATACGGCAGTTTTATTTGTATACCAATATTTTTTTTTGACGACGAGTTGAAAGTGGTCAAATGGCGGGAGTGGCGGTGAAGTGGGTAAACGCGTTGTCGAGCGAGAAGTCGTATCCGACCCCAAAATGTATGCGTGTTAAAAACGCGATGGAAACGGATTCCTAATAAACAAATAAATTCCACATCGATAATATTATGTTTTGTCTGTTGTGAATTCGTGTTGTGGGTGTATATTG
Organism: Cinara cedri; assembly: GCA_902439185.1. Lineage (NCBI taxonomy): Eukaryota > Metazoa > Arthropoda > Insecta > Hemiptera > Aphididae > Cinara > Cinara cedri. The sequence continues at coordinate 657,259 of CABPRJ010001909.1, read as the reverse complement.
TAAGGAAATTGAGTGTTTTTAAGCAAACACGCATAAATACATTTCCAATGGACACACCGCTTTATTCTCTATAGCGAATGGTGGGTAATATGCTGCCTCGTCTACTACACTAGTATTTGACGGTTTTTTTTTTTATTGTTTTTCCCTCGCGGATTTATGGTCATCCAGCGATAGCGGTGGCACGCCACGTCCGAAGTATAGCGATTCACAACCGCCGATAATAAAATACGGACGAATGAAAACGAACGCGGCCCGACAGACTGTCCAACGTACCTACGCACCGTTGACCGCGAACGGCCGATATTATTGTGTTACGCACACAGTGGCCTCTGTCGGCGCGAGTGTCGCGTTCGGGTTCTCGTTATCGCCTACACGAGGGAAATGATATCGTCGAGATAACGGTACAACAGTCCCATAGGTTACGGATTCATGTTAGACCGCGTTCCGTACGCTGCAGTATGTATCGAATCGATCAAATCCGATGCGGCGGGAAATAACACGCAAATTGTTATTATTTTACTATCGATACGTGTTATTAGACGGTATTGTTGTGTGGTGGCCGCGCGATTGAACGGTTTAGAATGTAAATTTTGCCCGGTCTTCGGCAGGAAATAATAATAATAACAACGGTAATAACGACACGAGACCCGTTTAGACGCACGCCGCGGCCATAATTCATGCAATAATATTAGTATTGTTATCGTTATCGTTGCCAAAGTGCGGCGCTCGCGGAGATCTGCGTCCGCCCGGACCCGGCCGGGAGGTCTGCGGGGCGCCGCGTTACGGCCCCGCAGATATCGGAAATCGATTGTCTCGGCGCGAACGCCACCCGATAACGTAGGTGCCGGCGGATCTCGTACGCGTTGTGTGTGCTCGAGCACACTTGACCGCGGGCGCCCGGGCCGCGTGCACCGCGAGTGTACCGGCCGTATTGTTCGGAGATCGTTGAACAATAATTTTCCCGACAACGATGGTTTCGGGCTACAAACGGGTCCAGCGCGGACAAAAAAAAAAAACGATCGCGTACGCGCACAACAACGGCATGAATCCCGTACGCGGGTAACATTACGACGCGCGCGATAAATACGTTATTATTTGCGGGGCACAACGTACAACGCGATGTCGTAACGCGTGCGCTCGATTCTGGCGGCCGTCGTGAGACCGCGAGACCGGCCGGGGGATCGCTCGCCGTCTTCGCGCCCAAGGGCGAGGGGGATGGGAGGAGGGAGGAACGGGTTTTTTTTTTTCTTTTTTCCTTTCCGCGTTCATTGTTAAACGGTTCGCGCGCGGATTGTTGAACGGGGCAGACCCGGGACGTTCGCTCGCCGCCGCGCTCGCGCGTTCCGCCGCAAAGAAACTTTCTTTTCTTTTTTTGGCGTTGTACACGCCCACACCGCAGAGCGTATTATTGAATATCAATAAGAAAACAAAAAAACAGCATCGCGTATTTTTTTCAAGCCTATAGGTTGTTATACGCTGCGCGAAAACGATTTAATTATTAAATTATTAACGTTATTAACATTCGAATCCCGTTAAATCTCGTCGGTATCATTTTGTCCGCGCGGAATAATGGCGCGGCGCGTTTCGCATTTTCATTTTATTCAGAGTACACCTTTCTCACGTGTGAAGCGACGGAAACTCCGAGGGGAACGGATGGGGTGCGGTTTCCCTGTCCGGACATCCGTCACCGTTGCGGATAAAATATGCTCAAATGAGATTATTGTTGTTTTTCATTATTTTTCGTTCGTTTCGACCACGTCACCTACGTCGATTATTATTACGAGTCGATGTTTAATTATTTTATAGATTGTTTCTTCGTTCCGCCGATAAGAATAATATACGATTCGCCTTGGGGTCGTACAACGGTAATTCGAATAATAATAATAGTGAAAAAAAAGAGTATTTTGTAGGCCAGTATGATAATGTTTCACTATCGCATTCGCATCTATCCCATTAGAACACAAAATAATTATTATTCAAAGTCAACGATGATGATAATAATATTATGGTAATAATAATTATTGTTCGCGTATACGCCGCGAGTGGAATACAATTATTAAGTCATTTTTTTTTTGCGAAAATTCCCGAGTAGAAAAAAAAAACCGGCGTTTTACGTACAACGAATGGGCGATCGACCCCGTCACAACAACATTTGTTCTATGTGTCTGTATCGCGCGTGTTTTGCAGCTACAAATGCGATTCGCATTTCCACTATTGGGACTCTCTAGACCAAAGGAACCGATTGGCTGTTGTACACGTTTTTCGAATGGTTATATTTTATACCGCGGATTCAACGAACGGTGTTTTTATCGTTACTCGATATAACGTTTAAAATCACGAGAAATCAAGTAGAGTTATAACGAGCATATACTTATAAAAAACGAAAAAAAAAAAAAGTGAATATCCTACTTTATTCAAATGTACAATCGGTTAGTCGGCCTTAAACTCGATTGCGGCGTTTGCGACGGATCGTGTCGTTCGCGATAATCCGCGATGTCCATAGGCGCCCGCGGGATATTTATTATCAGAGAGTGGCCGGAGGCCGTGTCTAAGTAAAGTTTTGAATGAGTTTTTTTTTTTACGTACAACCCTAAATAAGGTGGCTCATTGATGACCAGGCCGACACGAGGAGGGGCATAAAAAAATTAAATACACCAGAAAATTATATATAAATTATCTAATTATTAAAATTATAATATTTGAAGGGGTCCGTGCAATAATGAGACAACTCATTTTTTTTTCAAAAATTAGATTTTGGCAGATTAAAATAAAGAAAATAATTACAAATATATCTGTATAAGAATGAGCTTATTCCGACCATCCGTATAGGAGGTATAATGAAAAATAAGTTGTCTGATATTTTTTTGCTCGGAAATATTTTCAACACTGTTGATGGTACAATATTATTATGTTTTATGTACTGTGAATGTTTAATCGGTTTTGTACTTATCAAATATATATTGCACAATAATAATAAATGATAATGTTAAAATATGTAGGTAATAGGTATTTTGTATAAAAATTATAAAAAATGTATATAAAGTTTAATATTTTAAGTATAATTCTGTATTTTTTTTTTTTTTTTATCACAATATTATACATCAATAAATGTAAATACAAATTTCATAATATTATAATCAACAATAATGTTTTTTGATGAAAAAATTATGAACGTAAATTCCCGGTCATAAAACCAGATAACTCCATAACATTTAGGTTAATATTAGCTCTCATCTCAATGCGATTATGAAAATCAAATCAAATACTACGGAATCCTTATTATCCGTAGGCTAATAAGTCACGGCGATGTCTGTTTGTCCGTTAACGTGCAGCTGCGAGACAAGACGAAAAACGATAAAAATGTCGCGTACGAGCGATAAGGGGCCCAGGCATCGCGCGTTTACATCGGACCCGCGCAATATTATTGTTGTTATCATTTTAACCGGTCCGGCACGCGTTTGCCGGACGACTGCGACGGCGCGGGCGGTGCCGACACGCGAAGACAACAAAACAATTATCAGCTCGTCCCGCACGCGTCGTGCGCTGTTCGTCCCGGGAAAATAAATAATTCCGTCGGTGCGCCGCACAGGCGTTAAAATAATAATAATAATAATAATAATTTTCGTATCGGTTTGCTACGTTGCAGCGCGGCGGCATTCCGTCAACGCGTGTCGCGGCACCTACCTGCGGCACACGACACCGACGAACGCGCCGCGCGGGCATACGACGAGTGTGGGCCCGAAGTCGAACACGGCGGGAGGGGCGGGGGAGGGGACGGGGGTTGGCGAGAGGAAGTAGGGAGACATGGAAATAAAAATAAATAAAATAATAATAATAAACACTGTTTACACGCGTAATAACGTGTATTGTAACGCACACGCACGTACGCTGTAAGAACCGCGCGTACAGAAATAACGGAAAAAAAAACTACTGTGGGCGCGCGGGCGTAATAGTATTTTACGACGTTTTACGCGATGTCATTACGACCGGCGGCGGCGGCGGCGGCGGCGTACGTCCGCCGTGCGGCGCGTCATATCGCAGGCGCTGTACGAATTATTATTTTCGGCATTACAATAGTAATTTATTGCCGGCACCTACGTAACGCGCGAGAATCCGGAGGTCCTTTTTACCGAACGAACCGACCGAATCGAATAATGTACCGAATAATGACCCGAAAGATCGAGTGAATTCGCGCGCTGTCGCAAACGTTCCGAACGCCAACGGAAAACCGTGCTGCGGTTCGTCGTCCTCTTGCTGCGAAATCCGCGACTGCGAAACGTCCGGTGGCCCAGCGTTTTAAGATTCCGTACGCGCCCCCGTTTTTTTTTTTTCTTATCAAAAACATAACTCCGATTTTTAAGCGCAGCCTCTTTTCTGGGTGTAAATTTTACCGGTCGGCGCATTCGGGGAGTTCCTAAAATATACCGAAATATGTTTAAGCGAACTTCGTTCAGAACCGTATTTCGTTATGTCGATGATCTATCGTCGCGTACAGACAGAGATTAGTCATTCTACATTTTATTCTACTTACCGAACTTTCCGCCTGTACGTCAGCGGTACACCCATCGGCAGTATCGGCTATTTTGTTTTTAACCTCGAGTGTTTAGTCAACAACAATTAGCCGAAGTCCTTTTCGACTGGTTTTCGGGTGTCCCGTCCGGGACTACTCCCGGGAGTAGTTGGATAAAGGGGATGATAACGCGAGCAGCGAGAGTACGGGCCAGCGGGAACGGTGGGAGTTACCGGAGCATCGGGAATAGTGGGAGGATCGAGAGTAGCGAATGTACCTAACCGAATGTAGTGAGTGTAGCACGTGACGTGACGGAGAACAACGGGCGATAATAATAACATTATGTAAGGTATACGCGCGGCAATAAAAATAAGCTCCTAGTGTTCTCCGACAAACGCAAAGAGAATAAACAAACAAAAGATGATATACCGCCCACGTATACGTATATTATTATGGGCGGCGTATGCGAGTTATTGGTTTTGTACCTCGGTAATGACGAATACAATGAGTGCAATACCGGGACAGAATGCGTCGACCGCTCATACATCAGATTTTTCGCAGGAGTGAAGAGTATTTCTCCCGAGATGAATCGCGCCGGAAATAAATCAGGTTAATTTAAAAACGGTTATGAAACAATGCTACAGAAATGATAATATTTCGATGTCATGGACTGATCAGCTGACCATCAATTGATACTGTAAATCGAAAAATAGATACAATAATAACGCTAAACGACCTTTTGTGTTTCCAGCTGGTGAGCAGGGGAGAAGGGCGGATACCTTTCTCCTCATTCAACTGGTGATTTTGCCGACAAAACCGAAAAACGATCATTATGGAAGAAACGAGAATTACGTTTAGTCAAACTACACTACTCGATTTAACTGTTTCGTATTTGAAATAAACACATTTTTTTTACAAACCAATTTGAATATTAGTGAATATTTATTTTTTGAAATTTAAATTTAGTAGTAAGTTAAATGTTAGCATAAAAATATTCACGTCAGTCGCATATCGGCCCACGAATTAACCCGTGGGTCGCATTTTTGATCGTTGCCCCTTATCGAGTCCACTGTAGATAAAAAAAAAAAAGTATGGAAACAATTTACTCCGTTGAAATAAACACCGTAATATCATACCCGTGAGCTAATCGTCGTTTATACATACGTACAGACTTACACGCCAGGTCATATACTTATTACTCTGCACGTGTAGCGTTGGGTTTGCCGCGGGCGGAAGAAAAGTATCTTAAAACTCACGTTAAACGCAGTGATTTTACGTCGTTATAAAAATGTGTCCGACTTACAAAAAAAAAAATGTATTATACATACAGGATGATCAACATAATGGAAAACATTCATTATCTCGAAAAGTATACATTTTAATAGGAATTGTTGTTTTTAGAAATTGTAAGAAACAAGGAGCTTTAAAACGGTACCTACATTGTTGCCTTAATTTTTTAAAATAAGGGTAGGAAGTGAAAGAGAAACGTAAAAACCTGCAATCTAAAATGTGTGTTTTCAAATCTGAACAGTAAAAATCTGTAACTTTAAAATTAATTTAAAATCCGTAAAAATTTGAACCGGGCGAAAATAAAACATACGTATTGTTCATTATTCTATCCACTTTCGATTTAAATTTTTCAAGAATAACCAGATTTATTGACAGATTATCTAGATTATTTAAGAAGTTTCTTTTTTGGATTAAAATCTGACGGGTCTAAAATAAATACAAATATAATGCGATTATTTTACAGAATTTTCAAAAAAATATCTTAATTTTTGAGGTCTTCAGGAGTAAAACTTTCAAATCGACTTCCTGAACGTACTTAGGAAAATTGTAAAACAAATTCATTCATACTTTAAAAATTAAAATAGGTCATTATTAGGAAGTATGCGGGTAATTTCTCACCGTTTATTGATCGATAACGTATGAAAAATAGGTTTGATCCAATCCTCTTAAACAGAAAGTAACACTTTATTAACGACCATCACCATTATGCTCTATAAACCGCACACGGATATTTTCAAACATTCACAAGAATTTTAAATGAAAACCTTATAAAAATAGCCCAGTACACTCTAGCGAATGCACACGTTCATTTTGATGCGAACAAAATTCAAAAATGAGGACGTGTCGACGATGAGGTTAAGTCAGCACCGGCAATCCGGCATGTTTGTTCGCGAAATAAAAAAAGGTAGGAGTATTGGTAAATTCCGAAAATAGCCTATCAAAAAACCGGCAAATTTTCAGGAAAATTTCTATATTCATCAAGATTTTGCCGGTACCTACACGATTCTCCTACATTAATAGGTGTGGTTTTGTTTCGAATATTGTGTAAAGCATAATGCCAGCAGTCCGGGCTGAATTACAGTGGAATGTCAACGGTGTGGATGATAGTCGCGTACGTATTATTATTATTGCATGTATATGTGTATATGTGTGTGAGTGTGTGTGTGTGTGTGTCGGTGTGTTCGTATTGTTTTAGAATATAATATAAATTATTGTGTTGGAATATTGGAATGCGCGTTCTCATACGTTTATAGTGCAGTTATGCAGTCTCTCGTTTGATTGTATTATCGTGTAACCGACAAAGTATAGGTAGGTTCGAATACGAGTTCAAATGTTATAGCGTTTATTGGATTTACAATCACAAGCGACAAAATAATATTAAAACAAATTACCGATCTCGTAGCGTTTACCATCTGACTACATTCGTGTGTACTACACGCGGTCAGCGCGATACCACACTACGTGTGTGTAGGTGCTTAGTAATGAAATAATATGAAGTAGAGTATTATTTTCGCTGTCGTATAATATTGTAATATATCGTTTATTTGATATCTGTTATCAAATTTAAGTGCCCATCGCATCTTATACCTTATAGAAAAACCACGATCCGTCCGTCAGTGTGTAACGCTTTGTTGATTTACCGTGGCAACTAAATATAAAACCCGCCCACCGTAACCTGTCATGTATGATGGGCCTACAAAATACTTGTCAAATAAAAATCTAAACCGTTACACCGTCAAAATCAAAGGTGTCGGGGTTTTACATTCGTGTAAATAACATGTCACTACACTGCAATAATATTATGGAATTTGCGTTACATGCCGTACTGGTGATGGCAGGTGATAGTAGGCAAAAAGTATACACCGGTGTAAACGAGTGCTGCAGTAAATAAGAAAACGCTACAAATAATTCGTCGGGCATATACCGTCACCGTGCCCTGCTGCAGTCGAAATACGATTTCACGCAAATTATGACATATCGCGATGAATATTACGACCATTTTTTGCATTGGAACCTATAAAAAATACATACATTTTTTTTTATCAAACATTTTTTACATCGCTTTCGTGCCACGTTCATTTTTCGAATTCGATTCTATTTTTGGTGTGGCGAATCGCGTGATGTACTTATAGTCGGTAAGTCGTCGGACAAACATACTGAAAATCTCCATACGCTAAACGTACGATTTTGAAGTTTCGGAATGTTTTAAATATGTTACCGTGTCTAAAATAATATTATATTGGGGCACGGTGAAAATGTCAGATCTCTGCGGTTGTTTCTATCGATTCCTACGGAACTACGACTTTCGGCTACATACTCATAATATGTAACGTACATTTTTCACGTAACATACCCCGCAGTAAATACCAATAGAATATCACTGCTAATATTCATATAAATGAGGCGATTATTACCGTGGCATAAGTCGCGTTTTCTTTAATTCGAGGCGTAAAGATGTTAATTTCCGAGTTATCAAAACACAGCTGTTTCGTTTACTTGCATAATACGTGTCGCAGTCCTGGCGGTAGAGGTACGAATTACGACTTGATTGACTATGCCTGTATCGGTATAAAGCGACTTTCCAAGTACCTTCACGTTACAAATATACGTAACTCAGATTTTACGGAAATATCACTTCTCGGGGAGATCGCTATGGTTTTAACGCCCTCGTTTGAAAACCGTGTTTTAGGTAAACGAGTCGCGCCGTCACCCTAAATTCGTTTCTACGACTACGGCGACGGCATCACGCACGAACCCTACAGAATTATTCAATTACGTCATCGTGTTACAATAATTACAACCGTAAAATTATTAAATATTACGCATAATATCGTCATTGACCTTTCGATTCAAAATAATATTTTGTAAGGAATAAAAAAAAAACATCGGGGATACGTATGATATTACGTACTCGTATAATGCTATGTTTTTGAAAAAAAAAAAAAATAATAATAATAATAACAACCGATCCGATAGAAAATGTGTCGAACGGATGGGGGTCCGAGTACGCTGCCATTTAAAAAGTATAAGCGTAGTACTATGAGTGCCGCGGTATAAAACTAATGGTTTTTTTTTTTCCGAAACAATTAAAAACGTTTCGTCAGGAACACGGGCAGATGGCTTTCGAACGGAAATCGTTTTTTTTTTTTTCATCCATCTTAATAATATTACTATTTTAATAAAAGCTAATAAAAAGATGTCCCGCCGACGAATGTCGTCATCCTGTACGACAGAGAACAATCGAATGCGTAGCCCATTTTTTTTAATCAACACGAACACAACATTTTCTGACTATTATTATTATTATATATATACTTTTTTTTTTTTTTTTATTAATTAATTGCATATTCCTTTTTGTAATTTCCTTCTCGCGACTATTTTTTGTTTTATTTTATTTTTTATTATTAATATTATTTGTAGGTATCTACATTTTTGTTTTTTTATTATTACTTTTTTTTTTTTTTTTATTTAAAGGCGGCCAGTCATCGTCAGCTCGGCGGGTATCCGCATAGTTTTTAATGAAGTTCCCCATTGATGTTGAATCAATCAACATCAACTGGGCTCATTGGAATCATTAATTCTGTCAAAAACGAAACGTACTCGTAAAATCTAATTACTGTATTTTATTTTTGGTTAATGTCTTTCGCCGCGCGTACCTATAGTATTATTAGTTGTTACTGTAAAGAAAGAGAAAGACACAGAGAGAGAGAGAGAGAGAGAGAGAGAGAGAAAACACAATAACTGTAACCCAGCTGCGATATCGCGGCTACGAAACAGCGATCGTACCCACAATTTTATTTAGTATTCAGATAGGTTCGTAAAGTATGTGCGAACATGACTTTAAATCGCATTTAAGGAGTCCGAATGGATCGTTTTCCTCTGTCCGGGAACCGCAGAAACGCGTACAGCTAGCTATAGGCAATTTATTAAACCGATAATTTGAGTCCTCGTTGTCCCGCATGGTTCTAGGTTTTATTTATTTTTTTTTTTTTTGCTGTAAATCTGATGAGATCCGTTCACCGACTCCGACACGGTAGCATAATGTACCCGCCGGTCGCGGGTTCCGACGACAATAATATTGCTGACCACCAGTGACCACTCGCCCACTGTGTCGTACCCATCCAATCTGTATACCTTCCGTATAGTCCGGGGTTCAAACACTGTAGCTACCCACCCGGTTATTCTCTATTCGCGATTAACAACACTATTTTTCGTATCGAATTTGTTCATTTATTATACGGGCGCGATAAACCGCACGCAACACTACGCGCTTATGCAACGGTGAACGGTGATAATTATTAACTGGCATACTGCGTCGTAATAGATTTGCGGGCGACGTGCTTAAACCGCGTGAACCTAACGACTAGAATAACAGAAAAACACTAGAGTCCCAACAACAGTGTACTCGAATACCCAATATACATTTCCTGCCAATAAAATCTTTTGTTATTGTAATAACACTTGGCGTTTGATTAAATCGTTTAAATGCACGTTCCAATAGAAGAAAATCAAGAAAAGAAACATCGGCTACCATATTCTGTCTGGACGCGTAGAATATTATATTAAGCTGCGGATTATGCTCGATACTGTCGCTGTCAAAAACACGCAGTACAATACTGATCGATGTAATTTGTTATTTATTAAAAATATTGGAGTGCGGTTTTTTTTTTATTTTCTTTGTCGAACTCACTTAATGCGTGCCATTTAAATAAGAATTATCGATTCGATCCTCGTTCCCGGAGCGAACTAGTCACAAGTGCGTTATTATAATAATACAATAATATTATATTATAGTCTCTGTTGGAATCGTATCAGACGAAACGCATAAACCACGTTTAATCGCCGACGATATCTCACACCGCTTTAGAAAAAGTCATCGTTTATTATTTTTTTTCTCGTACCCATATAAAACACTGAAATATAAACGAGACGGTTAAAACGCTCTCACAATTAATATTATTAATAATAACTCCGGGACGATTAAGGCAAATCTCGAAGATCAACTAGCGCTGTAATGCGTCCGTGTATTTCGTTGGTGATTTTTGTTTCATTTCTCGCTCGGGTGGCCGCCACCGACACACCTTCTTCTGCCGATTCATCTTACGAGGTATTAATATTATTTTTATTATTATTTTTGTATAAAAAGAACGCATACGGCGCGTAATATACCGACAATAACGTTTAAGACCTTTAGAAACATCGCCATATTATAATAATGATATCCGTGCCCACATTATTATATGACGATTTTCGATATAACGTCATAACGAGGGTCCCTATACAATACAATAATATTATATACATTGTCGACGTCTTTTGTCGACGAGCCCGTACGCGGGTATTGAATTTCAATAATAAATCCTGTGGTAACATAAAGTTTAAAACGTGCTCGTACGCCGCGATCGAAACCTAGATGGGGGTAGATTCTGTAGCACCGATAAACTATTATAGTTTTACAGTTTTCGAAAAAGAAAGGGGACCACTTGGCCGTGTCATATAAAATAATATTATATCGATTTCAGGTGTTCGCGTCCGGAGCAGCACGGAAATATGCCGTGCAAAATATAATTACGACGGCCGGCCGACGAATATTTACTGAAAGAACGGCGATTCCGATTACATCGCGAGAAATATTCCGAGGGAATTTGACGCTCGTCGGCACTTTGTCAAATGCGCGAATGTAATCGGTGAAGTCAACAACCAAAGAACGACAGCGTCTAGTTGGGTAAACGCGAATGCGCTAAAGATTTTACTTAATGCAATTTAATTGACGCGATATTATTATTCGGTTGTTCGAAAATAATTTTTTGATAATCCTCGCGACGCACGTTCCTATAATTATTGTGATAATATGACGTCTTGTATACTTGACGGAGAACAGTATAAATGCATACAGTTATACGTGTACCTATGTATATTCATATTGTTTAGCCCATGGCAGTGGCTTCAGCTTTTACGGACCGCTTTTGCATAGCGACCGACGGAAATTTCACTGAAAACCTTTGCGCCCAATATTTAATGGCTTTTGGGCTCCAATTTAATAAAATAATTAAAATTAAAATAAGGCCAATAAAAAATGTTCGATACAATTTTTTTCGGAGCTCTATAATAATTCGGGAAATGTCTATCCGAAACGTATACGGACGGAATTAATTTCTTCAGGCCGTAATCGCCCGGAAAAAAAACTCCAAAATCAATTTTGTCCGAAACGTATAATTACAAAATCAGTAACAGTAATAGCGAATGTAAATTCCGGCTCATTTATTTTCCGGATGAATACGGGTTCCTTTTTGTTCATGTATTCCTAATTGTAACATTATAGCTTCAACCGTCTATATGACTTCGTGGACGGACGCCACACAAATCCAACAGGAAATCATGACTTACGGTCCCGTGACTGCGTTGATGTACGTTTACGACAATCTTGCGAGCTAAAAAGGAGGTAAACATACTCATTACACATGATAATATTACTATCGGTGACGTTAACGATGACAGGGCTACATAATATTATAAACACGTGGTTGTTCGAACAGGCATTTACAAGGACACTGTCGGCGATCTAGTGGGACACCAGTATGTCAAACTTATCGGATGGTGTATCGATGACGATTATGAATATTGATTGGCGATAAACTCGTGGAACTCCGGATGGGGCGACGGCGATCTGTTCAAAATTCTCAGAGGATACAATTTCTGCGCTATCGAGCTCTTAGTCATGGCCTGCATTGTTAACGTTTCTCCATGGTGACCATCCTAGCATACCTATCATGTGACGTCATCATTTATGCCCGTCAACACTACGTATCTCAATATTTTTTTATAAAATAATTATATTGTTATCGATATTAATAAAACAAATGTTTTCTAAAATGTTTTATTCTGTTGTTTTTGATGAATTTCCCCCTGAAATAAAGAATATTGTTATGCATTGCACCTGTACATCTTCCCCCCCCCTACTTTTTGACATATTTACTGGTTTTTTTTTGACCTAATGAGTTTAAACCCGTGAATTAGAGTTGTTTTATCGGTGAATTGTTGTAAAAATATGTTAATTGAATTTCAATATGAATTTTACCATGTTATTGCGAGAGATAATTGTCTTGTTGAGCTTTGTATAACCCTAAAGACTCCGAAATAAAGCCCAGGGGTGCAGTTTTGTACATGCATGCAGTGTCGATCTTGCAAATAAAAGGCCCCTAGTTTTTCAACTGGTGCCTCAGTAAATACATTTCAGCAATAAATCTTAGAGCAAAATCAAATTTAATATGGATTTCAAATTTCAATTTTAAAACAAAGATGATCATTTTTAACTATAAATAAAAACTTATATACAGACCTTAGCGATAATCAATGACTTAAAGAAAATTGGGTTATTAAATAATGAAAATAACAAAATATATATCTGAAATGAAATAAAGAATAAAAAAAAACAATGAACATAAATAGTACTAAATAGATATTTCATATTTCAATTGTATATTTTAAATGATTTAGCCCCAATATCAATATTGTGCAATTCCTTGATATCTTTTTAAATTTTCAGTTCAATTCATTCATCTATTTACTATGAATTATTACAAAACCAGAATTACTGTATTACTGTAATATTATAGTTCATAATATTACGTATTTTATAAAATTTAACAAGATTTGAAACTGTACTGTTCAACGGCAGTTTCGTACAGTTATATTATGTTTATTACGTAGGTACTCATTATATCACAACATCACAAAGTTATAACAATACTTGAGTAACTAAACTCAATAAATTCGAAGTCCTCCATCAGGAATATCTTCTATTCTTAGTTTTATGATCAAATTTTTTTTTCTCTTTAATTAGGTACATAAATCATAATTATTTTTCTTATAAGCAAACCTCTCAGCATTAAATAGTGAGCCAATGTACGGAAATAATTTACGTATTTTAATAGCTTAAAGGTATAGTCATTATAGCCTACGGTATAGCCTTATATTTTTGTGTTGAATGTTGATTAAAAACTAAATCTTAAACATTATTTAAATTTTAAATTATGAAAACGTTTTATATAAGTACCCAATAATTTGCCTAAAATGTATTAATTAATTTAGGTAATTATTTACACAGAGGCTTGCACTTTAAAGGTCCGGGCGCCAAGAAAATGGTCTTATTAACCCTGTTAAGAGGAGGCCTTCCTTAAACATAAAACTATTGTAAAAGTTATAAAAAAAAACTCCCAGAGTCTCGCCGCGTTTGCGTCTCCCTGAACCTGGCCAGACCGACACTGTATAGATGGTGTAAGTAGACTCGTTTAGTCCCATTTGGACCTTTTCTACTATTCTCAAGTTTCGATTGCGTCCGGTGATTACCAATTATTATATTAGAAGATATTATTATAGGTAGATTGGAAAATAAAAATGATACATAATATTATTTATTGGTTACTTTTATTTGTTTTACTTTTACTCATTATTTTGACCATGTAAACCGAACTCCGCTCAGAATGGTTTTTCGTTAGCAAAGATTTATCGTTGCTCACAGATAAACATTAAATTATTTTCTATATTCTACCTTTCTAACTTTTGACCTATAACAGTGGCCCACTCATCGTACGAAATATGTCTGTCTTTTTTTTTTTGTGTTTGTAAACAATTTGCTACCAGAAATGTTGCTCCTATGTATAAAGTATAGAACCGTTTCTGAAAAAAAATGTTTATCTAGTTGGTGCATTGAGGTCATTTTTCAAAAGATTTTCGAAATAATTGGGAAATGCCGGAAAGAAAATTATAGATAAAACGGCAAATATTTACGGTGCACCGAGGCGTTACTGTTTTCTTGGTTTTTAATTTTTATAACGTTTGTTTTCTACCAAAAATATTGCTCCAGCCGAAAAAAATTACTAGAGATCGATTTTATTCCATTTAATATATAGCCACTGACAAAGAAAGTCGTTTTTAATATCCAAAGTGGTTTTCATGATAATTACGAAAAACCAAAAAACTGAAATTGATTAATATTAATAACAACTTGGCGTCCCGGTTTAATTATTTTAATATTTGCAAACGATGTTTTGTAACAGAAATATGGCTCCAATTGAAAAATGACAATACATAGATTTTGTTTCATTTAATATCTAGCCACTGACGGACGAAATCAGTTTTTTATACATCAAGTAGTTTTTATAATAATTCGGAAAAACCAAAAAAGACGAAATGTTTCTTAAATTTATTAAATAATTACATGTATCCAATCTTCCCAACCGTCTGCCTACAATAATAGCTGCACCTGTCCCCAGAATCAGATCTTTTTTTTTTTAAAAAAATCAAAAATAAACATGTCTAATAATAAATTACTCATTTATTTCTACTTCAAAAATAGCTCGTCTAATATTTAATGATCCACCTTATTATTTAAATAATAATACAAAAAATACACTGTCAAGTTTTTGTAATTTCAATTTTTTCAATGAGGCACAATTACGTTTCTGTTTTTCTTTATCAAGTTCATAACTTGTATAACATTCTATATTTGAGCTATTGACAATAATGCGGTGTAAATATTAGTGTGCACCATTTTGATTTTAAGATTTTTGAATTGATTCTTTTTCAATTTGTTTGAAACCTTAGTTTTGCAGTCATAGAGCTGCAATTTTAATTTTTTATCATTTTTAGGGGAATAGTACATTTTTCTGATTTAGTTTTAGAAAGCCCATGATGCGTGGTAAAGTCATAATTATGGATACTTAAAATTACAATAGCCTACAAATTCAATACGTTTAAATATAAAAATCAAATTGGGAGTTTTTTGTGTGTAACTGCAATAATTATATACAATTAATTCGTACCAAACAATCTGCAAGGAAATTTGTAAAAAAATGTAAAAATATTAATTTCGGTGGAATTTAACGCTCAAATAAATTTCATTTGAGACATAATAAACAAATGTTTATTTTAATGATTGCGTGTCTATTTATTTATTTACATTGTAAGTTTGTATTAAGCTCGTAACATCGAATGATGCGCGCGATAAATTAAGTAGGATTAATAAAAACAAATATTGTTTTACAATTACTTTATGGAAACAATAATTTATAAGAAACTAATAAAAATGTTTTCTAAAGGATATTTTTACATTGACTATTTATTTGTGTTGTTTACTATTGGTCAATAAGTAATTTTTCCCCATGTTATATATAGCCAATATAGATACAATATTTTACTTTTAGATTCTGAGTTTAGCGAAAAATGTATTGGTTTTAAAAAGATGTTTGTTTTTTTTTTTTTTTTTTAATAATGAACACTTTTTCTACTAGAAAGTCTACTCCGATTATTATCAATTTATTTATCAAGTATAGCACCTCTCCTGAAAGGAAATGTTCTCTGGGTGGTACTTTAAAGAGTCATTTTTTAAAATTTAATATTCGAGATAGTAAGGAAAACCTGGTTCTTAGGGTTAAAAAAAAATTGAAAGATTAAAAATAAGGTTGTCAATAACAATCATTTTTATTTATTTTTTGTTATAATTACGTTTTTATTATTTTAAAATCTTTTTTTCTGTCTTATATATTTAACATACTCAACTAATATTTGATGGCATAAACAAAAATGCAACACACTGCCGATCAAAAACGGTAATAGATCCTCCTTGACCTTTAAAAAAAAAAAAAAATCAAAAATAAATTATTAAAAAAGCAATATAGACTTTGTAATTTACTTACAAAAAAAATTATAAATATAATTTTACTATTATTTATTAAACTAACTATTGTTAAATATATTAAGTAAAGCACCATTAAAAAAATCAATTGATTTATCCTCCCCCTCCATCAAAAACTTTCTAAATACGCCCCTGTTTAGATATACCAGTACCGTTGAATCTACTCGGGCTTTGTAATCCTTAAAATAAGTTCGTGCACTGCAATATATACCTTTTTACAGTAAAATGCATAGTATAATTCAATGGATATTTCCAATGAAAAAAAAAAATTCTTTATCGTATTGTCGGAATGTAAAACGGAAAACTGTACATTTTCGCACAAAACCGACGGCGGAAATTTGTGTGAACACAAACATTGAATAAACACGAACCACGTGTAAATTATCATTATAAACGCATAATCACGATTGTTGATCTTCGCCATTCTGAAACGCCTAATTTATTCAATCGTTCTAAAGGTGTAACATCACGCGCGTCGTGAAATTCGCAGTTGTTGTTTTATGAAAATTCACATATAATATTATATTTGATCGGAAACGCGTATTTACGTCGTAAATCTCATCGCGCATAAAACATATTTTAATTTTTAGGCACTCGAACACTCGCGAGCGTGAGTCTAACTATACAGTTCGTTTATATCTCGAAAATTCCCCAGTGTGGTACTATTTCTTTTATGTGATTGCTTTGCGCGTGTATACGTATATAGTATAAAGTATACTTTTTTCACATAAAAATATAAAAAGTGATCCTTCAATGAATACAAAGGTATTTCTGACATGGCGTGCAGTACTATATAGCCAGACGGAAAACGATATGAAATTTTAAATTGGAAATGCCAAAACTTATGCGGAACGCGAGAAATCGAACAGTAGCGTAATATAAAGCCGGAATATTGTCCCCGCACTTCGATCTGAAACAAAATGGAAAAGAGGGTTATGCGACGGTTGTCATACGCTAAAATATATGATCCATAATTCACAAACGTTTCGGGGAGGGGGAAAAAAAATAAATAAATAATAATAGAATAACCGTCAAACTTTGTTTCGAGAAACCCAAATAATATATTCTAAAATAAAAAGAAAATATGGTCCAGGAACTTAACGTTATATTGAAAAATCATTAAGGGACATAAAAGGAAAAACACAAATAATAATCGAAAATATTCAACTGTATTTAACGGTATCGATACCAGGACGTAAAATTGGAAAATAACTCCGGGGAGGGGGGGGTGGTGTTAGGGTAATTAAAAACTTAAAATGTGCAGTGTATTAATTTTATAGACCGGAACAATTATTTTTCCAACAACATTATATAATACGACACATTTTCGGAGTGGGGGCACCCACTTAGTGACACCCTCGTGTCCCGAAACTGTTATAAAAGTTCAATAGGTCAATGTTTTATCGTTGTGCAATAAAATATCATTGTTTACGAAAATGAGTAAAAAAAACGATTATTTAAAACTTACTAAAATAAGATATTAACGCAAGGCGTATGTTAAACAAACTTTTGTGTACCTTTAGTTATTTCTTAAAAAGACCGCCTTTAATTCGCTCTTAAAAACCGTTTTTTGAGAGAAAACTTCATTTTTCTTTGTATTCATTAATTTCCGTACATTTTCTTGTTTTTCCATAGTTTTTTTGGCGGTTTACCACATCCGTTGAGAAAAAAATTTTAAAAATCGAAAAACGACCAATTTAAAGTACCTCTTCAGTCAGATTTCCTTTCAGAAAATGTGCGAAATTGTAAATTGGAACAAAATTGCTGGTAGAAAAGTTGTCTTCAGAAAAATTAATCATAGTATTTTAATAATATAGTTATTTCGTACATTTTCTCATTTTTTCTCAATTTTTTCCTTTTATATGGAAAATCAAAAAATGACCTTCATAAAGTACCACCCTAGGAAAATTCGCTTTCAGAGAAGTATCTACATCGTATACACCAGAGTAAACCTTCTGGTAGTAAAAGTATTCACACAAAAAAAGATAAACATCTTTGTAAAATCAATATATTCTTCGCCATACACAGAATCTATAACTAATAAGCTAGGACACACATAAAGTTCTCCCTGATGTGATGTGACAATTCGGAAACTCTACCACATAAATACGCGGAGAAAGTTGTTCCGCGTGAAATCAAGCGTTTGAGAGTGAACTTAAATATTTTAATTTGATACATTTCATTTGTTTAAAAATTTCATGAAAATTGCCTATTCTGAACCCCTTAAATAATGGTGACATATATCACGGAACTCTGGGCTTTTGGCCTTCAATTCCATTCTAAGTATTATTAACGTTTTTGGACTACTGTTTTCGAAAGTCCGATATAGTGCAGTAAAAAACGTAAATATAAAAATTTAAAAACAATTTTTATTTATACTCGTACAGATTTACGTATAGTATAACACGTGTCCGAATAACGTACACAAATTACCCGTTTCGATTGAATTTAATATGTTCTCTTGAAAATAACACGTGCCCATTTATACGCTGATTTTAAAAATATACTCGGGAATAAATATTCACGCCCGCACGATATTAAATAAAGAATTTAAAAAAAAAATACCCCTGAAGTAAGTCGCGTGTACACACTATAATCGTGTAGGGAACTTTTTATAATGTACACAATGTCACGTTATAATAATACTATACAATTCCCTCCCGTCCTGTAAATATATCCAATACGATATTTTGTGACTTTTTGTATTGTTACCTTTTGAATTTGCATCAAAATCAGAATTATACGCGCATGTAACCACAATAACCTAACGAAATTATGCATTTGGACTAATAATAACAATTTTTAAAATATTACTATTAATATTGCACTATTTAACACGTGTCGCGGGGTTGGCTGTAGAATTATAACACTACGTCCGTTTTTTTTATGCCAAGGTCGTCAAACGGCACGATTTATTGCCCGAACGTAGCTATACAATGTAACAAACTACAAACGCCTCCGATTTGAAAAGTTCCCGAAGCAACGAGCGGTTTTAAAATACCGTTGTACTCGAATGGCACAAAACTTCGTTGATCTTAATCGCATTGAGTCGAACGATTAAATATCACATCACTAATAAATACGTTTGACATTGCGACGGTGTTGGAAAAGTTTCTATTAAACAAAATCGGCCCAACTACACCGTGTTAATGCGAGAAAAGGGTATTTTTTGGTTTTGTACACTCCTACAGACCCCTCCAAATGAAGTCTGGAAGATAACGTTTTGTACATGCAAGGTGTATGTATCGAGGACGTGCCTTAGAGCGATTTCAAATGTCAACCAAATCTCCGACCATTATTTTTATGCTCAGATTTCATATTTTCTCAGGAAATATCTGATGTTAGATATCCATACAGAATCATGAAAGGAACGTGGTTAAAAATGGCGCATTTAAGTAAAATTGTTGTCTTTGAGAAGCTTAAACTTCCGACAACACCATCCTCAACTTCTGTTTAAAAATCACGAGAACTATTTTACCTATTTTGATTTTTGACAAAATTTGTTTTATTAAATTCCTTATTATTAAAAAAAAAAACCATAGAATATTTTAAAAAGTCATTTGAGGGAAAATTGAAAATTTGACTTTACGTGACGGAACTCTGTTGCTCAAGTGTTTCTTTTACGTTCTTTTTCGTTGACAACGATGATGTGCGCGACACGACGTGTATAATATGTTCAAATTCCATGTAATATAAAATCACGTCTGTTTTTAAATGAAATACACGAACCGCGAAAAGAGAGGTGCCTAAGTATAAAAGAACGACCACAAAAACACTACGTTATTATTTTAATGTTTCCGTGATCGGATGGCTTGCAGACCATTATTATTAACTGGTGTAAGTCGTATACACGTATATTGTACGCAGTAAATATAGTATAGATTTTTATTTTTTTTTTCGTTTTTTGTCTTTCGGATTTCCAACGGTACGAAATGGGTATAATAATGATAACGTCTACATAATAACCAATTGAAATCGTCCAAAACGTAGAAAACAAGAACGGGGAGAAAAAAAATTATAAAAAATAAATATATCTACATAATATTATTAGATATAATGTTATAATATTATGTGTATGCGCGCAAGAAAAACACATGGGTATTCTGGTCGTCGTTATCCGGAACACGGACCGTGTCGAAATTAGACTCGAGTATATAAAACGACGTCGACGACGAGTGGAGGAGAAAGAGGAGTAGGAGGAGGAGGAAGAAGAGGTGGGGAAAAACTATGGAAAAAACACGAAAAAAAAAATAACATAATATTCCTAAAAAAAGAACTATATTATAATATCGTCGGATAAATTGTGGTTTTGATTTCGGTGTAATTATACGGTACGCCGTCCGCGGACGTGACTGCAGAGTCCGTGGTCGCTATCGACGCCGTCTGCGGGGGTTCGCCTAGACCAGTTTTTTTTTTTTTACTAAATTTCGATAAATATACGAGTACGGAGTTTATATACACTTATTTGGTTATTTCACGAGAAATCGATTAACAGACGTCAGACATCATGTACAGGGTGATTGTTATAAAAACATAAATCGTTTCGCGGTACACAATTTATAAAACGTTTTATATCCAGTGTGTTTGTTTGTCACTTCATAATTAATCGATTTACTAAATCTTATAATGAATTGAAATACGATTTTAATAAGTATATAAATTAAGATTTTAAAAAATGTATCCCTACGGTTCAAATAGATCTCAGATAACTTGTTTCTCATTAAATCCATCTATCTAGAAAAAATTATCTATTAAATAAAACACAATACTAGTAATACTATTAAAATTTAAACTACGGATCAATTCAATTGGATATGGAAAGAAATGTTTATAATACTAATATTTTAAACAATACATTACGCAAACTGCGCACTGCGATGCCCTACGTGTACTTTCGGGGGCACAGTGGCTCATAAAATACTATTTAAAAATGAATTGTAATTATTTAGAAACAGCAAGAATGGCAATGAAAATAATCGTTGTAGGAATATTAGCAAGAGGGAGTCCATAAAATTGGTTGTCTAATGCGATTGAAAATGATATAAGGACTCTCCATGACAGCCAGCGATGCAAGGTAGGAGATTACGTCAAGTGGATGTTTAGAACGAGGGTGACCGACCAACAAAGTTGTTGGATCGAAAGCAAAGAGGAAAAAATGAGATTCGTTTTTTTTTTTTAAATACATACTAATGTGTCTAATAATGTATGGCTAAGTGCTAAGAATACTATCCGCGTTTGTATATGTCGGATTTTTTTATTTTTTTTTTGATATTTTCATTTTTCAGCGAGAAACGAACGTGCAAAATATTACAAATTAAAAAGTGTCTATGTATCTCGCTTGAAAATTGAAATATCGAAAAAATAACCAACGTACAAAACACAGACGTTGTCCTTACTCGATTATTATTTAGGGGCCATATCACTATTATTGAAATCGGTTCTACTGAATTAAAACTCGGTATTATCCAATTTTCAACACGAGCCGTAATATGTATAACATAATATAATATAATTGTATTAACGCCACCCTGTACATTTCGTATCGAAACCGCGTGCTTATTATAACCCGTATATAATCGTTTTGCAGTCGACGCGGTCGCAACAATATTAACGCAGTAAGTATCATTATTATAGGTTAGGTACGTATATATATATATATAAAAAAACCGTCGGAAATCTGTAAAATAATAATAATAAACGTATCTGCGTAATATTATTTCGAGCCGACACAAATAACGCGCGATAAATTACTAATACGAGACGTGAGCCAGTTATCTTTTGTGTATCGGTGGTTTTTTTTTTTTTTTTTTTTGGTCACGTTAAGAGAAATAATTAAAAAAAAAAAAAAAAACGGGTTTTCATTAGCGTCGAACGTATAAACTTGCAGTGTACGTTTACCTGGAAACAAAAATTGCATACGTATATTATACACGCGTAGGTACGTATACCCGCAATAATGCCGTGTGTGTAATATAATATTAGGTTATGGGTGCTCGGAGATTTTGTGAGAGTGGGAACGATATTTTCGATATGTAATATCGAAAAATAAATATGCGGCCATACGAATACGCCCCTTAATCAAACGTTGGGTATTTTTATTTTTTTTCGTAAATTTTTCCTACCTTTCGAAATATTATATTTAATGAGTTTTTCGTAGAAAAATTTAATAATAATTATTATCAAAATATAACCACGCAAGCGTTCGTTTTGATATTTATATATTCAAGCGTACCGCGGTGAGAACGCGCTATACGGGTTTTACAATGCAATAATTTTTGTTTTTTTCGTGTACAAAACGCGTGCATATTGCATACATTTTATGCGGTACAGAATAGTTTTATCGAGTTAAATTTTTTTTGTTTTTATAGAATAAATTGTTTTGTGTAAAAAAGCCAAAAAAAAAATATTTATGTGTCTTTTTTTTTTTTCAATCAGTGTTTCAATTTGATTTTAATCAAGAATTATGACGCGTTAATTTATAGGTTTCCGAACTATTTTGCGGTTTCACATGGACATTTTTTCCGCGCGTAACAATAATGTATACTATGCATTATGCATATCGTCGTCACCGGCATGCAAAAAGTGTGTTGACAATGAAATTCTAACTTTGTTGGTAAACTACAGTTTGGTTTTTACAATGGTCCGAAAAATCGCAAACTAAACAAATTCGCGCTTAAACACTCGGTCTAAATACAACAACCCGTAACGGCCGTAGTTCAATTTATACGAGTATTTCGAATTTGTAATTGTTCGTTTTTTCTACACTATTAAAATATACGACTCCAGGGACAATTTCGAATTTGACTATATAACCAATTCAATTCGGCATTTTTGACACTGTCACGTTTTGCATGACGATGACGGTACGAGTATACGACACGTTATAAGTATACACTAACAGTTTTTCACATTTCGGTTCAACAAACATTTTGTAAACATACTAACGCTGTAAATATACAAAATCGCATCTCACGAGCTTCATTTGGGAGGGTATGTAGATGGGTACAAATAAGGTTAAAAAAATGACTTTATTCTCACGACGAAATGATAAAATCCATTCAAATTTTTATCACATCGATCCTCCTATAAAGAAACCTCTAATATCCGAGAGTTGGAGTTATTGATATTATATATAGATATTGGAGTTCGTTTGGTCCAGAGACAGGCGCTAGAAGTGTTCAAAAGTACCAGAAAAAAATAAATATATATTATGCGACAGTCACGGTGCAGTGCAGGATTAGTCTTTATATCCGATGAAAATCCGACAAAAATATCTCTGTCGTTTATATTATAGTTTTGAAAAATATTTTTAGTCTACACATTAAAATACTATTGCAATATAGTTGGTCGTATCCATAATAGGTCCACAATATTTCAAAAATTTATGTGGACCCCAAAGACAAAAAAAAAAAAAAAAAACAATTTCGAATTTCCGTAATAACTTTTCAAATATGACGTAAAATACTGTAGCAGAATTATTGTTCACGGTAAATCATTATTGCACTGTGAATAAAATTATTACAATAAATACCATGGATTTTTTTGTTCGTGAATTTTCAATTCCCGAGACGCAATAGTATAGGATAATATTTTTTCCGCGAAAAATTCACAGTACACCGTATACCTATCTAAAACTATAGAATTTAATTTAATACAATATTATTATCATCCAACGCCGTAAATTTAATAATAATAAGAAACTGTCATAATATTATATTATATGCGCTTGCCTAGTGAATTTCGGATCGCGAAACGGTAATACAACACAACAAAAAACTTACGATGGATCTCGGATAAAATTGTCGAGTATTTTAACGTACCATTTGTACCACTTGTAGCCAGGTTTTATCAATAGAAGAAAGTAGGGTTGATACGGTCAAGGGGTTTACAACCTTCTTAACCTTACCTATATAGTGAAAAAAAAAAGCGATGGGGAGGGTTGCAACACCCAAATCTTACCCCCCCCCCCACTGGTCTCTACGGTTATATAATCAAAACGAAACTAACAGAAACCGTTGAATATTCCAGTTTTCAACGATTTTTTTTATGGTTTATCCCACTATTGAGAAATAATTTTTGAATAATTAACAGAAAATGACACACGTATTCCATTAACGAATGTATTGCAACATTTTTAAATGGGGATAAATGAATGATGTAATTTTTACTCAATAAAATAATTCTGTATGTTTTATTTTTTCATCAATAACAGTAAACAGCCACTAAAAATATTGAGCCCGTTTACCGTTTTGTTCATAGTTTAGATTGCCTAAGCTACGGCATGTATTTACAGGGTTCGACGGAGTGACGATATTAGTATAGAGCCCCTTAATCTTATTTTCTTTTTATAAATCAAAGATTTAGGTCCAAAAAAAAAAAAATTTAGACTGTATTGTATATTACTAAAAATAATTATAGAATTTGTCTACCATTTTTATATTAATTACTGATACATGTTATATTAAGTAAAGTACTGTCCAAAAAATTGACTTGCCTCCCCCATCATCAATAAAATCCCTGTTTTGATACTTATACTGTTGAATATGTATGTGTTAAAAAGCGTCTACTGTCTACTCAAATAAATGGTAGGACTCAGTTCTAAAAATATCTCTATTATTATTTAATTGTTCGCCTAACTCGATATTATTTTGACGGTTTTGTGCTGTTGATATTTATTTATCGAGTTGTTGAAATTTAATTTTAACCATAAAAAAAAAAAAAAAAAAATGACAGCCAGTTTTACAATTTTGTAGGTCGTCAATTTGAATTGTTTGTATAAATGCAGAAAGTGTTCGATTATACACGTGTGGCTTATAGGTATGCCGGCCGGGAACAATATTGTTTTTGCACATCGTGTCGTCAATAGAAAGGTTAACGATTAAACGATTTCGGGGAATTAAAGGCGATAACGGTCTTTAGATAAACCCACTTAAACTGTCTACTAATGTTTGACGGTCGCGCGACGGACCCGCAAAAGCAATGCTCAAACGTAAAATCGTACCGGACATCCGCCCGGGACGAAACGTCATTTTGTCACTCGACGTTACTCCCGCGGACGATTCGGAAACCCGCGAACGTGCCCCGCCGCCGCCGCCGTCGTCGTATTATTGTTACAGCGCGTAAGCGTGTAACGTGGCGCGTGTACGGGGGGGGGGGGAAACCTTTTTTTTCCGTTTTTTTTTTTTTTTTTTTTTATTGCTCCGACGACAACGCGCGCGTTATCAAAACCGTTCGGGAGAAATCCAATTCGAAACGGCGGCGTTGTGTTATTACAGGTGCGCGTGCGATATTTATTTATTTTTCGATATTCTTTTTCGGCCCCGTTTGAAGGATTTATTTCTAACGGTTTGTAAAGAAAGGCGCACGACGAAGTGAAACTTTATAACGCGTGCGAACCGTTTTCCCGCGCCAACCCGAAAAGTTTCGCGCCGTGTTATATTTATGTATGCGGATAAAACACGAACGAGCACTGCGCACGGCGAGACCGTGTCTTAATACCCCTGCGCCCGGGCCGTGAAATCGTTGTTTTTCTCATTTTCGATTTTAAACAAGTTTATCGGGGGTTTTTTTTTCTTTTCTCTGTTTTTCCCTACTCTTGTATTTATACGAGACGCGCTCGCGCGCGTGCGCGTGCGCGTATTGAATGTCAGAATCCAATTATGCGTCAAAACTCGTAAACGGGGTGTGGCCCCCAGGAAATTGCTCGAAAACAAAAATAATAATATAATGCGCGGCCGATAGTGTAAAACAATAGAATACCCTCGTCGTCGGATCGGTTTTTTTTTTTTTTTTTTTTATCTTTCATTCACTCCGGTATAATTTCGGGTTCATCACGGTTCGGGAAGAATAAAATAAAAGAAACGATACGTACCTATTTTTTTTTTTTTAAAACTGTAATTTATGCGCACGCGCTGCTCGGCAACTCCTACAAAACGTTTCTCTCTCTATATATATATATATTATTGTCAAACAGGTATATAGAGAGAAGTACGTCGTCATCGATCGCCCGCGTATTATTTTCGTCATTAAGGATGTTATTTTTATTATTTTTTTTTACACTTTTTCCGAGGCTGTCGATATCATCGAGCCCGGTAAAACGCCATCGTCAGCTATTAATCAGCCAACAGACAATTGGGTCATATTGTTTTCGGACACCGTGGAATTGAATCGGAGACAAAATTTTAGACGTTGCATTAGGTCCGGTGTATTTTTCTATCATATATTTGAATTGAATTCGAAAATTACGAAAAGTCACTACGATATTACAATATGCAGTGAACTTTTTGTTTATACAATAATAAAACGCGAGCCATTTAGAACGTCTGCATTTAAGTTAGGTCCTTAAGTAATTCAGTCATTTAGCAATTATTATACCATTATACCATTTACTAATTTTCGAAATTTGTTTTTATACTTAAAACTATACAAAATTGACTTGAGTCTATCTTCCTTGGAACCGAAAATGTACAAATAGTATACAGTGACGAAAGTTTTCACTTAAAATTGAATGCATTGATTCGTTCTAGACGTCCAAATATTTTCGTACTAAGAATGTCAACTATACTTTTTGTGGACAAATTTGTTTGATTATTTCGGACTCGAATTAATTTTCTCGATATTTGCAGCTTATCGCAAGCGGTAAGAAAACGAGTTATAACATATTTTCAATTTCAATTTAATATATTTTTTTTTTTTAACGACAACGGTAGAAGTACAATACAACTATAGATAATAATATTTGTAACCATGTTTAACGTGAATTTATTATTTAAACGCAAGTATTAATATTCTTTATCCTTTTCTGGTTCCCCTTCACGGACGGGTCTGCAGATGTACGCAGTACGTATTGCCAACAGGGACCCCATCATCCGTTCACTTGTACCTATTTGTATAGTTTTCATTATTAGTTATTCAAAAAATATGTTCAGTATTATATATTGTTGTATATTGCACCACCATTGTACTTTCGGGCCCAATCCTAAGCAGTATTGCACATTTTTTTTTAAATAATAAAATAGCATACAGATGTTCAGTGATCCGCGTATAAAAAATGGGATCGCTTCAAAACCGAATAATTATCATTAGATATATATATATATTTATCATTTTATTTTAAGTACAGGAGAACGGTGACGAATCAAAACGAAATTAATTCTCACGCGAGTTTATTGAAAGCAATCCGTGCGAAAATTAGAATAACATTCGTTGTATAAAAAAGTGTATTTGGTTACATTATATACTGTCAAAAATGAACATAACGTCGTTTAATTTGCGTGCAGGTAAATTAAAAAAAGTACGGACGTATACTTCGAACGTGGGTGCAGCCACTGTTGTATGAGGGGAAGTCGGGAAGGTAAGATACAGGCGGGAATTGAATGTATATCTGTAAGCAACGATAAACAATTGCTAACGAAAAAACGATTCTGAGTTCATTTGAAAGTATTGCTTTGTCAACAATTTAATATATGTCATATTATAGTAAAACGATTACAACAATGTGCGTTTCCATGACAACAGTGATAGTTTAAAAAAGATTAAAATAATAAAAACTTTATATTAACAAAAAATAAATAAAAACGGTTGCTAATGACAACCTCATTTTTAATCTTTCAATCTTTTCTAACCTAAATCACCAGGTTTTCCTCATTATCTCGAATATTAATGAGAGTTTCTAAAAATGATCTGTTTAAAGTACCACCCAGAGAACATTTGCTTTTGGAAAAAGGGCTATACTTGATAATCGAAGTAAGCTTTCTGGTAGAAAAATTAATCACATAAAAAAAAATAAACATCATTGTAAAACCAATACAGTCTTCTCTCCGCACAGAATCTAAAATAAATGTATTCATGTTAAATTTAAAAAAAGTAAAAATCTTGATTTTCCCAATCCGTTATAATAAATATAATATTATTCTAATATAATACATGTACATCGTATGTCTGGTACAATTCAATCGGGTTTTTTTTTCCGAGCCGTCTCGATCGTGACGGTTGCCGCGTGTTGTTTTGTGTATGGATTTCGACGGAATACGCGAGATCAAGTCGAATAACAAATCAATATCGTAATAATTTTCGAATTATTTTCTACGTGCGCGCGTCGAGAAGCTATATTAAAATTTAAAACCGACTTATCGAATGCCTCCCCCCCCTCTTCCTCATCATATTCACGTATACGACTATTTTGCACGTGTACACGAACGACCGTCGTTATAAAACATTACCAGCAATACATCGCAACAGTACCTGTCTACGGGTTCGGCTGCGGAATATTATATTCGGTATTTTTCGGTATTTATTGCGAAGAAAACTAAAAAAAAAAACCAAAATCATCGAATTGCGTGCACAATGATTCTATTATTTGACGCCATTCCTGACGAATTTAATAAACAACATAATTATACTATACCTATAATCTAACCAATCCCAAACTATATTTTTTATGAAACAATATTGATTATTATTCAACGGCAGATACAAATAGTATATTTTAATGGTTTAGCACGCGATCAAATATTATTATAGTCTACCGATCACCGTGCTAGTACGTAAATCGTTACCTAAATACTAAACACTGTCGACACTTTTATTTTTTTTTTCTACATACTCTTCTAAAAATGTGGCTCTCTTGCCCGTGACAATAATAATAATTACTGTTTTTCCATTCGTAAGTATCACCAAAGCGACCCGCATAAATGAACAAACAAGAAAAAAAAAACAACAAAAATTAAAAATTACATTTTCGTATTACAAGACCGACAACAAGTTTCGTCCGCCTATATCCGCCTTCTTGGGTCTAGAGGTTAAATTCCGGTATAAAAAATTAACCTAAATAATAATTATTATGCCCGAGAAAATACGTTATCTATATCTTGCAGTCGGTGGTATTCGTTATCTAGATCTGTTCTACTACATCTAATCTAGACAATTAAAACCGTGATCTGATAATTCAGAAAACTAATACTGTACTTTTGAATTTTTCGTTTTTGATTATAAATCTTTCGGCATTTTAATACATTAATATGAAACATCAACTCTTAAGATACGTATTAAATAAATGACGTCAAGTGTAAATCAATGTTTACGTATTGGTTAAGCAATAACTATGGGTTTATATTTAGCAAACTGATATATAATATTCATTAGGTCAGCCATATTTGGTGGTTTTAAATAAATACATTTGGCGGTGGATTGTGAGTAATCAACTGTGATGTTGATCACATTATGTTTGTTTTTATTTTAATAATAAACCAATAAATAAATTATAAAGACTTTATGGAAAAAATCATAACTCATAATCGAATCGGTAATGCAGAGAAAAGAAATTGTATTTCACTATTTCACAGATTTCACATTTTATGACGATTTTAGGCCATTAAAACCCAAAAACTAAAAAATTAACTTGTTTTTATTTTTATCCAAATAAAAATGAAGTTATTTTTTATTTTATCCAGATGAAATTCATTTAGGTTTATGTATTATCTTATCTGTTTACAGACACAGACAGGCTTATCTATATTATGGAATATCAGGTTTTTTTTCTTTATAAATATCCATCTATCTGTATGCATCACGTGCCAAAACCGAATCAAAAATTAAAAATATTATAATCCGGTTTCGAGGTGTACCGGTCAACTGACATCCTCCCGAATAATCATAATTTCAGACTGTATTTTTGGCTGTATACGTCGTATACAAATTTTATTTTTTTAGATTTCGAGAACAGTGGTAAATGTAATTTATTTTTACGAACGCTAAATGTGACCGGCGCACGATTATAAATAGATTTAAATACGTAAATTCCGTGTCGCAGAATTCACTGATTAACCCAATAAGTAATAATGATCGATTAAACGATTTTCTTTTATCCGTGTACCACTCGTATATACTATTCGAATTCGTTTTCGAGTGGCGTGTGAAAACATTGCAGTGATTTATTCGCGATCGTAATAAATTTGACGAGATAACTGCAGTGCGAAAACGCGATAATCGTATTGCGCATCGTGTTTTTTCTTTTTTAAATTTATACAATACTCATTAACATAAAAAAAAAAAAAAACAGATTGCTCGATTAAAATATTTATGATTTTTTATTTTTTTTTTTCATTACGATAGTATCAAACTACTAAACATTACATTTTTAATTTTCACTACAACGTACACAATTAACCAGTGTGCGTTTCTATACACAACGAATATTAATGTCCTCTCCTGCACCTCAGTGTATATACCGTACTTTTAACGTTTAGGTATCATAAAACACGTCGAATTTTCGAACTCGGATAATCTTATTGCAGCGTCGTAGCTACATATCAAAACGTCCTGAGGCAAAACATTTTTTTCGCTATAACATACATTAGGAGTTACTATACTCTATATCACCAAAGTGACTGAATTCTTGACTGAATAATTGTGTTTTTTTTTTTTTTTTTTTCGGAAAAAATGAACCCACTCTCCCACACCTTACTGCATTAAACATTTCGTTTTAATTTTAAATTAATTAAATTTACATATATACCGTACATATTTATCACCATATTATATCTGTACATTTTATTTATATCTAACGCAGATTTATGAAAGTATGAAATAATTTGAATAGTAATATTATTTAGTATACGCCTTCTATGTATATTGTATATAGTGTATATTTAACCAGTGGTACGATTTGTATGGTTATAATTTTATCGGTTTTATCAGTTTGTCAATGTAGGCTGCGGGTGACACACGAACCGCAGTCAATTAAATTAACGTGAACAACTAGCTATTTATTTTTTTTAATTATGTTTTTTTATTATCATACAGTTTTTATAAAAAAAAAAGTGCTAACAGGTACCGGGAATGGATGCAACCACTTTTGTAGTTGAAAAGTTGTGAAGGTAGTATATAGAGGGGAATTCAATTTACGCCTGGGAGCAATGATTAATCATTGCTAATGAAAAACAATTCTGAACGGAACTTGGTCAATAGTATTGATTTTTCAACAATGTGCGTTTCCACGATAACAACAACTGTTTAAAAAAGATTAAAAGATTAAAATAATAAAAACTTAATAATAACAATAAATAAATAAAAACGGTTACCTATGACAACCTTATTCTTAATCGTTTTAATATAAAGAACCATATTTTCTTTATTATCTCGAACATTAATGAAAATTTAAGAAAAAATTATTTTTATTAAGTACCAACTAGAGTTAAAATGCAATAAAAAATATCTTTTGTCGTGTTTTGTTCTGGAGCAAAATTTCTTGAAGAAAAGTTGTTTATAGACAGAAAAAATAAAAATATACTTATCATAGTAAAACCAATACATCCTTCGTTTCAAACAAAATTTAAAAAAAACTAGCAATTCGACCCGTTTTTTGTGCATGTTTATGTAGATTTAATTTTAATCATAATTTGTCTACTAAATACTTGACAATCACCGTGCTAGAGGCGCTCTCTATCACACATATAAGCTCCCTCCCTAAAAAATCGTACTCCTCGGATGACTCTGAGGTAGCTACGATGCCATTATTTATTAATTGGATTATTATATATAGGTGTAATACCATATGTAGAACACAGAAAAAATCACTTTTTCATAAAAAACGAAATATTTATTATGAACACATCACAAGGTAACTTATAATATTCTCGATACTAAGAAATATAGTCTATCGGAACCTCTCCCTTGGTGTTTATAATTAGAACAATATTTCTGGTCGAAATATTGTCTGCACTATAAAAACGAAAAACATATTATAATAAAATATCTCATATATTCCCTCAATCAGCTGAAACAAAAAATATTGAAAATAAATTGAACGTTTTCGACTTCATAATAACATAATCCAACATGCACTTTAAACTGTGTGCCTAGGCAAAATTATACAATACGTTCTGAAGATTTTTGATAAAATAAAATAAAAGCAAAACGTACACTAAAATAAATGAAAACACGTAGTTAGCAAAACAATACTGTTTGTGAATTTAGTAAACTCGTTGAATTTCCGTGGGTAGTCGAATTGAATTTCACTGAATGTCAGTGTAACGAAAAGTATAAAAGTTTTTATAAGGTTAGATTGCGAGTCGAATTATTGGTTTTTACAAAAATTATGTGTTTTTTTCCCCCTTTAAACATTTTATCAAATAAAAAAAAAAGTCTTCGAAAAGTTTCATACAGCCCATTTCGTAATGATATAGAAAGTTGGACACAGATGGTACTCTGGAGAGGACATTTTCGGAATAACTTGGTAGATTTCCTGCGGAAAACTGCAAAAAGAATACCGGAAAAACGGTGGAAAAAAACAGTCAAATTTATGACGCGGCCGTTTTAAACGTAAAATCGATTTTGGCTTTTTCGTTTTAATTCTAGAAACTTAAATATATTTAGCGATTTTGAAAATACCGAAAAGTTGTGTCGACGATTTGTCAACCGGACGATATCCGGGAAACGGAAAATGCCACGTCGTACGTTTTTTTTTTTTTTTTAAGGGTGAAAATAACTTGACGGTTGATACATAATTTTCGTTTGTCCCCGCCATTCTTCTCGTCGTGTTATTGTCGTTTGGAAACGAGTGCATGAAAAAAAAAAATAATAATAAATAAATAAAAATACCTATTACATTTTACCAGTTACCGTTTTAATTAATAATCAATGTTATAATAATGATAATAACAATAATAATACGTTCTCACGGATTTGTTACGTCTTTGATTGTGTGTGTCTGCGCGCCTTTGGGAATGACCGAATGAACTCGCCGGTTGAATACTAAATTCTGGAGATCCAATTTGTACACAAAAGTAACCTATATAACATGTATACTCGTAGGCACATATACGTATAAATATAATATCAACGGTTCCAGTCTTTATGTTTTCCCCGGTGTTTCAAGTCGCCGCAATTTCACATGGCGGCGTCACTATTAATGTACGTGCATTGTGTATAATATTGTATTTTTTTTTCCATCTATATATTATTATTATTTTTTTTTTTTTGTCTTCGATATGAAATTGATCCAACGTGGCCGGTGGCGTTTTTAGTGGCGCCACATTAACCACAGTCATGGTTAATGCCAGCACATCTTTGTCCGAAAAAAAAAAAATAAAATAAAAAACACTGCTAACTGATGACCGCTACCTGCGTACATAGGTGGGTACGTAGGTATACGCGTTATTATTACACTTTCTCGATATCTGTACCGACGACGACGACGGCCGGCAATAATAGGAAGGCGGGTCTAATCTGACGACGTAGTAATATGGCATAGTAGATACGCGTTTAATTATTATATTATTATTAACGTTACATACCTGACACGACACGCGGATCCGAATATGCGACGAAAATGATCGACGATGTTATAGAAATAACGCAGAAAACGCCGATATGAGAACATCCGCGTACGTTTTCGTCGACGTTTATTTTCAATATAACAGCAAAAATATTATACGAAACAGTTATTCCCGTAAATCGTCCGGCGTTGTCTGCCGATTCCCTGTTAACTGTTAAGGAAACTATAAGTATAGTTTTTCTTTTTTTAAAAAAACACGACTATCTCAATGC
This sequence comes from Cinara cedri, assembly GCA_902439185.1. Classification (NCBI taxonomy): domain Eukaryota; kingdom Metazoa; phylum Arthropoda; class Insecta; order Hemiptera; family Aphididae; genus Cinara; species Cinara cedri. Next base: position 623,216 of record CABPRJ010001909.1, on the reverse strand, counting down.
GTCAACTAGATACAATTCAATTTCATAACACTACAGAAAATCGGAGAAATATTTCCGGTGAAAAATCTATTCGCGCACGCAAAAAAAAAAAAATCGTAGTTCAACCGATAAATTCCGCACCGCTGCGCTCGGAAACTAAACGCCGAACGTACACTCCGCTGCACCGTGGGCATGCTGCTGTTACAGACGGGATTCACGCCGCGGGAAGTTAGGATGTGACGCATAGGATGTAGGATGGGTTATGATGTCGAGACCGCGCACCGTTGTTGCGATCGTAAAACGATTTTGAGCGAAACTCGGTGAACTGGTGAAGCTGTTTAGGTAATGTAATTGTCTAATTAGTCGTGTTTTTTTTTTTTTTTTTAGCCGTAACCCAGAAATCGACGAAAATAAAATCGACGTATCCGTCGTCGATTTTATTCGAAATCGCGGTCCCGTAAGAGTTACCCGGCAAATCCGCGTATTTAAAAATGTACATTTCGCCGTCCGGAAAAGTGCTTTCCGGGCGGCGGGGAGACACGCGCGCCCGGATGGTAAGACTTCGCGGCTCTTCCTCGGTGTCCCCGGGACGCGGTTTCCGCGTTGCGTACCGCGCCGTCGAGACGCAATTTTACGCGGAACGGACTCGCGAAACCGAACGCGGCGTAACCGTTACGAACGCGCACGTTGTCCGTGTTATTATGAATTATGTGACGGCCGTTGGGACGAGCGCAATGATTTCGCGCGGTCAACAGACGAAAACGGCCGAGGCCCGTGCAACGTACGTAATTGTTGCTGTTGTTTATTATTATTCGTTTCGCTCGTCGGTATAAAAATTCGGCGGTACGCGCATAAATAAACTGCGTCGGGCGCACGTTCGCGAGGTCCATAACGCAAATTACGATTATTTATCGAATTGAAATATTATCGTATTATTATCTTCGGCATCGCCCGTTATGATAAATAAAATATTTACCGAACGGACGGACACGCGAGAAGTCCCGCGACGTCGTTTTCGTCCGGTGTTATTAATGTCCGGGCTCGAAAATAATTTCTGTTTATGTTCGGAATATTATTAACATTTATTATTCCTTTTTTTTTTTTTTTTTTTTTTGTTTATTCGAATTTCTCTCATAACGGACGGAAAAAAACGAAACTCCCGAATAAAATATTATTTGCCGCACAAAAATAATATTATAATCAAACGATTATTTATGGAAACGACAAAGACGCCGAAATGATTTCACAACGGACTTACGCTTGGATTTCCGAAAAATAACGGAGGTCTCGACATTTTTTTTGAATTCTATCATCCGCGATAAACCGTCGTAAATCGTCTTTTTTTTTTTTTTTTTTTTTTTCTAACGAACAATCGGATTCTCGCGAATTGTTTCAAAACGTTACGGCGCGTCAGGGTGCAGTTATAACGAGAGTGTTGTGTTTAATCTTGACACAATATCTAGATAAATATATAATTTTTTTAATCCGTTGCTTTATCCAGATGTATACTATTAAACCGTTTAGATAGATTTATTTTAAAATAATTTTTTAATTTGGTTTTACAATGATGTTTATTTTTTTCCGTGGACAACTTTTCTGTAAGCAATTTCGCTCGAATTTACAATGATAGCACTTTTTCCGAAAGGCAATCTGACTAGTGTGGTACTTTAATTAGGTCTTTCTTTTGATTTTCCAAATAAATGGTTTAAACCGGAACAAAAAAAACGTAGGAAAAATGGGAAAACTGATACAATATTATTGTAGAAAATGTTTAATGCATACGTGTACATACGTATATTTTACCATAATGTAACGTATTATACATTATATATTTTTGACAAAGCAGCACTATCAACTGAACTCCGCTCGGAATCGTTTTTTCGTTAGCAATGGCTAATCGCTGGGTACGGATAAACATTAAGTTTCCCCTCTACCTTCCCAAGTTCTCACCCATACAACGGTGGCTCACCCACGTCTATTTTAAATCGGTATCGATATTACCTATACAATGTTATTTATTAGAAATAATGGGCGAGTTACTTAGAGTAGTTTCAGGTTGTAAATTAGAAATATTACACGGTCTTTTTGTAATCTATACGTATTGTACCCGTTATATCTGGTACTCGGGCTCATGACCGATGTAACGATAAATTATCAATTTTTCAACTGAGCACGTAAACTCGGTCAAGACCCGTTTGAACGGATTTTTCTGAATCGCATCGCGTTCGGACCGATTTTACAAAGATCCGTTTTGGGTTAAATTATATCACGGTTATACAGCCCGTTCGGACAGGCGTTTTCCCTGTAGCTTTAACAGTCTCAGGACTGTTTTTTTATACGGTTGAAGATGCTGCTACTTATTTTTGTTGATATATTTTTCATTTGTAATAATTTGTAAAATCATTTTGTCGATAATAGTCGCGCGCACGAACGATTCCTGCACCGGACAAGGCGAACACGAATGTATACTATTTTTTAAAACGTTACTTTTACCGAGTTTAAAATTGTCTTCAGATATGCACGCCGTATTATACCCCGTTCTCTTTGTAAAAAGGTTTTCGATTTTCTTATCCGTTTTGACGACACGAGTTACGAGATCGTCATTATGTGCACTGACCAAAATACTAATTTATCTTTGTTGTCTTGTCGCACACAGATATTTATTGTGTATGTTTGATCGGTTTTAAAAAATTAAATTGATACGCGGAAATTGCGTGTGAACCTCAATTGTTTACTTATCATACACGGTTTACGAAATTAATTTCCGCAGTTAAACCGATAACGTGCGAGCGAACCTCCGTACGGTAATTGCACACGTATAAAATCGGTCCAAACGGGTCGCAGTCTTATCAGTGGCCCGAACGTGCATCGCCCATGCAAAACGGCTGTCGGTTATTACGGACAATTGAATTGACATCGTGGCGCGTAGACCATACCGCCGGGCAAACAATTATTATCGTTTATCGTTTTACGGCACCGGTTGGAAACACGCGTACCGTTTTTACCGAAAGAAAACGTATCCGGAAAACGCCGTAACTATTCCGGTTTCGTAAAATATGCAATACGCATATAAATATATGTGCGTACGTACACACACACACACACACATGTAGAAAAAAAAAACGAATAATGTCCGTAAAACAATACGCGTGCAGGCATACGGATTCTCCGTCCGTTTTAAACAATCTCGATCGCAGCGTCCGTCTCCGTTCGGGATATGAAAATAATAAGCGGTTCGACGCAATATTGTATTTTATGGTTTATGCGTTTTGCCTACACTTCCACACGCACACACACACACACAATAGCGTACTATAAAATATCGTCGGTACGTAATAGTATTATTATTATAAACCGGAGAAACGGATATTATATGTCGTATTGCGATCGTGTGCGGACGATAATAAGCGGTAGTATATTATAATAATGTTATACGGCGAGGCCGCCCGGAGAATATTAGGATTTCGATAGGAAAAACCGTACCGCGTACCCGTACGGCGTTACGTTATGCCGTCTCGCGATAGGGGACGAGTGAGAAAGAGAGAAAATAACAATAATTAAGGACGGGGTGGTAGGGAGGGAGAGGGGTGGGTGTGTGTGTGTGTGTGTGTGTGTGTGTGTGTGTGTGGGAGGGGGTGGGGGGGTTGTCGGGAATAACGAGACGGGTTTCGTTGTCGTCGCGGGGCCGAGCCGCGCGGACGAAAACGCTCGGGGCCCGACGACGGCGGCGGCAGCAGCGCGGCCCCGATCGCAGCGGTCGAAAATATTATTATTAAAAAACGAAAAACGAAAAACGTAAATTACGAAACGAAAATAACGAGAATAAACAAATCGAACGGGGAGAGGGGGGGGGAAACGAAAAACGTTTATCATTGACTACTACCGATACATAATGGAACGCCGGGCGGTTTTTATTTATACCGCCCGAGTCCCCGACGACGGCGTGTTGTACACCGCCGACCATAATCATATACAATGGTGCTGTGGGTAATATATTGGAAGTTGCGTGGCGCACGTCGAGTGTACGTAAAATTTTCCAAATGTCGAGTACAAACATGATGGTGTTATATACGGGCGCGGAGTCGCCGTGTAGTTTTTCGGTTCGGACCGAAATCGCGCCGCCGCCGGCGGCCGCCGTCGTTTTTTATTCAAATTAATTTGTATTTCAGTATACGGTTTTCGTGTTGTTATTATTATATTTTTTTTCGTATTATTACTTTTTTTTCTTTCCGCCGCCCTCGCCGCGGCGCGCGATGCCCAGCAGTGAAAACGACTTAACGTTCCCGATAAATTTAACGGTCCGAAAAACCACGAGCACGCGGCCGCCGATTCCCGCCGCAACGTCGAAACGGGAAGAAAGCAATAAAATAAAAAATATAAAAAAAAAAAAAAAAACGTGTTTTCCGTACGTACCCACGTTACGGCCACATACCTATAAATACACAATATTATTATTATTATTATTACCATTACGAACGGCCGTTGTGTTCCAGTTGCTCGCGCGTACGAGTGTCCGCTATAAATTCAATTAGTACAATCGTTTATCCGGTCGACGTTGTATTGTTGTGTAGGCAGGTAGGTACCTGTATTATGATTGTTGTGCGGCACGGATTAGACGATTTGATTTTTTTTTTTTTTTTTTTCCCGGTTTTTTTTTTTTTTTTTTTATAACGAACCGAAAAAACAAATTTAAATATTATAATCGTCGTTTAATGTTTCGACGGGTGAAACGCAATTTATGAAATTTTATATTCGTGGGTTATTCGCGTCGTCGTAATTATTATTATTGTAAAATTATACGGACCCGTTTCGACTGAAAAAAAAAAAAAAAAAAATATAAAAATGTTATATTAAAATATTGACGATATTTTTTTTTCTAAAAGTGATTTATCCGTATATGTTTGTATTTTAATAACAGAAAAAAAAAAGTTACATATTATTAAAATATTAGCTGCCGTTTGTATGTATATACACGATATACCGTTTCAGGAAATTATCTCGTCGTAAAATTTATTATATATTATTATTAAAATGTTACCTATTTAATTTTTCCATAAAATTAATGCTGAACAAAAAAGCTGATCAATAATAAATTAATCGTTAACAGACTTTCCAACCAGAAATCTCGTAGAAAATTAAACGTCAACACGGGCGTACAGGTTTTTGTTGGAAAATTTAATCTGGTTTGGTACATTAGACTGCCAGTTTTTCATGAAACAAGCAGTAGCGTGGTGTGATGTAGTCAGTGGCGTAAGCAATAAACCAAAAACGGTATACCTATATACGTACCTATACCTCCATCTATGTTTACTGCCTCTAGAGAGCTTGTTTGAAGTCAACCAGTGAAGATGGTTTCTTTTGAGAGTTCCGTGTCGGTAATATATGGTCGCGCCAACGCTGAAAGTATAGTAAAATAGCATCGTGCTGTTGATATAATCACGATGATCGGCCGCGTAGCAAACTTGAAAGTTGCTCACGCGTCATCTCCTTATACTATTTCGAAAATCCAAAACATAACTTTGCATTATTAGAACTTGAACTTGATCATGGCTTACATTGTTCATTCAGACGTATGCCTATAATATTTTAAGAAAGTGTGAGTAACGCTCGCATTGCTAATACGAACGTCGCGTCACTGGAAATAAGATAAGGTGAGATAAGATCTTGTACTATACAATATAATCAATAAAAGTTATGTTTACGATAATCCGTCATTATAAACACTACAAACGTTAAAATCATTTTTTTTTTTTTTAATTGCTATTGTAATACGTTTGTACCGAAGACACGGTGTCAGTCGGGGCGATGCTCCGCGCGGTTATTTCTTTGGCGAATTCTCTTAATCGAGAATCCCCCCCCCCACACGGCATGAAAACATTTTGAAAACGTACATTTTCTCGTTTTTCCGACGTTTTCCCCGCCCACCGTTAAGAAAACTACAAGCAATTCCAGTGTGACCTCCTCAACGCGCACCGACTACACGTGAATGTCGCCATCAGAAACAGCCCCCGCTCAAGTACAGTCGACGTTCGGAACAAAATGTCTGCAGGTAGAAAAGCCGTTCGCAGACGGACACATCACACAGCAGAACACCGATACATTCCTCGTTACGCTCAGAATCTAAAAAAAAAAAAAAAATGATTATTATACATTTGTACGTATATCGCCGCGTTCTCGAGAGGGAACAATAAAATATTCTATCGGCATAATATTCAATAGAACGACACGCACACGATATTCTGAGGTCGTATCATTATTGTATCCGTGTATTTGTGTGACGCGCGAGCGCCGTAATCAGAACACACACACACACACGCGGTAAACGCGTATTCACCGCGAGCATGTTTCGGGAACGCGCGATAATATTATGTTATACGAATAGTGTAAGAACAACGTATTTGCCGAGCGCATTACGGTCGAAATCCGTCAGCCCCACTGTGTAACAACGTATTATACGGGCGTGCGGATTTTCGCCATCATATTTTTTACGCGCAGGCACGCACACGCCCGTGCGTGTGTGCGTGCGTATTTGTTTATTATTGTAAACCGACCTTGTCGTTATTACATTACCCGCGCGAGTAACACACCCACCCCTCTCCCCTCCACCCCCCCGCCCCCTTTTCCCATTCGCCCCGGTCGTCCGGGGATATCTATTTTCGAGAACGGTCCGCGCGGACGCTATGCGTAATTAATCAACGCGTAAAAACTCCACGACGCCGGAATCGTGAACGCGCGTTCGACACAATACACCAGGTACTAGTTAGGTGCATTATACGCTCCGGACGAGTGTTGCGTATAGAGGCAGGCGCACAACGGGCTGGGTTCGGTGTTTTACACAATAAAACGTACGGGCGCGCATACAGTATAATAATACGAGTAACACGGACAATTAAAATTGAATTAAAAAAAAAAAAAAACTTATATACCACGTATATAATAATATATCAAAACCATTCCGCGAGCTAAATTTTCTATGGCGGAAAATCAACGACCTGACGCGCAAACCATTAGCACCGCGCTAACGTTTAACGACCGCGTCTTTTAACCGCAGTCAGATTGGCCGGACTAACCGTGGTAACCGTACAAATCCGACACCTGATATTTTTCAAGATTTAAAAGAGTGAAAGAGTTTCACGTTAATACTGATTTCGCTTCTTCGATTTTCTATGAAGTTTATTTTATTTTTTTTTCTGCGTTAAATTAACAAATAGTCAAAGTCAATTTCAACGTATTTTAATACTGGATTTAAAGCCCGTACACTATTCGAATAGTTTAGCAACCTAAACTTAGGTTAGGTTAGGTTAGGTTAAGTCACTCAGTAATGTGTGTGGAATTTCGAGCTTAAAACAATTATGTACCAAACGTCAATTATCATAATCAAAAAAAAAAAAAAAATCACGCATTCTAGATTTAAGCATTCGAACTTTACACAAAATTAACTTGACTCGAGTTAATAGGTTGGTTAGGTACATTTATAAAATAAACAACATAGAATACTATACGAGAGTGGAAATAACATCATCGCACTATCAGAAATTAAAACGGCAGTGGTGCGCAACAACCCAAACATTTTGAATAATACCACTTTTCCTGTATGGTAAACAGACAGTTTTTTTACAGAACTTGTATCTAGAAAATTGAATTTGTTACACTAAACGATTAAAAATATAGTCAGGTATTATGGAAAATAAATGGTCGCTATAAATACAATATTGAAAAAATACGCTATTGCGCTATGCGTTAATATTTAAATAGTGCTTTAATATACTATACAGCGTGTTTAATTTAAAAAAGTCAATTATTTATTTTTAAAATTTATTATTATCATAAAATACTTAACACGTAGGCTTTTAAAACCACGAAAAAACCTTTTAAACCAGAGGCGTATAGCTAGACATATTTTTCTGGATAGGCCCGTTAAAATAATATAAATGTTTGAATAGAAAAGACCAAGTACTAATACGACAGTTTTGATTTTGAAATTGAATTAGTTTTCAGTGTGTAGTCTCGGGCCCATCAGGCCTGCCCGCTGGCTACGCGCCTCTGCTTTAAACTCGTTACCAATCTCAAAACATTGTTTTTCGAGAGACCATGTTGTTATACCACTACCCAGCGGTATGACAGTGCGGTATACCAATATTACCAATATACCTAGTATGAAATACCGACTTCATAGAATCTGCAGAAAACGCATATTAACCTACGCGTTTGAAAACATAATGGGGTACCTACACCGTAATATATCATTATCGCCGTTTCGCGATCGTCGCGTTATTATTATTATTATTTTTTTTTTTGTTCCGTCCCAAGCAAGTATTATAGTATTATTATTATTATCAGTGTACACTATATTGCCGTCATCCCCGAGACAATTGGTAAAATCAACAACGCGCCATTGTACGTTATACGTGTGCAAATATAATATTACACATTATAATAATATTATACGTTATTATATTGCCGATGTCGTAACCTGATATACGAAAGTTTTAATTTATTCGTCCGGTGTGTGTGTGTTTGTTGAAAAAAAAAAATAAAATAAAAAACCTCGACAACGTTTAACCATTCATGCGACGATAGATAGTCACCCGCTTTTCTACCTACCTACCCACTCTTCGTAACCCGCCACGCGCGTATCAATAGGAACAAAAAAAAAAAAAAAAGAATCAAATAAAACTCAATATCCCCGGCGATTTGAATTAAAATGCGTATCGTGATGTATTATAGGTTCTTTACGAAATGTGAATTTTATATCGCATCGTCACACCGCCACGGTCCCCTCCGCTCGCGTATGTTTTTTTTTTTTCATAAAGGACATATATTATATTATTATCGTTATTATCATTGTGTGTGTGTGTTTGTGCGTGCGTATGACGGCAACGATCCCATGACACGTGGAAAAGACGAGAATAAAACGCGTGGAACTCGAAATTTGCATAAAATCTGTACGGCAACCCTTTCACCCCACTTTCCCCCCCAAAAAACTAGTTCTTGTCGCACCTCCTCGTCCCTCGCCGATCCTCCTCTCGTCCCCCGGAGACCCTTCCTCACCCCCACACACCCCAGGGACCGCTGGTTCTCCTATCGTTATATCATTGTCACGGAGCATTATTTTACGGTCTCTCGTATTATATATGATTATTATTCGTCGTCGTCGTCGTCCGAATGACCCCGTAGGCTTTTATTTTTCCGATTGTTTGTCTGCTGTGCGAACGCTCGCGTGTGTGTATATTATACACATTATATTATATATTATCATAAAAAGAGAAAAGGATCGACGGCGGCGGTAAAAAATACGTCCCGATTTGAATATCCGCGATATTTTTCGGCTAACGACGGGGATTTATTATTATATATAAGTACTGTCGCGAGGGTGAATTTTTATTTTCTGTTTTTTTTTTTCTGCAGCCGGCTATATGCAAATCCGATTTTATTAAAATTTGATATTATATTATACATTATTGTATAGGTACTCGCGTGTGTGTTTGTGTGTGTGTGCGCGCGTATAAATGATGACAAGAGCAGCAGCACGCAGCCACCCGATCGAGTCGAATAATATTCAGTCTTCTACTTATATCGACGCGAGGGGGCGCGGTTTTCGGGAAAATTAATGCAGTCGTATATACTGCCGGGGATTTAGAGTACGATTATAAACGATGCGAACGGAATAAAAAAAAAAAAAAAAAACAACACATATTATTATATACCCGCAACGGTACATCCCGGCCTATACCTATACTGCGTCTTATGTACCGTGCATTATGCGCGCGATCCGACGACATTGTATAATATTATAATACAATATTTTTATAATATCACTATTTTGATTTCCGGGGGAACGGGTCGATTGATGTCATTGCGGAAATAATACTATATACCTATAATATAAATAACCGTGAAACAGTCGTGTCGTCTTTTATTCTGACGGTTAGCGGCAGCCGGGAAACCGCATACAAAAAAAAACACAAAAAAACAGTTTCAGATCTTGGCGTATATTATTGGCGGGAAGTTGATAAGGCAGGGCACAAAAATTTACATAATTATCAATGCGTGTACGTAACGAAAAATTATCGCTAACGAAAAACGATTCTGAGCTGAATTCGGTCAAACGTGTTGAACGCGGTGATTTGTACTATTTCCGTCGAGGTTTGAACTTAAACACTTATAAAAAAAACTACTGAATTTTACTCAAATTTTATTTTTTCAATCACCTAGTATAGCGTACGATGAACCTCGTGTTAATAATTGTTGAAAATTTATGCTTGACCAAATAACTTAATAACTTAATCCGAATAAAAACTAAAAATCAGCAAAAATTAAAACACGATAGACATAACAATTATTATTAATTATTAATTAATCTATGCCGTTATTTTTAACTGAATAACAAAATAAATAAATCAAAAATAATGAAAAACTTTACTGCGTACAAATTCTGGTTTTTCCCGCGTTTTTCCCATTGTTATGAAAATCTCATGAAGCATAGGAAAAAATTACCTTTCCAATGCACTAACTAGACACAAATTTGCTACTAAAAGCCATCAATACAGGCAGTAATAAAAAACACACGTCGTCTCAGTAAAACCAATACATTTCTTGTTGCTTCGTTCGGAAACTAAACAGAAAAAAATTCGATCAATTTTTATTATCGGCGCGGGGACTTTGGCGGTTATAATCCTCTATACGTTTTTCGAAGATAAATCTTTATACGGCTGCGCTTATCTGGCTTCAAATCAAGACAGCCCTCGTTATTCGTATTGTACGAGTAGAACACACGATAAAAACAAGCAAGCACGAAAACTCGCCAAACCTAGTGAGATAGATAAAGAAGGAGAGACGGACATACGACTCGCATAGCTGCACTACCTTAAGTGGACGTTTATATATTTTATTGTGCCGATCGTCCGAGGCGACTTGCGAACGTAATATACAATTTCTTGACCGCACTTAGATGTTATAGAATTCACGTGCCAGAACAAATGCGGGACTTTGCATGCAGTTAGTCATATTGTTGGCCGGAAGAACATATACGACATTCTTACATTTTATAGCTCTCGTCTTCACTCAAATATCTTTACCGGTCCCTGACTAAACCGGCGCTCGAATATTATGATGGTTCCGCTCCGTTGCAGTATCTTATACCTGTGCCGGCAATCAAAAAAAATGTTTCCCGATTTGTCATATAATGTAAAAAATAAAATTATTCGAGCGACATAAACGCACTGCGCGGCACTCGTGCCCAGCCATTAGTATTGCGACAATCGGAACTTAGAGCCGACGAATTCTCCTACGCCGGAACAAACGGTATTATTACGGTGATAGCATGACAACCGCCGAATATCGTTCAATTGGCCCGATGATACGCGAGCAAGTTTAATGTTATTAAATTCTGCAGCGTGCGTCCGTGAAACCGCGTTAAACCCGCGTTGGGAATTCGACACTCCCGGGTCTACAGACAATACCGCGGCAGATTTAACGTTCGCAAATGTTCGTATTATAATACCGTATATTATTGTTATTATTACGGTGTTAAATTTACATACCGGAATATCGCCGCGCTCGCGGTACAATATTGACGGGTTAAGTACGGTTAGGTTAAGAACGCTCCGAGAAATGTACGTTCAGAGTGGAAACACGCGTATAAATATATATATATGCGTATATTATTATTATTACGGTGCGCGCAATCTTGAATCTACTCGATAAAACCGCAGAATAATAGTAATACACGCGTGTATGCAGTTGTAAGAGTTCGTATTTTTCTCTTGGCGTGTTATTATACAGGTCGGCGATAACATTTTGTGCGATCGGTGTAAATCTACTTTTTAATCGTCGCGCCATTATTACGCTTTTGTTCAGTTTTATTCGTCGTCCCGTCCCGCCGTCCCCCCGATTACGATATTAACTCCGGTGTAGCTGATATACGGCCTCGTTTTACGCGAATCGCGGCGAGACAGAAATAGCGAAATGAGTGAAACGATCCTCGGGTATAATAAATATACCGCCGACTCGTTTCGGTACAAACGAGCCAAATCCCCGTTGTATAGATTTTTAAAAAAAAATAGGACAATTTCCACCAATTTTTTTCGTCTATTTTCAAAGTTTCACAACCCTACAGTAAATCCGAAGCATCTGAAATGCATCGTGGGGGCAGATCACAAGATATTCGACTGCCGACGAACACAAACGGAACGACAAAATGTTGAACAAACATTGCGAAATAAAAAAACAACGACAAATTATCTCAAATCAAATGAATGTTGTTTTGTAGAAGAAGTAAGAACTATTTTCATGTGCGACTTAGTGGTTTGATTATTAATGTGTACATTTTTAACCACTAATTCCAATTTGTACACTTAAAATGTTGGTTAATTTTTATTTCACTCAAATCAATTTATAACAGTTTTTTTCTGAATATATTGTTCTACATAGAATTATAACAGAATCCCCGCGTGTATCGACAATTTTAAAATGAAACTATTATTAATATTATTAAAATAAGCGTTTCCGAAAATGGTTTGTTCTATAATATTGTTTTAAATAAAATGTGAAGATTTTAAAATTAAAGTGTTAAAATCGTACTTCGTAACTACCTGTTTTGGAGATATGCCATCCTCAGGTTACCCACAAATTTATGTTACATTGATAAATGGATTACAACTCAATAATAAAAAAATACAAAAAGTATGATAACGATATTACAGTATGTGTAATTAAATAACAATGAACTAGATAACTTGCAAAAATCTAAATAAACTTGTGTTATCATTATTGTTATCATGTAGGTATTATTATATATTTATTTTTTTTGTTTGGTTAAACTCGTGATTTATGGTTACACTGTGAATCGCAAAAACAGCAACACTATTTTCAATTTATATCAAAACCTATTGTTTTCTAAAATATTTTTCATCATCGTGTAAAATTATAAAAACTTAGACACGCCTTGTTTGCAGTTAAGGCGCCAATAATATATTGATACCTATTCGAGACTATTTGTTTGGACTGTTACGAATAATTACAATCGAATCGCACACACACACGCACACACACACACCCACACACACACACCCACACAAACTATTCAGACATAGGCGGTACAATGTGGCGGCGAGGCGGTCGGTTAGTATCGTGTAATTTAAAAGGTAATCTATCCCTAACCTACATACGCGTATATCGGCACAATAATATTATATATATATATGTAATAAGAGTAACGATATTGACGACGAAAATAACAATAAAAGTAATAATTGCAGTTTTCTGGGACGTGATATAAACGACACCCCGTGGTATTTCGCGGCAGTTACGCAATTTTTCGATTGATTTCCGTCTCGCTAGGTACAATATTTTGAATTCGGATGAGGCGGACTAGCCTACTGTGCTACTGTTCTACAACTGAATAAGGCCATCGCGATGGCTTATTTATGAAACATGTCCCTTTTATTGTCTAAGCATTTGAACAAGTGTAAAGCAATGGACTGCAGAATACAATATTATTATTTCGCCTTCCGCGTCAACGTAATTTTATTAAAACATTTAATAGGAGGAATCAAGATTGTAGCACTGTCCTAATTAAATAATGAGTGTAGATTATTAATTTTCGGTAAAACAAAAAAAAAAAAACTTGTTGAATACTATTGGTTTATAAAAAAATAATATTGTTAACATTTTTAACAACGTTGACTGAACCTTGTAAAGCTTTTAAAAACCGGAGAAATTTCTAGATGGTAAAAATTGTTAGAAAAATGGTAAAAAAAATAGGGTTACTAAATTGATTATTAAAAAAAATAATGCCCCATCCATATATTTCCCACCTGCGCACTGGACCTAGGGTATTTTCGGGCAGATTAATTTTTTTGAACAGCTTACCGAATCCACCAAATAGTCATACGTATTTTATTGCATATTATTGATCAGAGTGAGCTGCTTAATAATTTTTTCCGTGTCCGTATGTCCGTTTGTTCGTATATTATGAGCTTTAACTCTCAAACAAATACGAATTTCGGAATGCGATTTTCATCAAACGATTTGTTTAGTTATAAAGAAAAATCCCATTGATGTCCACAGTCCAATCGACGAACGAAAAAAATTTAAAGTGCTGGAAGGTCGTTTCACTACTCGTGTACAATTAACGGTTTATTTCTATGAAAAAAAACATTATGGATAAAACGTATTAATGATGGATGTATACTATCAGAATTAATAGTTAAAATCAATTTGCAATGAGTTAATCGACAGTAGTAAACTCCCAACGTGAGCTCATTGCAGGGATCCTGCGCTACTCCGGTGCTCCGGTTTGTATTGATTTATTATTATCATTATTATTATTACAGGTAGATCGTGTATAACCACGGTATTGGTGTACCGTGGTTATGGCGCGTAGTCATTATTATACAGATTATGTAGAACTGATACTTCGCGGGTACCTATAGGGTAATCACGAAATTTTCATCGTATACGATCCGCGAAAATCGCCAATCCGCGAAACGCAATTATATTATACGTTTCCGCTCTCGATCGGATTCCGGTTTCAAATTCGATCGTCACCGTACACTGTGAACTTCACTATAATACGTACACGAAATCGTATAATGCGTATTGCGCACGGCGGTAGTAACAGTACGGTCGCAATTTTTCAGCCGCGCGCGAGCACGTCATCGTCCGACAAACCGGTAAAATAACAAATACCATTTTTTTTTTTCATACCACGTGTACTGTATAATACCTACTACGTACAGGTACAAACAGACCGATTTTAAATTACGTATTTTCCTCGGATTCTATCGGCTCTTCTCTCATTAGCAGAGCCCCGTTGTTTTGCGGACGCTCGGCGGAGGCCATTGTTGAAAACCGACGTAGGTATACAGCGCGCGTATAACAATATTATACATTATGATTTTTTTTTCTTCTCCCCCATGCCTTACGTTCGGTTTCTCTCGTAAATCGAAAAGCAGACGCATTAGAAAATCCGTTTTTGGCATTGACAACAATATCACCCCGTTCCGCTTTATATTGTACACGAGACCCTCGTCGTAACGGTACCTATACAGATATATTAATAATAATGTAATGCCGATGCCGCAGCAGAGACGTTTTTTCGGTGGCACAATGAGATATCTCGGTTTCTCCGAACGCTCGCGCATAATAATAATAATGTAACGTACAAAAACGAAGACGTACATATCGGGACTGTTGGATTTCACGGGCCGAATTCCAAAACGCCGCGTGCGACTGCTGTGTGCCCGACGTCGCGAAAACGGCCGGGGAACGATAAAAAAAAAAAAAAAAAAAACTGACCGACTGACCGACGTACAATAATAATAATAATATAATAAAATAAACTCATTACGCCCGACGTAAATCGTCATTATAGGTGGGTTTTTTTTTTTTTTTTCGCGTATATATTTTTTCGAATTCCTGGCCGAGAGATACGAATCGACGCCGCCGCAACGCAACACACAGTCGTACACATACACATATATAAATACGATAACACAGGCGTACCCACCCGTAATATTATAAACGTGCAAGAGCCGGTAGACAGTTTATGTACTGGATTTTACCGGTAACTCGGCACCGGTGCAGCGGCAGTATACACTTACACGACGACGACGACCATCGCAAAACGACCAATAAAACATGTCGTTATCGTAACGCGATATATTATACAGGTGCATAGAGAACTTTCTTTGGGATTCTGTGTATAACGAATTTTCAACGATGATTTGTCATCGCGTTATTCGCATTATTATTGAGCGGTTTTTCCGTCGCCTTTAAAAAAAAAAAAAAAAAAAAACGATATAACATTAACGTTATTATATTATTATATACATTTGAAAATTTCGCGAGAGTTTTTTCGGGTTTTGTTTTTGTTTTTTTTTTTTTTTTTTTATATCCGACGTTTGTCGTTTAAATAATTTATGCCGGCCGCCGCCGTATATGAGCGTACACATAATAATATACAGTGTCTTATATTTCCATTTTATACGGATTTTTTTTTTTTTTTTATCATTATTATTTTATTCCCAAAACACAACAAATTACCGCGCCAGATTAAAATCGGAGATCGTATTTTCTTCGACAACGCGCGCGCATGACTATATATTTTATAATATTACAATATTTTGACAATGTCCGCAATGTCGACGATATTATATTATACATTTTATTGTGATTGTCTGTGCAATATATTATTATTATTATTATTATAATATTGCGAACGGTTCGGACCCCGGTGTCATCGCTGCGGGCGGCCTTTCACTCTTCTTCCTCCGTCTATCTGGCCACCACTGCGAGGGCAATAACATAGTCCACCATTCCCCAGACGTGGAATGTAAAAACAAAACAAAAATAGGGTTTCAAATCGAAGTCCTACCGCTACAATATAGGCTCATGTTATACGGTAGGAGGAGGAAAAGGAGTAATAAAAATATTATACGCTTGGCTAACTCGCGAATAACGAATCATACGAATCTGTATCGTTGATACAGCAGTGCATGTAATACAGACGTGCACGGTTAAACATAGTTAAAAAATATAATATTATTATTGATATCATTGGTACAATGGGACCGCTATTTTTTAGCGGCTCTCTCTGGACCAACTGAGCTCAAACCCAGAAATTGGAATTGTCTACAGATCCGTAGTGATAACATTTTGATCGAGTTTCAATATGAATTTCACCACGTTTCTTTTAAATTCAATTATTAGGAAAGTTATTTTTTTTTAAATTAAGAATTTATTTTTTATTTTTTAATATTTAGTCTGAATAAGATGCGCCTGGCGGGACTTGGTTTGAACATTTTTTCTAGATTTCCAAAGTTTTCTAATACAAAAAAAATTACAAAAAATGAATATTCATCTGTTCTATGTTTATGATTTTAACTTTAAAAAATCGAGTAATACTATAATAGCTTAACAATATTAAACTCCGCGTGGAATCGTTTTTGATTGCAATGATTTATCATTGATACCAGCATACATAGTAAATTACCATATAATATCCTATATACTTTCCATTCTTCCCTTTTACAACAGTGCCGTACATATGGTGCGAAGCATGTTCGCAATTTCAAATGTAATTAAGTATATGGATTTAATGTTTACAGTGTTTTAATCGTAAAAAGTGCAGATAAACTGATGGATCAATGCATTTTATAACTACGGGATAATATATTTATTTCCTCAACATGTGTGCATAAAAAAGTTATTTTTTTTAAATACATTATTTTTGCTGTTAAATTAAATGTCGAGATCCCGTGGGAAAACGTTTTCGAAAATAAAAATACAAACTGTTTGAACAAGTTTTATAACCGTCGTCTATACAAACTGCATATGAATAAAAATCTAAATGAATATAGGTAACACAATGCAATTGTATTTTTTACAAGTAATACTAAATATTTTGGTTGTATAACCTTAGATTTAAGTTTGGTTTTCGGAGAGACATTGAAAAGTAGTTAAATTTACATTTTACGATCAATTTAAAATGTTTAAACTACTCTGTGCATACAATTTTAATTTTACAGATTAAAAAAAGAACGCAATTCTTATGAAAGAAATATATTTATTTAAACTTAATTTTATATCTAGTTTCGTTTTTTAGGTTCTAAGCGAAGGGATGAATGTTTTGGTTTTACTGTGTACAAAAATTCTAGCAGAAATGTTCAAGTGTAGCATATTTTTTGAAAGGGAATTAATCCAGTTGGTACTTTAGGGTCTTTTTGATTTTTCAAGCAGTTTTTATAATAGTTGGGAAAAACCGGAAAAAACGTAGAAAAAAAGAGAAAATGTACAAAAATAATATTTTTATTGTATCCAATTTTGTTGTTTTGTTATAATGTAATTCAAAATAAACGTAGAGACTTGCAATTTTGATGCAAAACGTATGTTTGCTTATTCTATCTTCCCAAATTCTCTGCTACAACAATGGACCTCTCATCGTCAGAAGTATGTCAGTCTTTTTTATTTTTATATATTTAAAAAAAAAATTATGGCGTAGAAAATTAATGAAATGTATGGAGTTGCGAAAAGGTAGGTTTTGTATGAACAATTTTAAAGTTTACATAATTGATTTTCAATTAAACAAAAATAAATGTATTAAGTTAAAACTTGACGAGATAAATTTAATTTTTCAAAATGAAATATGATAAAACTCGTTAAACTTTGTGTTTAGGTATAAACAAAAATTGATAAAATATGTAAAAATACATATCGTATAAGTTCTGTATTCGAACGATACTGTAGTTTTAAAGTGATCACGAATGATTTACACAGACGACTCAGATTATTAGACAGAAAAACGGACGGATTCAAACGAATAATACGCAATATTATTATCAAAACTCGCGTAAAAGTCAAGTGACGACGACGATGTTTATAACAGTGTATTGGTATATACGTTATTGCGGCGGTGTAATAAAATCCATAAAATGACGTCGAAACGATTCGGAGCGCTGAATTTTAGATTGTTATTAGTAAATTGAGTAAATCTCAAACTATACCAATATACAATATATTTATATCTAGGTATATACCACGAGTTAACGATAGTGCCGTGGTTTCGTACACTGCGGGCATTATAATAATTTATAAGAGTAAGTGTATGTCGTATTGTTATGTTATTATAGCGGCAGACCGGTAAATACACTCGAGACCGGTCCACGACGAAATGTACGGCATAATATTATTATACATACGATTGAACCGGGAAATTTAGACCAGGTCAAATCGCGAAACGTATCTATAAAACGAGATGACCGTAGCAGTATCGCGAATTTAATGCCGAGCAGAAATTCGATCAAGCTGAAATTCGGATCCGGATCCACATTAATCCGAATTGACGGATTCAGTCCCGAAAGTTGAAATTTAACGGTCTCAGGGAATGGGGAACTGATTGGACTCGGGTATCTTTTTTTAGGAAGATTGGGTAGAGGGCCGAATTACACGTATTCGTGTGTCGCCGGGAACTTTCAAATTTAGAATAGTATCTATGTCGATGAAACCGTTGACAACGGGTTTTTGTTATTCTATATTAACCGTATCCATGTTAATAAAACAGTCATAAACATTTGAATAAGTCAGCGTAGACTTACTAACAGCAGTGTTTACGACTGGAATATTATACCTACGTTGGTTTTTCGAGAGTAAAAGTTTAAAGTAACTTTTGATCACTGGAAATTCACGACACACGAGAAACGTGGCACGCCGTATGGAGAGAAATGTATTGGGCATTACTTAAAAATTTATAAATAAGAAAAATTGTTAGGTTTTTTTTTAAAAATATTTGGTAATTTTAAAATATTTTCAAAAATGGATTAAATAAAATAACTTAAATCGTTGAATTTCCACGCATCTTCAAGCCGAGCAAGACTCGCGGTTTCCAGGGTTTATATTAATGTCCAATCAAACGATATATTTAAATTGTATTCAATCGTGGCTGGATCCGTACGTATTTCGTGTAATATTATCGTTTCAGTATGCGCAGGGGAAGAGAGTTTAACGGTTATATTCCCTTCCCTCCGTTAGATTAAAAATACAACGACTACGAATATTTTATTTAGTGTTAGTGAATCGACCGTGAAACGTATCCATTGCACTACGCGAGGAAAACAATTGGTTTATTGATTAAATATTGGCTTTTCGAATGCGACTTTTGAATTTCCATCGCAGTCGTATTGGGCAGAGAAAGTGAATCTACGACATGTTCGCGGTTATGGTTTGCCACGTCCCCGTCCCATCGCAAATTCCCGGGCACTCTACGGGTCCCGGAAAGTTCAGCGGGCCGGGGGAAAAAAAAAACGCGCGAATAAAATCGCGCGAAAACGGACGACTCCTCGGCCGTATTTCACCCGCAGGCCTGTTGTGTTACGTTGTCATCGTCGTCGTCGTCGTCGTCGTCGTCGTACGCGAAGTTTTGTCGGGCCGTAGCCGCGGTAATTATTACAATACGCTACGCGGTTTTCGGTCGCAAAAAAACAAATAAATAAACCCCGTTCGTCTAGGCGGAGACCGTACGCACGGTACCGCAACATTCCGGCGGCGTCGTTGCGGAACGCGCCGTTATTACGATATTATGCACTGCCGCGGCGCGGAAGACGCGAAACCGGGCGAAAGAAACCGCCGCCGCCGCCGCAAAAAACCGCGTCGAGTACGGCGCGCGAACATTACGATATTATCATAACGCGCGAAAAGCGATAATGTGTTATCGTTGTCATATCCGCGCGTTCGGCGCGTAGCCGGTTTTAATTGCCGTAATTTAGAGAGTCGCGGCGATTGTTTGTAGCAGGGCTCGAGCAGTCGGCGGGCGGGGCGGAGAGGGGGCAGAGGGGAGTTGCGCTTTCGCCGCCCGTACGAGTGTATTGCGGGTGACGTCGTCGCGGGACCGTCGCGGTCGTCGAGGGGAAGACCGTGCGAAAAAAAAAGCGAAACGCTAGCGGACGGGAATTCATTATTATCATTATTATTATGATGAATAAAATCGGCGGAAAAAGGGGACGGTTATCGTAACAGTACCTATATAATAATAATAACAATAATAATAGTAACGTACGTATGATAATAATATTATTATAAACACGCCGGCCGCAGCGCTGTGTAGTAATATAATAATCGTGTCGTTTATGCGGCGGCGGCGGCTACGCGACTATGACGACGACAACGACGACGACGACGAACACGATAGAGTGCAAATTAATTCGGTATATCCGAAACGGTAATTGCCCTCTTACCCGCCCCGCTGAGGGGGTGGCGACGACGTCGTTTATATTATTATTATTGTTATATAGTCGAGTCTGCCGGGGACCGAGACAAACTGCTGTTGCCGCCGTGACAAAAAAAAAAAAATCCGAGAAGAAACTACATTATAATATTGTTCACGCTGTACTATATCTAGGGTGCGGATTTAAACACAATAAAAGTCAAGAAAAATGCCTTAAAAAAGAAAACACAATTTAATGTGCTTATATAAAAAAAAAATTCCTGAAAAGTTATATTAAATGTTGAAAAAAAAAACTTTTATTAAGTATGTAAAATTTACTAAACATAACTACAGTGGAAATAGTGCCAACACGACTATATCCAACTCGATAGATAGATTATCGTTTTGTTTATTGCAGCCGCCTTCTTATTTATCTGGTATAATCAGTGATTGATTCTGTAATACATTTTAAAAATAGTAATACGAATAGTTTTCGTTTATGAAAAAATCAAAATAAATTATTCAAATCTTCTGATAACATTATGAAGATTGGAAAAAGAAGAAGCAATGCGTTGAAAACCTAAAAATACACTTAAAAAGAATTAAAAATAAAAACAAATGTTCTAAAAATGTAAAATAAAACCATTGTACTTTAAGTCTTTGATATTTGAAATTGAATTCGTGTTTGGAGAGCATTGCTCTAGGGCATTCAGAAAAAAATTAAATTTGCGTTATAATCTACATCCTAATAATTGTAGCGCGTTGCAGTATACGCACTGAAACTCGGTGTATTCGGCTCGTATGTTGATGTTTATTCTATAAAACTGCTCGAACATATTGATAAGCGTATTTGACGCGCTAAAAAAAAAAAAATCATAAAACGTGCACTTTTTCCTAAGCGCCTTGTCAAACCGGTACGCGTTGAAAATAATTTTCCTTTCGAATATCCCCGAATTTCATTTCCAACTCTCCACCATAAGCGACCTCTTGAAACAGGATAACGTCAGACACCACTGCAAGAAGACACCCGAAAAGACAATTGAATGTAATGCGCGTTCTAAAATCGATTTACGTAATTTTTCCCGTTCTGTCTAAGGTGTTTTTTTCGGTTTTGCTCAATTATTCAAAGAATTTCAGGGAAAATCAAAAAATTACTTTTCCTCAATAACTAGATTAAAAATTCATTAATAAAGGTCGCTTGTTGTTTTTTTATTGGAGCAATATTTCTAGTAAAAAACACAAGCGTAAAAATTTAAAATAATGATATCCTAACGTCGTAAATTTGTCAATTTTCATTTTACGTTTTTTTCCCGGTATTCCTTATTATTATAAAAACTACTAGGAAAATCTAAAAACGACTTTATTATTCACCAACTGCATTAAGAATTCAACAAAAAAGGTCACTTGTTGTTTTTCTATTGGTGTAATATTTCGGATAGAAGACATAAAAACATAAGCCGTACAAATTTAAAATGAATCGTTCAAACGCAGTAAATTTATTAGTTTTTATTTTTTGTTTTTTTCCAATTTATCCCAATTATTTTGAAAATTACTTAGAAAATAAAAAAACTACTTTCTGTGAGAATTTACATTCAAAATTTAACAAAAAAAGTCTATTGGTATTTTCTTTATTAAAGCAATATTTGTGGTAGAAAACATAGTTTTCAAATATTAAAATCAATGATATCGGTAGCCCGTGGCGTACAATAAACACAATACGAAATAAACTTAAAAGTAAATACCGGTGTTGAATCCAGGTATATACCAGGGGGGCTCCGAATATAAAAATTATAAACGAAAAAAATTGTATCTCGTTTTAAGAGGAAAGTGACTACGGCCAAATTCTATTATGGCTATAGTAAATTTATCAAATTATAACATCCGAATTACTCGTATTAAATCGAAATCATAAAATATACAATAGTACGAGCTGAATTACCCTGCATTTTTCGCGTTCAATAATTCCAAAAACAATAATCAACAATAGAGATTCGATTTAACGCGTCTCCCCGTAACTGAAGAAGATAACTAAAGAACGGAATCTGAAGATTTTGTATAGCAGACGATAGGCAGACAGATGGACGGACTGACGGACGGACGGCAGAATTTCTATTTTATATAATATATAAAGTGGTCGTTATACTAGTGGATATTGACTAAAATGCCTGGGTATTATACGAATTGACCGGTCGATATTATCGTTGGCTAAATTGACGGCACGGACGTATTAGACATAATGTTGCGATATTATTGTTATTATTATGTAGGACAGTGTCTCCGACGGTGGTAAACGAAAATCGATTCGTGTCCGATAATAAGCGAATATTAGCGATGATGACAATGTGCAGCCGACGAACGTTAACTGTTAATTTAATTTAGGTATACTACGACGAAAACACGTTATGCGCGTACCTATACGTTACGAGAAAAAAGTAACACGACGTACATATATAGTGTATTGTAATATCAATCGTATTTATAAGTCCGGGGGGTATGTGCATTTACAAGGCGTATTTGAAACAAAAAAAAATTACATAGTTGGTCAGCCCCCCTCCCCAAATTTTTTCGCCTCGTTGTTACATTTACGTTTACATGCTCGCGTCGATACATACCATTGACGTCTAATACGGTATACAGTTCTCGGTTTAACATTATGCGACAAAATATGCTTTTTTTTTTTATTTACATTTTTTTTTTTAATGTATTGCGTTCTGTCGGTTTTCGCACGGACTTTTCGCATTCTAAAAACTGCACCGACCGTGCGATAAACGTATTTATATGCTTTTAATAAATAATTCGCTCGTCGTTTATTACAATTTATTGCATTTTTTTTTTTTTTATGTCCCGATTGGTTGCGGAACAGACATGTCACTAAATTATTATTGCCCACGCCAAAATCGTTTAAAATAATATTATGTCTGTAATGGCCAATGGGTATACAACATACACGCAGTCATTAAAATCATTGACGTACACGCAACTGCGGCGAATCGAAAAAACCAAATTTAAAAAAAAAAATTAATCGATCGTCAAAGACGCATTATTATTTTTTTATCACGTTTGTTGAAAAAATAAGAGGTTTAGCGATTCACCGTATACAACGGTTTGAAGTTATCGAGTCCTATTTTGGAATTTTGGAGGAACGCAGTTTCTGCAGCATTGTCTCACATGGCTACGTAATTACTGGGAAAACTAATTTTTTTTAAAAACTCGTTAATTATTTGGAAAATTTATCATTAAAGAGTTCATCTACAAACCGAATATTTGATTTTAAACAAAAAATCATGCAAATCAGTTCGGTAAAATGTCAGAAAACGTCTTACGTCTTTAATAATATTATATAATGATGATATTGTGTAGTTGGGTAATAATATGAGTACTGGAAAATCGAGCCTCGTTCAGGTGTATTTTTGACAGTTGATTTGAAGATGCATGGACGTTTATTGTATTATATTAATTTATTAAATCTATTTTTGAAAATTAAGTTAAAATAAATAGGTAAAAACAAAAAATAAAAAAAATAAGGAACGATAATGAAATATCATTAAACGATGTTTTTGGATAATGCTCAATTTTTTTTATAAAATATAATCAAATTTCTCTCCTTACGATATTTCTTGTCGTGAATTCACGGATATCGAATATATCTTCAAACTTGTTTTCCTTTTTACTCACGAATAATCAACGTACTCGTACAATGTTCCATGCGCTAAAAATGGTGTTATTAAGTCTACACCACCGATATATTCAAAAGTTTATGGCTGTTTCATTAACTTGAGTTTTATCGGTAAAAGAAAAACAACACGTTGACAACGGTTTTATCGCCATAGGCGCTATTAATGTTGCTGCGTTGTGATAATTCGAGAGTTCCTGACGGGACACGAAGACGCGTAACTCACACATCACTGTCACAATCTCCTATCAAATTTTCCTGAAAAAATATACCCAAATCCAATGAATTCTTCATTCCCCAGGGACATTAAATCAACTTTCGGGTAAATCCCATAGCTGAGTTTTCTGGTAAAAAGTATAAATATAATATGTTTATACAATTATTGATCCTATATTATTATAGGATAAGTTATATTTCTCGGGTTCAAATCGTATATACGTATAATTTTCAAATCGTATACGTGATATATGTGTGGATATTTGGGGCACAGTGTCGGACATGGTTCTCACGTACCTAGCAGCCATCTATATAGGTAATATTGTGGGAGGATAAAATAAGATTGATTTGAAAAAGTTTATTGTCGGTGGCGGCGGTGGTTCTTAAACTTGGTAATAAAGTTTTATGGGTCGTAACGCAGGCGACGGCCTGGCGTGGGCGAACGAATACTGTATATCTCCGTTCTCAAGGAAGAAGGGATTATTAAGTCTATTTTTTATTTTATTTTTATAATTTCCGTATGTATATTTTTTCCAATCTCTAACTTTTGATAATTTCACAATTTCCGCCGTTCCTTGAGTAAAAATTTCCGTACGGCGGAAGTCTGACCGGCGAAACAAATCTGAAATAGAGGTACACAAGAACACAGGAAACAGGGACATATGTGCGCGTATCAAATCGATTACCGCTCGATCGTGTTACGTCTGGAACTGTGGTTTCCTCGATATTATAAATATATGTGATAGTTATTATTGTTAAATTTGATAATTATGTGCATAAAATTAAACAACAAATGAATATCGCAGATAAATCGAATTTCGATGAAAATGGAACTTTCTTCGACTAATACACATACTTGTTTATTATAGGTTTTTATAAAAACTTTCCTGGTTTTTTAGAGATTATTTATTTAGACACGCTGTATTGAGTCTGTTATATAATTTAAATATATAAACCATATATATATTTTTTTTCCGTTACTTTTGGACACACTTAGGAGTTACCGTCTATCTAATAAGCTTGAAATGATACAATTTTGGTTGAATTTCAAAATAAATTGTTAAATAAATAAATTGCTGAGTTTTTTGTTATTTGTGTACACCCCATACAGACCACCAAATGAATCATGGGAACGAGACTTAGGGTTTCAACTTTCAACCAACTCCATAACTGTTTTTATGCTTAAATCGCATATTATCACAAGAGATATATATTTAATATATATTAAATATCTTTTGTCATCAAAGTAAACGGGTGTTAATTATTATCACCCATAAGAAACTCTACCAACTATAACAGTTTTAAATCAATTATGTATATACAGTGTGTCCTACTATATTCGACAGATTTTTCTAGGGCTGTTAATATTAATTTTTTTTCGATATTTTCTCTATCAAAGATTTGTCTTCTAGGGGGACATCGAGTTGGAGAAAAATTTAGTTTTTATTTTCATCAAAAAATATTAATAATAATAATAATAACTATTCTCCAAATCGATGTCCCCCTCGAAGACTAACCAATTGAAAAATATGTAATACTAATAGCGTTAGAAAAATCCGTCGAACATGGTGGGACACACTGTATATATTGTTGTATAAATACAAATGATATATTGTAACGATAACGGCTGTGGGAAAATTCTACATTAATGGAACTCTGCTGCATTTTTTTAAAATCGTACGAAACTCATACGCGTTTTAGATGCGTCATAATTATGTGACGAAAAATCTGCGCGCTAAAAAACCGTAGAGTTGTATCATAATTAATATAGTATTGTGTTCGAATCCTATACCATAGTTTTCGGGACATTATAATATTGTCGCGCGCGGTGTGGAGTGTGCCTAATATATGATGCGAATACGACGTTTGAATGCTTATTTGAAGATTTGAATTCTACACAATGGATTATAAATTTTTATATAATATTCACGACGTTTGACGAAACCTGTAACCGGCACCGGCCGAATCCGAGACTCGTAAGAGTCACATATACAATAGTGGCGCGGTAATAATTTTGTATTTTACGCGTTTATTCGCACACGCCTCGTAGTACGGCGTGCACGTAATCGACCAAACTCCGTCCGAAGTGTGCCCGTAAGTTATGCAGATAATGTTATTAAGGCTGGACAATAAGATGAATACACAAGTTTGCAAGGCCCACCCTATGAGCGAGCTAGGTTCCCGGTTTCCGAACGTATTTGAAACAATAAACTATGTACAATTTTGAATTGATTCAGTGTCGAATCCTAAATAAATAAAAAATCTTAATTTGCAAATAGCTAACGGGACATTTTAAAAATCTTTAAGCAAAACTTGTATCATTACTTTAATATATTTTGATTAAAATAAAATATATATGTATTCAATATTATAATATTTTAATAAATAATGACAATAATATGACGAGTTTATATTTAATTTGTGATTGATAATATTATTATAATGTTACGAATAATATATTATATTATTTCCTTGAAAACCATATCAACAAGGGCAACTAATTGTACTGGTAACTACGGATGGACACAAAGGTTATATAAAGTGTCTAAACCTGTGTTTAAGAACCTGAAAAAAGAACTGATACTGCCAATGGGTCTGCGCATTGTCATTGGTGAGAAGTTGGGAAGGTAGAACACATGCATAATTAACTTATATCTGCAAGCAACGATAAACCATTGCTGGATAAAATACGATTCTTAGTGAACAGTATGACATAGTCGGTCTCACCACACTGTTGTGTGAACCGACACCGCATTAATCTTAATTCTGAAAAAAGAAATGTGTCTTGTCGTTTGATAAATGTATTTTTAGTTTATTAACTTATACTTATTCTATTATGGAGCTCAATGCACAATATTGGGCACAAAAAAGAAAACATTCATAATTTACGCACTATAGTATATATCGTATTATATTCAAAATGCAATATATTGATTAAATATGTTACATTGTATTAAAATTTTAATTAGTTTAACGATATGTAATTTAAAATTAACTCGATACCTTCATTTATTAGGTTAATGTAAAAAAATGCATGTATTAGATTAGTAAACAAATCATTGTTTGATTGTTAAGTTGAAAGTCTAAAAAGTCAAAATAAACTTGACGTTTGTTTTTTTTTACTCTTTGATGTTTAGCCTTAGATAAATATAATATTATAGAACATGTTCACCGGGGAAATTAAATAATCGGTTTTTTTTTTTTTTTTTAATTTCAATCGTATCGTGAAAAAATACCATTTGATTTGTCGATGAAGAGTCAGCGAGGTTAACCTTAATCCTAGCCTACCAGATTCGTTAAAATGTGAACAATACCTACAGTTAATGGCGGCAGATTCGCGCGAAAAGGGTCGAAGGCGGTTTTTCATAACCCGGGCACGACTATGACGATAAAACGTTTTTTTATGCGAGTTTTGCAATAAAAAAAAATACCTGACACAAATCGTAATATAATACTAAACAACCGATACGTGTTTTGTGACTATCGTCTTTTCCCCTTTTTTTCTTCGATGTAGTTTAAAATAAAATAATAATATGCACGCCCATTTTTCGTTTAGTGCAGTATGAATGCGTGCGTTTTGGTATTAAAATCTAGATAGTTGTCCGGGTGTAAGCTATTGCTATGCACTTATATATATGTACATGATATACCTACGCTAAATAATAATATTAAAAAGAACTAGACGTATGAACATATAAACCTAACCGTTCGATGATCGGATAAGTACGATGGAGCTATCGACTAAGTAGAACGTTTTTCCCGGCTTACATAGTTACGAGTTATAGCAGGGACCGTAGTTCAAGGCAAAGGATTATGTATTCTCTAGGTATATATAGGAGTATTATTCCCTAGGATTATGTACTCAAGTGGTTATCAGAACAAAATGATCATCTTAACGATAAGACTTTTCTACTATTCTACTATATTCAATAATGATTTGAGGGGACGAATATAGCGGTTTTGACTGAGAATCCAGACAAAACTCTAAGAATATTATAATTCTTTAGGTTATTTCTTCTGATACGTGGAAATTATTTTCATCAAAAAAAAAAAAAAAAGGTAAAATACTTAAGGTACATTTTTGAAAATGTTTCAAAAATACAATTCCTTTTTTTTACGATATTCAGTAAAATAATTCATTTTGTATTTCCAACATGTGCTATTAAAGAATTTAAAGAATCCTAATCCGTTATCAAAATTGAAATTTGTCAAAAGCAATTATCATAGTTTTGCCTGACCTTTAGGTATAAATCGACCAAAATATACGGTAAATTAATAACAGTCATCAATCCCCTTAAATGAAAATGTGATGTATTATACGAATTATATGTATTATTTATGTAAATATTAAAATGCGCTAAGAAAGAACAAAAAACGAAAAAACTTTCAACAATTAATCGACAAAAAAAAATTGTCCAATAAGTGTACAACGTGAGTATAAATTTACGTCCTTTGGTTGTAACATATCAGTTTAGCTTAAGTTATTAGCAAGGCAGTAAGTAATATACGATATTGTTTATAAATTATATTTTTTAAAAAAAAGTTAGGTAGGTACTGAGTTTATATTGTATAACGAACGCACTTTGCGCCTTTCTTAAACCACAGCTGAAGCTCAGGCTTGCCTAAACTGACTTTAGATATAGGTATCTAAAAAATAAATATTTTGAAATGTCTAACCGTTCCGTTAATTATTTCGTAGTATGAGTGATGGTGTGTACCTATACAGGTCCTAAAGAAGACAAAACACATGTTTTCGGAATCCCCAAGTTTAGCATTATAGCGTACAAGTGGCACATTAGCAGAGACACCCGGTCATTAGCAAAATTATTTTCGGAACACTAATATAATTGCATACGTCCGCTTCCTAAAAAAAAAAAAACTAAAAAAACAAACGGACATACTTCGCACGATGGGTGAGTCACTGTTGTAAGTGAGAAGTTGGGTAGATAGAAGGGAAATTTAATGTATGTCTGTACGCAACGATTAAACATTGTTAACGAAAATCAATTCTAAGTGGAGTTCGGTAGTACATGTTGTGAAAGGTAGTAATATTTACGATTTGGAAATAATATACTTTGTATATTTTCCAGTATTTCCTATATTTGTTCTCGGTTTTTTTATTTATTATGAAAACCCCTGGAAAAATCAAAAAAATACTTCATTAAAGTGCCACCCCAGTTCAATTATCTTTCAAGAAAAGTGCTAAACTTGAAAATTGAAGTAAAATTTCTGATAAAAAATTTGTTCAAAGGTAAAAAATAAAATAAACATCATTGTAAAACTAATACATTCCTTGCTCCACTCAGAATCTAAAACAAGTCTTGGAGTCTATAAAAAAATCAAATTTAACATAGTGTATAGCGACAAACTTTCTATTTAAGGGTATCGTTTACTAGACCGTTTACACATTATATCAACACTCAAATTTTCTGTTATCAGTTTTATTGTTTAAATACCTAAAGATTTGTATTTGATTCGAAAGAAACATATAAGATAATCGGGGAATTGATTTTAGTAAGTATATTTTTTGGAATAGGATAAAACATGTATGGCTTTTAATAAACTTTTATTGAAAAAGTAACTGAATAATACTGGAAAAACGGTTAAAAAAATAAATAAAACACTTTAGTAGTAATATTCATTAAAGATGGACGTTATAATGACTATTGCATTTGTTTTTGTCGTATAAACCTTTGGTGCAATAGATTTTAGCTTTCTGATCTAAAACTAATTTCATGTATAATGTATGTATTCGAAAATATAAATTGTATTTTGCATGTTTTTTGATAAATACATTTTTTCATTGTTTTATATTTTTACGATATTTCGTTTGTAATTTTCGATAATTTACATTTTTTTAGATTTAGAAAATCATTTTTAGATTTATTTTAAGTATTTGTCCTAGGTATCATAAGTTTCTTATTTTAGATTTTAATTATACTTGTTTAGGTACCATGTAGGTACAAGTCATTTTTCAGTACAATACATATATACAATAACTATAAAACTCTCAAGTTCCATCTTTCAACAATAGAAGTGTTTCGAATAAATATGTTATAAATAATTTTAATTGTCAATTGTTTAAGTCATTTTTTTGATGGGTAATAAAGCATTTTTTTTTATTTTTTTTCTACAAGTTTTTGTAATTTTTGATATTTTTTAGGTCTACGGCATCCTATGTATAGTATCTAGAGTTACTACTAATAATATTTTAAATGCGAGAACATAATACTCTAAAATAAATATCCTATAAAAAAGCCACACCAGTGATCCGGGTATAAGTCGTGACACGCCGACGACGTGTTACCAGAGCGGATGTGTCTGCTGCAGAGGTGTGGTGACGCGATGTTACAGTTAAAATTATTGCAAACAATGAAACAACGTTTTTAAAAAGACAATAATAATAATATTCCCAAATGAATATCTCTCGAGTTATAGTTTCGTTATATTACATACTACAATTATATACAGAATCTTCCAAATTGTACGCCACCGTTTTGAGACTATGAAAATGAGCAAGTATTATCAGTGGCGTATATTAAACTTTTTACATTCCTAAGCTATTTCGTCTATTGCTTCCTTTAGATAACAGCCGTGGTTCCTTTTAGATAAACATATGTACAAAGTACAAACATAATATAGGGGGAGAGTGGGACAAATCAATTAATTCGGTTTTACAAATGTGTTACCTACATCTAGTTGTGATGTTCGGGTATATTTAGAAATATATCAATGTTAAAATGTAAACTATAGTGAATAGTGATAATAATTATTATCTGATAACACATGAGCTTCTGTTATTGAAAATAATAAAACTTTTATTTCGGTGATAATACGCAAATGATCTAAGATTGACTTCAGATTTCACTAGGCTAAATGTGTATCTCAAAAACTAACGTTTTAAAACATAATTATAAAACTATTATATGATTTTTCATATTAAAAATATGTATCTATAGATTCTTTTTTTTTTTTTGTAATAATTTATAAGGCAAGTTCGTTGTATAATTTGTGTTCTTTTAATTTGGAATCTCAATATACATTTTGACCCACGGGCCACATGTTTATCATGGGTAAGATAATTTTTACGTAGGTAGGCTAATGTTAGGTTGTTATTTGGGAATTCGGGAAAACAGAATGTAGGTAATTGAATTTAAATATTGATTGCAACTGTTAATGATTAATCGTTGGTATACGTAATTGTTACAAGATTAATTTGTTATGATTTTTTTAACGATCTATACGAAATTAATTTTAATGGCAATTTGATGTAGGTATGTATGATGCAAGGAAATATTTTTTTAATTTACTACAGGACTTTTATTGATTGTATTAAGTGTTTATTACAACAACGTATAACTGACGTTATTTATTTGTATTTATCTATAGTTTATATTAACATAATATTGTAGTGTTGGTGTAATACAAATGTTTAAAATAATTATTATATTAAAAACCTTGTCATATTTTGTGTTTGTAATGAGGTAGTACGATGTTGTCAATAAACAATTATTACGATCGTATTATGTAATTCAGGTATTTTTGTTTTTCAGGTTATAAAGTTTACGTTATTATATGGTTTCATTTTTTCGATGTAAATCGATTCAAGATTATCGTAGAAAGCTGACATTTTCGCAGAATAATATATGCTGCTCATAAGCAGCATCATTTTTTTTTTTTTTTTTTGTTAATGTGTTCCGTGAGTATATGACGCTATCGTATATTGTACACAATTGTTTGCGAATCGCAATGATAATATACACCGCGAAAAAAATTATTAATTTAACAGCCTAGGTATATGTTTTATTATACTAACTCGAGATTTTCAATTGTATAAAAAAATATTTATGGAAAAAAAAACTCAATATCGTAAAACTGTAATAAATAATAATAAGAGATTTCTATATTGAATGCGCCGTTAGAATGTGTACAAACTAAAAATGGTACTTGTGTTACGAACAATTTTACAACATATACAACAGCACTATCGACATTTTATTACGTGACGCGTATAATAAAATATGTCGTATACTAAAAAGCAATCAAACTCTTGAAATGAATAAGCATTTTTTTTTTCTATTTTCTAAACAATCTATAATAGTAAGTATGTTATTTATGTCTCGGTATAAAAATACGTTTACGCGTTTCGTTATTACAATATTTTCAATGTATAGATATTGTTTTTTTTTTTTTGTATAATCGGATTTCATGTACGTTCGCAAATGTACCGTGGTTTGTTTTTTTTTTTTTTTTTATAGAACAGTATTAGTCTTTTTCTTTAATCATTTTTCGACATCGTCCGTCGTTCGCGTGTGTATTTTTAAGATGTGATATTATCGTCATCTGCATCGTAGACGTTTCTTTTCCAGAAGTATACAGTAAACTAATAAAATATTACGCATGACGCGTCGGCATAATAAATCTGTTGTAATAATATCGTCTCCCACGTAAAAATAATCGGTACTTACTCTCGTTCGATGGCGTACATCTGTTTTGTGAAATCCCAACGAACTTGACCGAAGAACTGACGACGCGGGAAATATCATGACAACGATATAATTTTTTTCTTTTCGTTATGGAATTTATCTGTAATAAACGCCGTCGAAGGGAACGCATCCATATTAATGTAAATATAATAACGTATTTTATGCGGGTACGTCGTCGTTGTTAAAAAAAAAATACAGAAAACCGCGATATTAATTTTTTATAAAAAGTTTATAATCTAATTTATAAAAGCTGCCAGTAAAATTGAATCACGTTAGGCAGTGGTTAAAGTGGGGAAAACTTCGGAAAGGGACTGTATTTACTCGAAATTGAATGGCGTTCCCGAGACCTACAAGTAAACCTAACCGAACTTCCAGGAAACTCATCACGGAGACAAGACTTTCAAAATGTGTTTTCCTCGCACAAATTCGTTCATAAAAATATTTTACTAATAGGGTTTAAAAAAAAACTGCACCTCAAATATTATTTACGTATATGCTAAAGAATTTATTATTAATAATTAAAATTTCGTTTAAATTATCCAAGTGACAATAACCAAAGCGTCCACCCAGACTTTGAAGACTTAAAACTAAAAGGAACTGATAATTTTATAATAACATGGAAGACTTATCCATAACAATCACCAGCCTAGCATAGCCAATTATTTCTTACGGGGTGTGGGAGAGTTGGAGGTACTAAATAAAATATATATTGGCAATTTATTTTTTTATTTTTTATTAAAAATTATACAATTCGAAACAAACTGTACAAGAAAATATCCATAAATTACCTAAAAATACGGATGGGTGTAATTTTTTACAAACAACACGGACTATAATGGAGGACCTAGGTTATTCTCGATTGTTATGCAATCTGTTGTTCCAACAAAAAAAAAAGAAAAAGAAAAAAGTTCTCTCGACATTTTTTGATTAAAACGATATTTTCGGCTGAAAACACAGTGCGTGAAAGTCGAAAACAATGAAATCGGTAAACGCCGCGGCGCGCCGTTTCCCCTACAATTTCGTTTCCGGGTCGTACGCGAACAAAGGCGATCCCCCCCTCCAGTCCGCGTGAACAGCGGCCGCACGCGATATCGGTCAGGCGTCGCGGCTGATCCATAGGCGTACGAGGCGTGCGTAATAATAAAATTACCGATAATAACAACAACGGCGGTGATGGACGATGGCGACGACGGTACGTGCGCCTGGATATCCGCACGGACGCAGACGTACGACGTTACAACGACGTCGCAAATACTATTTTGTATGATAATATATTGGCCGCGGGTATGAGGCGACGACAATTTTTTTTTTTTTTTTACACACACTATTGTTTTATCGGTTTATTTGTTAATTTTTTTACGTTCGTGTATAACCGGCAAAACGCCTCTGCACTACTCGCTAAATATAATAACGTCGTTATTGCCGTATTGATATTCCGTTCGCGCGACGTAACGCGAATGCGGAATGATCACCCCGGCCGTCTGCTTACGCCCGCAATAATACGGGGAAGGAGTGCCTGGGGGGAAGGGGGGGGGGGTGGGAGTGGGGAGTGGGAGCGTCGTAACATTATCAATATGACGTGACGCGCGCGCGCTCGACGTGTCGTACGTACCGCACGAAATAGCAAAACGCGTGAAATAAAAAGTCGCCACGGCGGAAAGGCGTGTGCCGCGTTTAGCGCGTGTCCGGCGGCCACGGCCGCGACGACGACGTGTACAGTGTTACTGTAATAATAATATAATAAATATTAATATCGTATTATTTGTTATGTTCGGCCGACTGTCGTCGGTTTTCGGGAAGGTCAGAGGAAAAATATAAACGCGCGTCGGACCGCCGCCCCGTCGTCCGTCCGCTTCTTCCGTCGCGTTTTTCTCTGGTCGTTCCGTGCGGAGCGGCGGGCGCGCCGACGATCCGCGGATAGAATACCCACTGTACTGTCAACCGTCAGTGGCGTTTCGTATGTAATCTCAAATGACGCGGGCTCTCGGCCTCTTATCATTGCCGTTATCGCCCAGCGTTTTAGCAAAACAAATAAATGAAATAAAATCCTGCGGACATTACGAATGCGAAAGTCTGTTCGGACGGTCGTTTGTTTACTGAAACGACCGAGCTGAAACTTTCCACGGACGTAGTTCTAGAACAGCGATCGCATAAGACACACGCTACGGATACTTCCCCATTCCGTATTCAAACCCTAAAGGGACGCTGTATTGGCTAGGGTAATCGGTAGTTTTAGTACGAAAATCGAATTATTTTTAGTTGATTTACGGGTTACATTGGCGATACGGATCGAATAAATAATAATAAAAAAAAAATACTTTAAATAAAATAAACAAATTAATATTAAAACTAATATTATTTATTTTATCAAGGACGAGCTATAGTTAATAAATACATTTAATATGCAATACTATGTACATTAAACATAGTGGATAATATATTAAAAAAAATAAATTAAAAAGATATTAAGGTTCTCAACATGATATCATATTATAATATCAAATTATATGACCTTTTTAATTTTTTTTTTTTAATATGTAATTTCGAAAATTATGAATATAATGTATATAACTGATTTGTACTCTACTACCCCTAACTATACTTAAAAGAGAAATATCTCGTCAAAGGGTCAACAGAAATCATAAATTATAATTAAAATTATACTCCATCTATTTATGAAATGTATTTTTAATATAGGTTCTCAAACGTTTTTCTCAATGTTATGAACAATTTAAGTATTCGGAAATATCGGCTTTAACTAAAAATTCCAAAAATCAGAATGTATGCAAAATTTAATCAAAGAATTGGGGTGAGCAAGCTTAGTGATGTTAATATTCAAATTAAAAGAGAAGGAGAATTTTTTTTTCTTAAGCATACGGACCTATCTTCGGAATAAACCACCACTGACTAAACTAAGTATATAAAATATTCACAATACGTCAAAGCGAACGAGTTCAAAGTCAAAAGCGAAGTTAATTTAACTAGCTTTTATTTTTATTTACTTTGTTCTTAGTAAATATTGGTAAATATAATTAAATAATTTTGAATTTTATACCACGTTAAGTTATAATTGCAATTATTTCAAATTTAAAACCCAATATCAAATTTACAATGTTATCACTATTCAAAATAATAAATAATACATTTTTTTTTTTTTAGCCGAACAATATAAATTATGTAGTTCCTAGTTATTTTATTTAATTTTACAAAATATAAGGGTTTTATGCCCAATTAAATGTATTGTTATAGTAATGTACCTGTTATAGTTACATAACTAATATTATTAGTATAATTTGTTATGTTTGAAATAAACCCTCCGCGTTTGGCATTGCTCATCCTTGTTTAAAAAAAATCGCAAAGTAGTTTTAAGTAACTTTACTATGGAAACGGTAGTTGAAAATATATATAATCAGATTAAATTAATTAATTCAATTTTCAAATTGACTATTGACTTGAATCGGTTAAACTGACGTGCTTTTGACGTGCAGTTTTAACTAGGGAAACATTACTTATTAGTACTTGAATATACTAAACATGAATAGTGGGCGTGACGAGCAAAAAAAAAAAACATATCTTTATCACGGTATGGCATGTTTTCAGAGGGGAAAAACGTCTTTTCGGTTAGTAAAAATGCTCCGATTTCTTCACGTGATACCTTAACAAAGATGTGGACTTTTTTTCAAAATTCTCCGCAGCTAACCATCCCCTCACTCCCCCTCTTTCTTATTCAAAATCGTTTATCGTTACTAACATAGATATTGTGTACAAATTGCCTCTACAGCCCCTATATATAATGCACTTTTTCCTCCCGGCATTACTAAACGGGCTGGACCATTTCGAAAAATTACCTTTATCAAAGGTATTCAGTATGAGCACTTATAAATTGTATTATTCGCTATATTCTCGCCTTCCTTCAAAGTAAACGGTCCTACCCGCGGTGCGAAATATGTCGGAATTAATTTTTTTCTATTAAGATTTTATAACATTATTATTATCGCAACGAATTTCAATATTTATTTATAAAACGTATACATGATAAAATGTACAGCGGTAGTTTCAACATTGGATTTGTCCTCGTTCTATAACCGTGGATACATTATTTATTATAAAATATAATAATAATATTCAAACACTCGTTTTAACAATGTTTCAATAAATCATATCAAATAGTAATAATAGTATGATAGGTATTATACAACACATAATACATATACATGTATATTTTTCGATATTGCGCGTACGTTTTTTTTTTTTAATGAACAGTCGCTTATCCGCACTCCACATTAACTACCGCGAGTCGAATGCCGGCCGTATCGTAAACAAGGTTTAATGGTTACCATTTTTTTTTTTTTTTTATAGGATTTATTTAATTGTGCCGGTAGTAAATAATTGCCATTTGCATATACCATACGGCGATTACAGGTAACAGGTACCTGTGTCTATTTCGTTAAATATGCCCGAGTGGAAAACCAATCGAAACGATTTAAATACGGCTACTTAAATACCCACCTGTACGCATAATAGATACGTATATAATAATAATCGAACGGTCGAGCTATTTTATTTATTTGTTTTGAATAATATGCAAACGGCCGAGTGATCAATTGTATTGTAGATAATATTATATTGTAGTAAACGTATTAAAATATACTTGAAAACTACAATAATAACACAATAATTATTATACAGTGTTACGACTGATAAACAGACACATATTATTATTATTATTACAGACTTAACGTATTATAAAATAAATGCGAAAAACATCCTCCAGCAGCAGAGCCAGAGACGTATTTAAAATTTCGGCGTCCCGGGGGCACTGTGCTTGAACGCTAGTTCGCAACATTAAGTTTAGCGATGAAAAAAAAAAAGGTTAAATACTTTGTGTTCATGACGTATTTGCACCTTTGGGGCGTGAGGACATATATTTTAGTGATGGACAAAAAAAAAAATTATAAAAGGTTATCATGTCTTGTGACGGTCTCTTGAAATGCAGCGCCCGTAGCAATCGCCCCCTCCCCCATTGCTCTCCCGACGAATACGTTCCTGAACGGATCTTCATTACTAAGCCCGGGTTTCTTCGTGAAAACCGGGCGCGGGTGATTTTGTAGCCCAACATAATTTTTGTGTGATCGATTCGAAGTCGGAATAAATTCAAGGGTCATACTATAACTATAATATACACTGTAATTATAACTCAAGTTTTACGTGAACTGACTGTTTTGGGTTTGAATCACGTGCAGAATGAATGTAATATTAAAACAATTCCGGAACCATCGTCATGCTTCACATGCTAATGTTTCACATTTAATTTCTATTAAAAATCGTTTTGTTCGTCTTGAATTGCGCCGTTTTAAAATAGAAATATATCTAGTAAACTAGAAACATCAGAAAAATGATCACAAATTTATAACGTGAAATCACTCGCGCGGGATAATTTTGTCCCGAATTGATATCTTCTACGATTGGAACAACTGCAGATAACACGCAATTGAATTATATCGATAATTCTATAGTTTGTATATTTTAATAAAACTAGATCAAATGTCATCATCATCTTGTCTCTTGTGTACCTGTTTTAGAATCGGCTTGAAAACGGCCGGGGTGTTTTTGTATTATATAAACACGTTACTGTACGACGTAACAGAAGCGTATTTGAAGTAACGAAGATTCGACGAGTCCGGATAAAATCGTTTGTATACGGAAAATTACGGTAAGGTTAATGATATTGTTATTATTTTCGTTTCGATGTGTACATAATATACAGTGAAATCTCTAAATACCGGACACTCTCTGTCGCTGAAAATGTGTCCGCTATTTTGAAGGAAAAATAATGTTTTTTATTTAAGTAATTAATTTAATAAATTTAGTTTTATTTTATTTCTACTTTAATTAAATACACCTTAAAGTTACAATATTTCGTCGACGCGATATTATAAAATATACATGTACCTATAATAATCTATACATGTATAAAATTACTTGTCCTAAATGTGGTAAACAGATAGCTATTATGACGTAGGCATTCGCTAAGAGAGGATTTTTGAAAATTCAACCCCTATGGAGTAAATTAGGGGTTTTTAGATATATTTGGTACGAATATCTAATTGCTTATTTATGTATTTATTTTTGTTTGTTCAAGGATTACCTTAGTGATACGGATGATAATTTGGTTGTCACGGATAATAAAACTATTAATAATTATAATTATTATTATTATTATTTACACTATTGAAATTTCACAATAGAACACTTGTAGTTCACCGAAAGGTGGACTAGCCACTTTCCGCCTAAATTTTTTCATTTGATTCTAACACCTTCAAAACCAAAAATGTATAGATATTAAAAATAATAATACAAATTGACACGGACAACGCCGGGCACGGGGCAACTATGTACATATATAATAATAAAAGACAGGCGACTTCATAGTGTATATTTGTTTTCAGGTATTCTAAAATTATTCTTAATTTATGATAAAAATTATCAATACCAATGTTAAAAAGCGTCCGTTATTTAGGTTTTTCCATAAACAAATAATTAAAATGCCACCGTTCCCGGACAAACGTCCACTATTTGGAGGTTTCCGCTATTTAGAGGTGTCCGTTAAGGGAAGTTTTGCTATATATTTATTTATTTATTTATAATAATTAACATCGGCAAGGGGTAAATGTTGTGAGAGTTAATTAACACTAATACACA
The DNA here is from genome assembly GCA_902439185.1 of Cinara cedri. NCBI lineage: Eukaryota > Metazoa > Arthropoda > Insecta > Hemiptera > Aphididae > Cinara > Cinara cedri. The sequence goes on along the minus strand of CABPRJ010001909.1, from coordinate 583,459 downwards.
TAAATACAATTTTATATATCATAAGTATAACATGGATTTAACGTATACGATCTCAACGCGTGGTATTCGAGTCAAAATTAAAATCAAAATAATATATTAAGTTCGCTATATGATTTAGACAAGCGGTACATCGGACTATTGTAGCTACGTGATTTCTGGAACTAAATTTGAACATGAAACCTAGATGTTTTAATTCTGGAATCGAAAGCAGAAATTTTAAAACCGATTGCTGATAATAACTCTGAACAACTATATTGCTAACTATATTGCTTAACTATATTGCCCCGTTTATTAGTTTTTACACAAAATTAACGTCTGAATATTTCCAACGAGTGGCGTTTATAAAAAATTATATATTTTTTTTTTTTTTTTTTAATAACGATACCGGGCCAACATTGAAATTCCATTAGGTAAACGCCTATAATATTATGTTAATTATCGGCGTGTGAAATACTCGCAGGTGCGCGCGTATTCATTATGAACTCAAAAAATGTTGTAATTAAAAAACGAAAAAATTATCAAATCGTTTGAGAAAAAAAAAAAAAAAGAAAAAGAAAAGCGTATGCTTTATGACCTGGACACCTGTACAATATTATATTATATTTTCGTACACTTTGCCATCTAATAGTTATAACATAAAATACCGAACGGTGTTTCGTTAATCGTGAGAAACAGAAATATGGAAATTAGTACGGTATAATATAATTATAAAATAATCCCTATATACGCCACTAAGTGTATATAGGGTAGGGAATTTCTATATACGCCACTGCATACACTTATTGTCGGCACGAGTTCTGTTTATCTTATTAGCGTGAAGTTTTTTTACACAATCCGCAAGAAGCACGCAATGTTAATCTGTTATAAACATTACTGCAGTATTATTATATACCTAGGTAAGTGTATTCTACACGAGAACGGTTGCACGATTCGGTGCAGCGCTGCAGTGAGCATATTGCGTACTCTTGCATATATTATCGTTATTATTTCATACCGTTTTGGCGTCTCGTGATTATGACAAAGAAATGATATCGCTATTATCATTATCATTATTATTATTATTGTTATTATTATTATTAACATTAAACAGAAACTATAATACGTCGCGGTATAGCGGAAAGCGAGAGAGAAAGAGACAGAAAGAGAGATAGAGAGAAAGAAAGGGAAAATTATTAGTGTAATGTAAATAATATTACCCAACGCACGCGCGGCGCACGCGGATATAATAATATAATAAGAGTATTATAAATTTACATAGGACGTCTAGAAAGTTCGAAAACGTTCCGTATATATACGCGTACACGTACACAAACAGTATGTATAAACCGTTTTTGAAACTTTCTAGAAACTTTGTTTTTTTTTATTTTCGCCCGAAAAACTTTTGACCGAAATATACGTACGGAAATTTCCAAACGAATAAAATAGTAAATATATGTATACATATATTTAATAAATAATATTGTGTACAGTCGACTTGATATTATACGTGTGTACGGAAATGTGTACGTTCGGTCGTAAAGACGGATTGGTCTCTGTTTCGCATTACGTATTTACACGAGTATATTATAATATTATGTATATTATATACGTGTGTGTGTACACTGCGCAGCGATAAAGTGTATAAAATAACGACTGTAGCGACGAGTTTGTTTGTTGTTTTTTACCCCCCCCGTTATCCGTTTCGTTTTCTGATGCCGCGATTAAACTTTTCCCAGACGGTTTTTACTGCGACGGCGGCTCGGCGGCGGTTCGGTTTATATCCGTACAAAAATATAACACGCGGTGGATGCGTCGAGGTTATTCGCGAAAGTTCCGGAAAGGTGCAATAATAATAAAGGGAAAAACTGCAATATTACTATTGTTGTTGCGCTATCGTCGACGGACAGTCAACGCGAATAATTTACATCGCACGAATCGTTTCGGGTCGACGAATAAGGACCGTACGAAATATTCGTTTTTGTAAATTTCGCTATCGGTCATTAAACTATTTGATTTCAATCCGAACGCCACAATAATGTATGTAGGTAATTTTGTTATTTTGTGCGCGGTTAAGGAACGGAGACCAGTGGCGCCCAAACGATATTTGTACGGTTTAGTAGAATTTGAAATTCAAAACCGTCACACACCTTAAAAACTTTTGTACCCAAATTTTACTAAAACTTATCTAAAAACTAAAAAATAATACTTTTGAATGTTTAACCCCATTACCCGATTATCCCGAATCGCAATTACCGTGACTAACCGCACTAACCTACCCAAAATATGATGTTTAATGACTGTTACACTGGAAGTATAGTTTAGACGCCGCCGATGGAGACGACATACGGAGTTATGACAATAAACAAAAATGTGTAGATATAAACATGTCTCCCGTATATTTATAATAATTTATTCTTTGTAATGATTCCCGACTGCAATACAATCGTGTGTGATAGTGCGCTCAGTTTCCTAAATCGTAAATGCACATCAAAAGTGGATTGGTCGTAGAAATCAATTTTTAACAGATAAGTGCGATTGACGTATAATGAATTATTGTAAGTTGGTCTTTAAGAGGACGTGATACATTAGTAATTTGAGCGTTAAAACATAGTTGTCGAATAACAGAACCATTTCGTTAATAATTATGATCGATCGACAATTTTTTTTGTTTTAATAAGGAGAACTTTAGCAGTGACGTAGCGTTTTTATTTTTGAGCTGGTACAAAAAAATTTTAAAATATTAATTATTAAAGTTTGTAAACATTTCAAGTTTTTTGTTTATGAATGTAAAATTATTGAGATAAGTTATTGAAAAATGAAAAACGCTACGTCACAAACAATTTTCTTTTTATTAAAATAAAACAAAATGGTCGATCTATCATAATTATTAAAAGAATGGTTTTGTTTTGCGTAAAAATGTTTTTCCAAGTAAAAACGTTGACAAATAATTATTTCGCAATGGTGGAGATACGGTGCGTACAACGCCATCTCTCGTGCGTTGCACGCGAAGAGCTTTGGGTATCACGTCCTTTTAATTGTATTTTATATCCTAAATAATATTATAAAAGTGAAAGTAGGTTTGAATGCCTAAACTACTGAATGGCTTGAACTGAAACGTTACACAGACGCAGTTCTAGACCAAGAATAATATAGTATAATCTAATTTCGTCTCGGTATTCAATCCCTAAAGGGGAATTGGCATAGGGTTATTGATATTATGGAAACAACAAATTTTTGTTGATTTATAGGTTAACTCCATGATAGGGATGAAGTTAAAAAAAAAACGGACAAACTTCGTTAGATGGGTGAGGCACTGTTGTAGGTGAGAAGTTGTGAAGGTAGGATATAGAGGGGAATGTAATGTATATCTGTATGCAACGATTAATATTAGCAGAACGACATAAAATAAATTTTAAAAGTTATACATTCCGATATAAGGCAAAAAACGGAATAATTACGGAATAAACTTGAAAAATAAAACAAATTCCATCGGAACCACGGGACACAGAATTGAAATACGAGACGTAGTATCACCCTAGGCTAGACTATAATTTTTCACTATTTTTCGAAGTGTGTGGTTTTTGACTTCGTGCACTTTATTAATTATTAACATAAAACTACTCAATTTATTTGGTATATAAATGTGTGATTTTAATTCTGGTCTCCATATTGCAAAAACACATACGAATTAAAATATATATTTACAGGATGTTTCTCAAAGACATAAAACTCCGAGAAAAAAAACTTTACTGTCAATTAACCATAATAATAATTATCAATTAGCGAATGAGATTACAACGTTATAGGTAATTATAAATACTTTTCTTTGAACTTTAAAAAATTGTTAAAAATCACGAATTTAATAAAAATAAAAATGTGCAACGTCAACATGTTTAGAATAATCAACCCTATAAAACGGTTGTCTTTAAATTTTTCGAGAATAATTCGTTACAAGGTTACAAGGTACAAGGACAAATTCGGAAACAACAGCTTATTAAATTTCAACGTGAAAATTTAGTATTAGTATCAAATTGTATTATCCGTTGCTTTTTACATTATCGGAAACTAAAAACGTCGCTGATTTTGTAATATTTCTTTATACGTATGTCGACTTTGTCTTGGCATCAAACGTTTACGTAACATAATAGAATGATACATAATATGAAATCATAGTAACACGGTACTCGTTTCGGGGAAAAAAAAAAACGAGAGTGCGATTTGCCTCCCGTATTCCACGCCTTCTTCCCCCCCCGATCGATACCCTTGACTCGGTGGGACCGAGACAAAATATAACGTCCGCTCTATTGTATAGGCCAATGAAGCGAATGCGCTGAGGCAGCACATTGTAAATAATATTTAAGAACGTGAGCACCGTAGTAACGGGAAAATGCGGGTTTTCGATCGAGACACGTATGCTTGTATTGTTTTCGAGAGACCCGTATATTTGGTGACTCGTTTCCGCCAAAATTGTAACTTTCCCTTTTCCGGCGATTCTCGTTTCCATCGAATCAAAAAATTTGTCGATTCCTTTATCCGCTTAATGAAAAAAATTAGTCTAATATTTTGAAATGGATGATTGTTTCATAAATTATTATTATTGTATATTATAAAACAAATTTATAATAATAACAATAATAATCAATAATAATAATACAAATACTTATACAACAATAAAAAAAAAGTGATTATATTTTTGATATTTTTTGTGCAAAAATTGTGGTAAGACAATCATTATGAATATTAACAACTATTTTTCCCTCGTATTCAATAAATAATTAACACAATTTTTATCGTACATAAATAGAAACAACTTTATAATTTTGAATTTATTTTTTTGTCTAATTACTAATTGTAATATATACAGTTATCCATTAATATTCAAATATTAGACTAAATTTTTTCATTTATCGGAAAATTGAATTAGCGGAAAAGGGAATCGATCAATTGTATAACTAGGCGGAAACGAGAATCGGCGGAAAAAAAGAAAGGTACGTAATTGGCGGAAACCGGCCATGTCCGTATTTTTGTATGTTTCGCGGATTATTTTAATAAAGAAGTTTTGTTAGCCGGCGCGAAATATCGTTTATTTTGAGTGAACACAATACGCAGCAAGGTACGCTGGGTCCGATCTGCAACCGGTTAGTTTATGGTCGTTGGAGACAATGTGTGAAACGGCGATGTAGTCCTACACTTTGAGAACGACATTCGGCCGTGACCGATCGATTTATGGGGTCGTTCGAGTTGTTCGCGAATTAGATAAGGGGGAGGTGGGATGTACGCGATCGACAGACGATAGACGCACACGACAGTAGCGATAAAACCGGCCGTCACGCGAATCGTTTTGTCGTTCGATCGGCCCGACGACGGCGACGGTGTCGCGATGCCAAAAGGAGGTATTGTCGCGGCGGCGGCAAGAAGGTACGTTACAGGTATCGTGTTCGGGCGACGAACGGGAAACGCGGCTCGTGGGAGGCAGGAAACGGGGATCGTCGCAGTACCGCGGATAAATGTATTAAACGCATTATACGATGATACACACGGAATGAAACGATGTTGCACAGTGACAGTGTAGTACCCGAGGTAGCCGAGGCAGAGTGGAGAGCGTTGCGGTGTAACGTTCGCCGGATGTCGGGAGAAACAAGAGCGAAAGGGTTCGCGTGTCGCGCCGCCGCCAGACAGATGTACCGGGTGAGCTTGTAGTACACCGCGAAACCGTAACGTAGACGACGCGCGTCCGCCGACCGGTGCAGTCAACGCGCGCACAGTCGATCATCCTCTCCCTCCATCACCCCTCCTCCGCGAAGCGGTAAGTATCGTCGCCGGAACCGTCACCGGTAATATTTTAACGAGCCAGGGGTTTATTGCCCACCTCCCCCCCCATTCCGCCGCCGACGATAAAAATGTCCGTGAAAGGGTTTTCTTTCATAGAACTCACGGATATGCTCGTATTCTAACGACGACGGTGAATATTATTATATTAATACGCGTTCGCGAAGGACGCGATTAGACTCGTTTCCTCCCCTCCCCCCGCCCGCGTTAGCGTTTAGGGAACAGGGATTTCACGCTCGTTGCGACACGTCCTATACGGACGCCACGGTCGCGCGATATTATTTATACGGCCGTACGCGCGCGCGATGTACAGGGTGTCTCGCGGGTCTCGCTAATTAATTAAAACGTCGTCGTTCGAAAACGGAACGCGTTTTTCCGGACCCGACGCAAACCGGGCGGTTCTCCCGTTTCGACGGTCTTAAAACCGAGACGTTCGTTTTTCGCGCCGCCATAACGAATTATTGTACGATGATCTCGTCCGTCGATTTCGGGGACGTCTCCCGCCGACCGCAAGTAAATAGCGATAATAACGCGTGCCGGGACGTTTTGCCCGTCGAAAAATACGGCCGACTCAAGCGGGCCACCCTGTACACAATAATATTATAATAGTATGCGAGCGACGAAACACGAGACCGTCTTCGCGGCGGTTTCTCGCTTCCCCCTCCCCCCCCCCCCCNCCCCCCCGTACCGCAACAGGTCTCCGCGTGCACTACGCGCGCCGGCGATAAAAAAACGACATTGCACAACACACGCGCTTCGGACGGAATGAGGTATGCTCTCTCACCCCTTTCCCGCAGGTTTATTTTTAAGCGTTGTACCGTTCGGGTTGCCGTCCGGTTTTTTGTACGAAAAATCGAATTCACAAGACGAACATTGTCGTTGGCGTGTAGAGGCATAGGTGCGTCATAACGTTTACGACAAGAATATTTTACCGAGTTTCTCGCCCGAAGCCTGCGCTATTAGGGATCGTCCGGTTCACAACCCTACGACCCCGTACCCCCCCCCCCCCNCCCCCCCCTCTCCTATTGTAAAGGTCAGTTATTAAACGCGACGTGAACGCGTGATATCGGAATTGTTTTTCAATTTCGCATTACCTGTCGTTCGTTTCGACATAAATTTTATAAACGCGGCACGCCTTACAGCTCGTACACTCGGTGTATTTTCAATTCGCATGGAACTCGATTCGCCCACATGACGCGGCTGAATTTTGATTTACGAATAATAATATTCGTCTGAATTTCTATGATAACACTGTACAGTAAAATTTGCGCTGCACTTTTGCGGACGGTTACAGTTTTTATGTTTACGGCACGGGTCACTATTATTACGTTGTATACCTATCTAAAAAAAAAAAAAAAGAATCCAACAGCATTTTAAAAATGTTCGGAAAAATAATATTCACTAGTCTGAATTGAACAAAAAAAAAAAAAAATTGAAATTTGACAATATTAATAGACGCGCGTGCATAAGATATGGAGGCGGTATGAAATAACGGTGCACATATTACACAACCGCCCCACGCGGTCCGCGGCTATCATTGATATTGTTGACAGTTTATTGATAATTAAAACTATATATTACGGTTATGCTCAATACAAACCATCCGGCCCTTATATATAGGGGGGAGGGGGGAGGTGCGCGCTTGAAAATGAATTGTACACTCAAACTCAGAGGGTAACACATACTACAAATAACTGCGGGATTATGGTATGTTTAATATGGTTCGCAAACCATGTGAGATTCTCTAAATACCAATAATATAATGTGATAAGATAACCTGTAAAAAAAAAAAAAAAAATAATAATCTCTTCTCGCTAACCACTCGAGAAAATATTAATTATTTATAACAACGTGCATAGCATACCCGGCACTGTTATATTATTTTTGTGTACGAGATTCGACAGTACGCATATTGTATTATTATTCTCCCACGACATGTTTGATTAATTTTCAACAAATCATTTACCGCAGTCGTTTAACTAAAAATTTAACCACTTCAAACTGACACTTTATAATTTCTTATAATATTGTATTTCACACTAGTTATACACGCGTACCTATAATAATAAAACATATTTATGCACACGTACACATACGAACGATTGAGAAAAAAAAAACATTAATAATAAAAAAATAATTTTATACGTTTTTTAATAATATTCTGTTGTCTGAAACTTTTTTCAACTTCTCAGCAGACCGGAAAATACGTATGATTCAGATAATGTCGCGACTGCAACGTCATAATAATAATGTAATATCACGTGTTCTACGACGTCTATTTATACGCGGTACATGTCATTTTCATTATAAAAAAAATAAAATAAAAAATTAACGACGATAATCTTAAATAAGTCATCGCCGCCATACCGCGGCCGGTTTTATCGTAAAATCGTTAATTAACGTCGTTGACAAAAATGTTTACGTCGACAATCATAATAATAATATTAGTTATTATAAAATATCATGTCATTGTTAATATTATCGACAACGAAACACTGCGGCGGTTAGAGATTAATAAAAAAAAAAAAAAAACGAACCGGATATAATACAATATTATACATTAATATCATTATGCTTTGCACCCTAGGTAGATCGTACTGTTTTACCGTTTTAGGTGAAAAGTTGGTAAAGGTGTATAAAAAGCAGTAGTTCTCAACTTCTCTTTTTTTTTCCACTCACGTACCCCTTAATCCAACATTGCATCGCTCTGCTGAAAAATTGCACGTGTAACGCATTGAAATTCTAGGTTTTAAACTGTAGATTTTAGAAGAAAATGACAATTTTGTTTTTTTTTTAAAATACAGTACGCGGAAAAATAATAAAAACGTTTGAATAAATAGAAACAATGTAAAGACGAGCACTTTGCGATAAGCCCGTTGAGTTTTTACCATGTGTGTAGCATCAGCGGTATTGTTGAAGAATGGATGGGTGGACGGTGGCCGTTACAAGATGGTGATGGCAAAAATACAATTTTGTTCAAAACGAGGTTTGAAATTCTATTATTATTTTGTTCCTTTGTCTTTTCCCCGAGGATTTAGTGTTACCTCTATGTCGGGTTCGTGTCCCACCGGTCTCAACCATTGATATAGGGTGGGTAATTTATTTTATAGTGATAAATCATTGCAATAAAAGGAACTCGATAAACTAGAAGGTTCTGTAGTAAATTATATTATGCACTATTACATGCATAGTACTGGTTTTGCCCTTGTATAGCCAACAAGGTACATTTAGTTAAAATTTAATAAAATTAAACGTATCGTCATTTGTGATCAAATTTTGATTTTTTTTTTTTTTTGTTTTAAACTATTTTTAGAAACTTATAAAAAAAATTTCAAATTAATACTATGGGGAAAAACCACACCCTATGATGTGGAGTATTTTCAACGAACCGAAATAGTGTTTTCCGAAAGCCGAAATGATCCTTGTACCACGGGCAGGCCACAAATTTTTGGCAAAAAATTAGGAAGTGAACATTAGTTAATATTGCATTATAGTGTAATTTAATTCATATCTATACACAACGAAAATAATTGCAAATGCAAAAACAATTCTGAGCGAAGTTCGGTTGTCAAACATAATTTGACTAACAGACATTGAAAATATTATATATTATTTTGTAACTACTAAATGAATTATAACTGCCCGTGGTTTTCGTCTCAATTTTTTAGGAAGTGTATGAAACAAAAAAGTTTTAACCACGTAAATCGGAAATAGTATCATTTTCGCGAAATACTGTGATTTTTACGATTTTCATCAAAATTTTAACTTTAAACGTTTATAAACAAAACGTGACAATGGATTTTCGATAATTTGTATAACACCGCCGTAAAAAAACTTACGATGAACCTTGAAGTGTATAATTTTAGAACTCTTTTGAAACGCCATAAAAGTTGTATTTACACACAATCAAAAAAAAACTAAACAAATTAGACAATTTCAAATAATTATGAATAATTCAAAAAACGACAGAATGTTTTTAAAATTGTATCACATTTAGAAAGCACTAATAAAAAAAGTATTCGAAAATAAAAAAAATCGAAAATAACTGAAACGGAAAATTTCCCGTTTTTCCGAATAAGTTTTCCAATTAAGAAAACTACGAGAACAGTTTAAAAAACGACTGTCTCTCGATACATAAACTATAGACAAAATCCGATGCCTGATAGACTGAAATCACCTGAAAATGTATGACCGGAGCAAGATTGTTGATGGAAAAGTCGTTCACTGAAAAAAAAGCTCGCATCATAGTTTAATACACTCATCGCCACACTCGAAATCTAAATGGATCGACGGTGTAAATACGAAATAATAGTTTCGTAAAATTGTCCGATACGACATAATAACAAATTACGGTTGACACCCACCTACAAGGTGATAATTATTATTAAATTGTGTTCCGTTTCGTTAGTAATAATATGACAGATATTTGAAATGTTAATTATTCAAACCAGAACCGTATCAACCGTAGGGAACATAAGCCCGGTAAAACCTCGATTAATAAAACGTAAAAAAAAAAAATCTCGCCTACGTATCGCGTTATAAACACCCGTAGTTTTTTGGCACGCTCGAAAACGATTAATTGGACGATGTTTACAGTTTTCAAAGATGTTAACAGTTTATAAGTAGGTAGGCGCATTAGAAAAAAAAAACATTTTAATTATCGCGCCATCATTGTTGAGATTTTTTTTTTTTTTACATAGCTTTTAAAAATATAATAATAGTTAAAAAAAAAATACGATGTAAATTTTCGTTTTCTGCGTTATTTCGAAGTATATAATTTTATTTCTCTTGAGGAAACGCATGATACCCGCATGCGTTATCTCCGTCTTACGGATATAGCAAATTTGAATTGACCTAGGTACTATCAAACTTAAAGTTGTGGACATTATCTGTGCAACCATGCTGGTGTTTTTAGATTTTTAATTTTTAAGCGAGATTCAAGTATTTAAAAAAAGTTTTGACATTCATATCATATTTCAGTTTAAAATATGGTGAAAAGAAAATTATCGCACGGATAGTGTTTTTACCCTCGAGTCTGGCGGAAAGTCATTTTAATTCATTCGAATATCGAAACTAATAGCCTTAACTTAATATTCCCGCCGAACGAAAATTTACCGTGTGGTTATCACGGTACCTTGGAAAAAAAAAAAGTTTTTAAACTCCAAAACCGTATTTATTTCATCCGGATAAGATATAATAAAGAGTTTGACGACGAATATTAATTTATCGAGCACGCGGGAAACGACGGTCTCTAAAATATTGTAAAAATCAGTGCGTTCTGGTCTCGGCAGCACACAAGAAGTACACATTATATTATTATTATTGTCGTGTCGCCTCCGAGACTCATCTACATGGGTGGAGCTGGATACTTATTTTACAATGTATACGAGTGTTTTTTGGGACGGTAAAAAAAAAAAAAAACTACTAGTCGTATTTTGGGATAATACGTATGACGTATTCATATCATATTGACGGGACACGTGTGGTAAACACATGAGAGTGAGCATTATATCAGTATATCCTCAGACGCACGTCGGTTAACAGTAACAATATGTTTATTCGAAAATACAGAAACATTTTTTATTTATTTATTATTATTATTATATTTTTTTTGAAACGAATACCTACGTCGCGCGTCGACACGAGAACAAAAAATCGTAATTCCGCGTGAACGTTGAAAGTATTATTTCGTTAGGGCGTTTCAAACACTGCACAAGGGAATAGAATAATAATATTTGTCGAACAAGTTGATTTTGTTTAATAAAACATAAATGTTACGAAGCAGTGACACGATATAGCCATGCAATTTTTTGATTTGAAAAATATAATTTAAAATATAATAGACGCGAGTCTGTATTAAACGAAAAAGAAAATATGCAGGGCGTATATGCGGGATTTTACTATTTCCCATAATATTTTGTACCTTCCTGTAATTAGGATTTAATAGGGATTAATAGGAAATTATTGTCACGCCTTGCAGATACATCCTGTATGTATTCACAGTTTGTCTGGATTAAATTCGTTTTGAAAAATTATAATAATAATCGTATACACAGGTCCTTGTGTAATAATAATACTATTATTTTGTTGGTCGATGAAATATCCGAGCGAACTCAAGAGGCCATTTCAAGTTTACGGCACGCCGATAGCTTTTCAAAGTTTATCCGTCAGAGAGCGCCAGTTTAAGTTAACTGGCGCACGTATTATAATATTATTGTAAAAAACAAGTACACCTTTTTAAAACCTATGCGAGTAAAATTGCCAAAACTGCAGTATAAAAATGATTAAACTAATAACGGAGTAAATCAATACACGTTTCTAGCAAACAGTACCTATACTGAAACAGTCAAATTAACATCAAAAATCAATTATATAAAACTCGCAGCAAGTAGATAGGTGTAAAATTAACATAAAAAAAAACCCCCGAATTATGTGTTATTGCAAATATTGTCGAATGTATATAATTTTTAATTGAAAGTAGGTGTAACCGTACGCTTATTCAGTTGAAACGATTGACGGCAGGACAGAACGATTGGTTTTTTTTTTTTTTTATGGTCATATACTATTTTCTACACGGGACCTTCGGTTAATAAATTATAGACGGGCGTTTTGTCCAAACTAATATATTTTTTAATTGATATTAGGTATATTATATTGGTGGATCTAAGGGGCAGTGGGTGCAATGGGGCTAACGTCACCCTACATAATATTAGCTTAATTTTCATTAAAAACGTGTGCCTAATATGCATTTTAAAAATCGCCTCCCGCTCATTATTTTGTCCTGGATCCGCCAATGTTATATTATTGTACGCACTGCTAGTATCCTTGACGAAACCATAAAGCGTAGCAACCTATACAGAGTGATTATTTTAATATGAGCAGACAATTTTCATCATTACGCTTACCGTTTATGAGTCATAACAGTTAAAAGTTTAGACCGGAGGAACAGGGAAAAATTATCGTTTTATCATTTAAAAATATATATGCGTAATTTATCGCCATCGACTTTAGTGTTTTGCGTATCAAAACATCTGCATAAATATTCTCTATTCGAATCTGTGTAAATAAATGAGTGTTCTTATTTGAAAATTGTTCGGTTTCATTTAATATATTATATTAATTTCAGGTACACGGAGCGGGTTTTTAAATAAAGCTTAAACGCGTCCACAATGATTGAAAAACCAGAAATCAAATTCATTTGAAATCTTCCGAGAAAATTGGTGCACATTGTGATAAAAGAACCACTATGTATTGTGCATTATTACTAGGTAGGTACGATTAATTGTACGGTATACGCCATGCGTGTGGAGTTCCACGCGAGAATGATATTATAATTTTTAACATGAACTTACGTAACGCGGTTATTAATATTATTGTATATTTATATTACCTATAACAAAATGTAGACAGACGGATATCGATGATTCGGTTTATCGAGGGTTTTTAAATTATTAATATTGAATGTCAGGGTTGAGTTACATACCGTTGTATCTTGTATATTGGATTAAGCTACGGTTTTGGAAAATATGTAATATTTTGCACTGCGGTACTGAAATCAATCTCACTACAGCATTACCATTGAACGTATAGATACTCATTTTGAAGTAGGTGCCTTGCCTATTTCTTTTGAATGCCAATTAACAAGGGAAAAATATGAAATTATTATTATTATTGAAATAAATGATAGGTATAAAATTCGATTGCAGAAAATGTAAATTAGTTGCATCATAAATTACTGTTGTAAAATTCATCTATATAGCCGTCTTAATTGTATGTTCGTGTGAAAAGTATTAAAGAATTATTATAACTCGTATATTTTATGAACGTATTGAAATATTAAATTCGTTTTGCTCCTTTTTTTCTTCAATCAAGCTATTGCCGATTTATTGGTATTACAAATCGTCGAAATTAATTTTAATTCAGATATTTAATTTAATTTGGTTTCTATAGTGACTGTAGACAACGGTAAAAAATCGCTAACGAAAAACGATTTTGAACGGAATAGTATTCGTCACGGTTTTCCCATAGATCAATGGTTTTTTCTCCGATTGTCGAGATACCTAGACAATCCATAAAACAGTAACCCCCCCCCCCACAAAAAAAACACCTAGTGATCAAAATTTTGATAAACCTTTAAAAGAAAGTATCATCTATCGAAAATCCAAAAATACTGCGTGAAATAATCAGAGAATTTTACTCAATAAAAGTAACTACTACCGAGAAAAAATAAGCTGTATCTTTTAAAGTATAACTAAAGCACAAAAAAAAATTGATGTATTTTTTAATACATAAGTAATGTAATAATGTTTTCCAAGAAAATATAATATATTTTTGTAAAAAGAAAATCCTTTTTTTTGTTGTACTTAAAATTTAATAAATAAATAATTATAAAGAATGGAGACTACAGTAGTAATTTTATTGCAGTAAAAATGTAAAATAATAAATATTATTGCCTAGTATAAAAATGTAATATTCGTCCAATAATGAAAAACAACCAATTTACAATATACACTATACGGAGTGATTCTTTTATCAAAAACCAGAGTAAATCGGAATTTGATTTTTTTTTCAATCATTAATGGAATCGCCTGACGATATTTATCTTCTAGTGTGCGGTTTTAAGGAGAATACCGAAAACATAAGTTTTGTTAATCGTCACTGTCCTTTGTAGCTTCCCTCCATCTAGTTTCCGGCCTTACCTACTATCTAATGCCCTTTTTCATACAGTCTCTCTACATTAACCTTGGTTACACTAAAGGTATTTTTCCTATAAGGTGAATTGCCTTTAATCACTTGTATGGCTAAAAATATTTAGCGATGGCTTACTATTAGTGTAACAGTCTGTCCACATTAGTCTGCTTTTGATGATCTCTTTAAACTTCGGGCACAGTATTTATAGTTCATTATTATACAATTATCTCCATTCGTTGGTTTGAATATTAAGTATGGGTCAACCATAAGTAATTTTTTGTGTTTTAAAATATAAAAGAAAACTAAACAGCTAACCCTCTCATTTGAATTGGAGTTTAAAAAATATGCAAGTTGTTATTTTTTAAATAATATTGGACGATTCTATGTGGCGATAATTACTGTTAGAAATAAAAAATTAAAAAAACAATCAAATAAATCAAATACATACCTATTTTCGTATACATATATTATAGATTCTATATATTTGGTTCGTGATAAAAGAATATAATCACCCGGTATACATTATATAGGCGAAAAAACGTTTAAAATCATGTGCAACTATAATAATAATGGCGATGGTGAAAACGAGACGTATTTTGAATACTAATATTATACGCGTAGTTTTTGTGTTGCAGGTACCCATTTCCGTACGAAGGCGATAGGGCAGTGGTTTTTATATATATATAACACTAAAAACCTTGGACTCTTCGCAATTCAATTGTTCAGAACTATTACTTTTCCGAAAAAAAAAATCGTAATTGCATTGCCCCCCCCCCCATGAATCTCGTTTCAAACACACGATACGGACAAGTTGAATAAGTACCGTTTTTCTTGGCAACTCGTACACGGTTTTTTATTCATCCGACTGTAGCACGGCTCGTATTATATTTTATTGTGTTCGTAAAATCAATTTCAAAATAATGTAAAATTCAGGCCCCCGAAATTCGTTTAGCATACAACAATACCGTATGAATAAATAATATTATATCAGTATAGATTTCGAGAGAAACGACCGCTCCTTGCGCGTTGCGCACATATTTGTTTCACTATTCACTATGATGTGTATGCACGAGGATCGTATAGTGACAACGTACAAAATACCCATAATCTACTGGTGTTTTTATTTTTTTTATTATTATAATTTCATTTTGAATTTTAAACGCAGTGAGGAATGTATTGATTTTATTTTTTTTTTGTTTTATCCGTTTACGACTTTTCAACCAGAAACGTTTTTTCGACTTTCGAACGCAGTATCTTTTCAAGAAGCGTCTTAGTTGATACGTTGAAGAGGCAATTGTCTTTGTACTTTTACTTGGCTTTTCGGTTGATTATTGTGAAAAACCGAGAAAAACGTAACCTTTTTGAAGCATAAATGCTTGAAAATTTTACAAAAGATTCATTATAAGTTAAAATTATTCGTAGTAAAAATATTTGGCGTAAATTAGTAGTTTTTTTTTTATTTTATAGGCATTTAATATTTTAAAGGAACTTCGTTCAGATTCGACATCATCGTACAAATTAAATAACTTTATTTATCTTACCTTTCCAACTTCACATCTATACAATAGCGGCACACCCATTAGCAGTATATGGAATCTTATTTTTTTTGTCTTGACCGAATTCTCTGACAGTGACCTCCCGACCTGTTAATCTCGTCCGTCCGTCTCCGCCGTCGTCGTCGGGACGTAAACAGAATAATAAATCGACAACCATCCCAAATGCCGAAGGTAATCGGCGATAAATATTTCCCGACAATCAATAACGGTATATACCTATATTAGATTGGAAATCTTATTGTACGAAACACAAATCCCATGCGGTCGCGTGTGTCCGGGCCATTATATGCCTACCTATAAACAGTATAAAAAAACACCTACAAAACAACAATACGATTTATGGAATGGTTTTTGCCGAAAGGTAAGTAGGTATCCGGTACATAGGTAGGTAGGTAGGTAATTAGATATCTAATAACCGACAATTTTGGTTATTTTAAAACATATTATCATCAGTATAATATCTTTGCCGGAAAAATTATTATTATTATTATTATAATATTTAAATTATTGCGTTATTGCTTTCGTGTAGATTATACGGGTTGCAAGGTACTTGCTGTAAAGCCAATTTTTTATTCGCCAAATGCGAAAAGAAAAATGTATACAGTAATAATTATTATAGTGAATAAATATCATTAAAGTCGGAAACTTCTCGTCCGAACATTATTACAATATAGATCAATATAAGTTACCTGCGGGCATTTCTTAATAATAGCTATTTGAAAACTTTATAACAGTTTATGCACAATAAATAAGTGGTGGAGTACGTTAATAATTCGATTTCTTCAGAACTTACCGTGGATCGGGCGGGGATATTAAAAAAGATGTTTCCCAAAGCGTTGGGTCCGAGTAGAAGAAAAACGGGCCCATTTATAGTAGACTGTTTTATTTTTTTTTTTTAAAAACATCTACAGGCTATTATATAATACAAAGTTTAATCAACCCATTAATTGTTTAAACAACAATTCTGTGGGTCTATTTAAAATGTAAATTATTTCTTCAAAAACGAATTTTCCTTGTAGACCGTTAAAGAACGCGGGCAGTAAGGAAATGAACAAAACAAATATTTCCAAGAAAAGAAAAAAAAATTGTTTACCGAAACTTTTGACCCCTTTTTCCTTAATACGACTTGTCCGGCTTCTCGGAGCCGTCTTAAACGGTCAACTTCGTGATTTTTCCCCGTTCGGAAGCCGTATAAAAATTATCGAATGCGATGTTCACGTGCAGATTATAATATTATTTCGTTCAATAATATTGTTTGCAACGTTTTACCCATTTGGTAGTAAATAGCATGCGTTCTTAGTGAAGTTTTCGAAGAGTTTTGTTTAGCTTTTTGTGCAGAGTTTTCCGTCCGTCCGGTAGTCAGTTTCTTGGATCCAACACGTAATGGATTTCGAGTTTTTTCCAATAGATTTCATGTTAAAAATAAGAAGAGAAAACCTGGTTTTTAAATTTAATTTTTACAGAAATCATATTCTATATTCACATTTGAATTTTCGATAATTTTCATTTTTTTCCTTCTGGTGATTTCCTTGCTATAGTATAATTGACACGATATATATAAATTCATGTGATTTATTCAATACTTTTTTTCAAAAGTATTTAAATATAAGTACAAACACTTGTTATACATATTCGTTTGGTTTCAATTTATTTAGTTATGCTTTAAAAAAATTCTATATTAAACAATTAATTACAAATAAACACTACATTTAATTTGAACAGATGGGTTGAAGAATTTTTAATATTGCATATTAGCATATTGTTAAATTTAATAATTATATTATAAAACGAGTTATTGAGTTATACACATTTTGAAGAAATCTTATTACAAATTCTTAGAACCTTTATATACAATTTTGTTTCAGAAACAATGACAATTTATACCCGTACTTAAAATACAAAACTATATTACAGTGAGCTGTGATGGATTTACACGGGTGGGGGTAACTCCAAGAAGGTCTGAACTCTTCAGATACCGGTATAATTTCTATAAAATGTCGTCCGAAAAAGAGGAATTAATACATGTGATTTTTCAGGACCCCTCCCAAAAAAACGTTGAAAATCCCTCACTGATAGTGTGGACGAATGTATTTCATATTTTGGAACGATAGTACGATAAAAACCACTCAAAATACATCTGTTAAAAAGTATTTCTATGTACAAGTATGTACGTATACAGTGTGTGGTGTGTGACAGTATTTCGCTATTGAGACGGTCGAAATTGACGCCTTTCATTCGAAAAAAAAATCCTACGGACGTTTTCTGTTTTTTTTTTTCCTTTTTTCTATCAAACGACAAATACAACAAGTGTTTCAAACGAGCACGTATATTATAATATATCGCGTACACGTGTTCCGGAGACGACTACGTCTTACAACACACGTTAACAGTCGTCCGACCAAACATATTAGCCGGTGGTCCAACCCCAACACGGACGAGCATATTCTTGGCACCCCGCGATAAATTAGTTCGCAAACGCCCCACAGGTGTGTGTGCCGTGTACGTACATACCTCAAACATACGATACGCGTCTCTTTATACAGGGTGGTTAACTTTTATTTTGATAGCGATTCAACGATTATTCACGAAGATCTTTAGTGAAATTGATTTTTTTTTTTTTTTTGGTAAACGGTACAACATAGTTTTCACCGTCATATTATTATTTGCAATATTTTCGAAATTCCTCTCTAATTCCATAAACCGCGAATTTAAATTGTTTGACTTTTGATTTTTAAATAGCAAATATTCTTGTTTTTAGCACTGATTATAATAATGATGACAAAATAATTTCTTTTCGAATCTATGTTGAAAAAACAGAGATTTATTTGAAAATCAAAAGTCAATATGTGCGGTTTACGGAACAAGGGTAACATTTTGAAAATAAACAATAACGTATTTAAACATGATTCTATCTGTACTAGTTAAAGAATGACTGAAAATTCGAAAATTCGTGGATAATCTTTAGATCGCGTCGAAAATAGAAATCACCCAATATTCGGTCGTCTGCAGTACACCGATGCGAGCATTGTGTGTATATCTCCTTTCCCTTCAACCAAACCGCCCCCACTTTCCTTTCCAACCGTTTTTCGCAATAATTTGTAATCCGTAAACGATTCCGGAGGTAAACGAACCTATATTATATTATTATTTTATAATACCGTATACCTACCAGGAGGTAATAACGCACATTTTACTATAAAAATTCATCGGCACGTTTTCACATCCTGTCCTGTAAAACGAATTTTATATTGTTTGATTTCCATATAATAATATACGCTCGTCGTTTTTTATACCGTATTTAGCACTTCCACGGCGACGGCTATTTTATATTATTATATTGTTGTTGTTATTTTTACGTACATAATATAATAATATTCTCGTTTTATATTGCATTTGACAAACACCTCGGTAGTCTCCGTCGTATCGTCAGCGGATGTTCGTACGTGCGGCCCGCACAGACCGGGGCGTGAAATTTACATATTTTTTTGGCACCCGACACGCACCCTCCGCCGACGCCTTATGCAGTCTTCGACCGTAATATTATTATCATAATAATAATAATATGATAATACGACCGTCGAACAATGACGGACGGGACTTACATCGTCGATGCAATAGAAAACTGTAGGCGTATTATGTATATAAATATACGGAATCCCGCGCAAAATTTAAATTTTTCACGACACGAAATTAATATAATAATATGATAACACCTACGTGTTCGTTCATCAATAACTACGGTAAAACTATACGAAAAAAATATTAATATAAATCAATAAATTCGTGTGCATTTTTAAATCTACTTGATACACCATTAGTGCAAAACTCGGTCTCCGGGTACTTATTGAGTCGCATATTAGATATAAATAGAATCTTAGTGTAAATTCATTTTGAATATATTTTTTTTTCAATTTAATAATTTCGTGTTCCATCTGTTATTGTTCGTCAACTTATTGATGTTATCCAAAAATTCAATTTTTTTTCTAAACGCATACCTGTAAAAATAAAAATGACAAAATTACTTAAACGGTAATGATGAAAAAAACCGAATGACTCCAAACACGTTCGATTTTGTGTTACACGTTACCGGCTGTTTTTTTTATGTATACACATATAATATCGCACTTAATATTGTAATAGGTTTTTTTAAATATTTTTATAACGTTAGCTACAAAAATACCATCATACTTAAAATAAATAAAACTACTTTCTTTTTAGAAAGCCCGCGCGGCGTTAGGTTTTATATACTTAATTATATTTAATATTATAAATTATGCTTTATAAAGTTTTTAACGCATCATAGATCCCCATGAAAATGTTAGGTGTATACGTTGTTTAATTATCACCCACGGATGTTTAAATATAAAAAAAAGTATATATATATATATATATATATAAATATAACGTTAGCGGATTTAGTGTAATTGCTATTTTTTCGGGATAAAAAACCGTGAAAAAAGAACAGTGCATCAATGTAATGAACATTTATTTTTATTTTGTTCGGAACGAGAGAAATATATTTTTCTCGGTAAATGGCTATAAATTAAGCTAAAAAAAAAAAAAAATAAACCGAACGAAAATGCTGTCGGACCGGCAGTTTTGTAAAAATTACCCGGGTGAAATTACCTATTTACCAAATGCCGAGTACAGCAGAATGGCGGCTAGTGAGTCGTGAGTGATTGGCGAGGCGAGGCGATTTTTAAAATTACAGGGATAGGACGTATTAATGTATAAACTATACACTCACGGAGAGACAGAATTCTATCAGAAATTGAAAAAAAAGCGCTGTAATATCATTCATTATTGTATGTTTAAAATTTAAGCTTAAGGTGTCGGTAATTATTTCGAAAATTCGAAAATGGTTTGAAAAACGTCTTCTGAAAACGAACGACACTTTATTGTTTTGAAATATGGTGTTTATAATAAACCAAGTACTTATATCAGTATTATTTTAATAAGGAAATTGTATTTAAGGCGCTGCGTCTCGTCCGCCTCATCTGGCGACCCGTCACTGGTACAGCAGGTTCGTCTCCGTTTGTCGAGGTACCGTACATCATTCGCACCATCAACGGCCGTTAATCGTTTGCGCATCGTCTGTTTATCGATGACAAAATATCGTTCATAATATTTGCGTATTAATTTTATATATATGTATATTGAATGAAATCGTAGGCAACTAACCGCGACGCAATAAAGTCGATAGCTTTTACACGTTGTTATGTGTTAGTATCCAGCGCGATTTATGATATACAGTCCGTCCAACGACCTGTAATTTAAGCAATGCTCTGTTGTCACCTGTAAACCGACCCACGAAAATAGCTTCAGAAAACCCGACCCTAGACGTGGCGGTCGTGGTCAATTTTTGAAAAAAAATACACGGCATTTCAAAACAAATTTAACAGAACTCCGCTTAGAATCGTGTTCCGTTAATAATAACTTGGGAACGGATTTATGTGTACTTAAAATTTAAAAAGTATCAAAATATCAAAATATCATAGAAAATAACCTCAAATATTCTAATAGTCTAAGGTTTGAGGTCACTTTCAATCGCTTGCTTCGCAACTCATGCGGGAACCCTCTACCATAGGTTATTGTTATGCAAAATCACTAACCTCGGCTAAGTCAAAGAGAAACACGTTTTTTTTTTTACTTCTTCCGTGAATTTTCACGTTTCTGTTATCACGAGGGAAGAACTTCCCTAGGCCCACGCCCTCATATTTTTCACGCCGGGAAAATACGTTATGATTTGTATTGTTCGTCCATTATTTATAGATTAATTTTTTCGCGGCGAGATTCCGGACTGCTGGACCGGTGTACCGTGGTCAACACGGGAAAAAAAAAATGTTATAAGAGACACGTACATACTATTATGGAATATAATAACGATGATAATTAATAACTAATAATTGTCTTTAGCTAGCGCAATTGTATGATTTGTGTTGCAGTGTGGTCGTCCGCTCTCGTCGTTACTGTAAAATGTTATACGAAATAATCACTGCCGTCTTGTGTGTCGGCGGCCAAGTGAATGAACCCTGACAAGTCTGGGAAAACAGATGTGCAGCGCCGTTCGCCCGGCGTTTCTGTATATTATTATTATTATTATAACGACAATTTTTATAATTGAACAGATTTTCAACACGGCCGGGTCCTCTGTTAATCGTCTCTTAACCGCGATAATAATTTATGTATGTATATTATCGTATGGATTTCTACACACATTATATTCGTACAATATCGTGCAAGACGGCACTCGGCGATACACGGTTTTCTCGTCGAAAACGAATTATGTTATAAAGTCGTATAAAGTTTAATGTCGCGTTTCCGAATTCCCGACAACGAACTATGTAAAGGCGTGGACGAATAATTGTTTGTTTACGTTTGTATTTTATTTATTTTTGTCGACAGGAGATTATGTTAATATAAACACACACTGATGGTTTTTTTTTTTTTTTTTTAATCGTACGATTTAAAAAAAAATAAAAAAAACGTTCGCATTTATGACGACTGTGACATAAAACGATATTTTTATTATATATATTATCTTATTTCTATATATATATATTATCGATATTTTATCTTGTGATAATACATATTATTTTATTTTATAGATAAGTTACTATTGAACATGAAGTAGACGAATGTCTGGTTTTTTCTTTAGCATAACTATATTATAACTATTTATACTAGTTGAGTAAGCGATTTTAAAATATAACTCGTATCTTGTAACTATAGGCTATAATTTATATAAATATATATTTAT
The DNA here is from genome assembly GCA_902439185.1 of Cinara cedri. Taxonomy (NCBI): domain Eukaryota; kingdom Metazoa; phylum Arthropoda; class Insecta; order Hemiptera; family Aphididae; genus Cinara; species Cinara cedri. The sequence continues at coordinate 560,644 of CABPRJ010001909.1, read as the reverse complement.
ACAGTTATCGCAGACTAAATAACTCAACCCCGCGCGAGAAATTAATCTTTTAAATTCTCAGGAATGTATTGGTTTTATTACGATGTGTTCATTATTTTTTGCACCTATAAACAACTTTTCTATAAGAAATTTTGCTCCAATTAAAGACTAATTAGTGCGCTTTAGTAATTTTCTTTTTATCGTCTTGAAGATTTTCCATTTCGAGTTTAACTTGACGGGGAACTCGTAGTCCGGCTATAAAAAAAACGTTGTATTATTATTTTAAAACTTAATCGTTTTGCTTAGAAAAAAAAAAAAAAAACATTTTGTGTCCTGTCGATTAGTAAAAGTGTTATTATTTTTTCAAATGCGATTTAATGTTGATGGAAATATTTGTACTTACCATAATAATAATATGGTAGCATATACAAATTATTTTAACGCATTAAAACAACAATGTACATTTACAACCAACTGCTTATTATACGTATAATAGTAAGTATATTCTATCGTATAATATAAGAGGATGAATTATCCTTTTAAAAAAACATAAAAATAAATTTCTCGAAAATTTATTACTTCCTCGTAATAATATATTATTGTGTTTATATCGTAACTTTTATGTATCCTGTAAAATATTACGTTTAATGTTCGTATATTATAAAAAAGAAGAAAAACCATTATTTGGATAAAATAAGTCGCTTTACGAATATTGGGATATTCGTCATTATTAGCGTCTGCAAACAACGCGCGGTGTATGCAATACGGTTTTTTTTATTTTACAGACTTCGTAAAAAAACAAGTTCTTAAATAAATATTTGCTCACTGTTTAGTAGTTGGCTTGGTAATACGAGGTTATTATCTCGGGAAATATTCCGAATTTTCTTTTGAACATTTCAAATATTTTTAAATTATGCCACAACAACAATCGCTCATATTCGTTTAATAATTACCAACCCTTGTTTATTATTAGAATTTTCCCTTAATAATAGAGACTATTGCAGTATATTTTATCAATTATAATATATTATATGTGTCATGTTAGCTCGTGTATTTAATTTATTTCATATTTGGCTCCTCAAGGTAAATCTTAAAGTGGTTACTTATATTCTAACGATTCCTGATCCATTTTTATTCTTGATATTTCGATATTTCATCCGTTCTTAATAATTATCAATTTTCATTAATTGCCTTTATCATCAACCTAAAACTACTAATACGTGTTTTATACATTGCGTTATTCTCCAAAACGAATTTGAGCTATGGAATGATTTTAAGTGTTTTTTAATGCCACGCGATTAATTTCTACAAAAATTACAACCCATTTATGTCCACTGTAGTATTTGCGGTGACACTTTTATGGTCTACTTTTGTCATTTGTGAAAGATCTGGGAATTAATTTATTACACGTTATGAGATACCGCGAACAATGAGCATAATATTAAGTCTTCGAGATCTCTAGGTTTCATCAAATGACACTCAACCGAATTTAGCGACATTATATCGTTTAAAGCTCAAAAAAGGTCTATTAGATTCTTTAAATTTTCACCTCGATAGGTATAACAGTAAGATGAATTTTAGATTATTATTATATCCATTATTTTGAGCCCATATACCAACTTAGAACTTAAGTCTATCGAAAGAGGTTGTCTTTATATGTTCAAATTCAATTTTCTATGTGCATGACGTTAATATAAAGGTTGTGCCTATTGGAGTTTTACAATTAAAACCCCGACGCTATCATTTGTATGATATTTTTTTTTACTTTTTATACCTACATAATGTAATGATCATTTTATAAATTATATATTAAAGTTAAGAGTATACGTACTTTATAAACATAATGGTAATTTATTTTGTAAATTATCTGTGCCTCACCCCTTGAAAAAAAAAAAAACTGTGGGTGGTCGTGAATGATCCGTTTGCGAGATGTAAGATATGAGAACTTCCGGTTAATAAATGAAACTGTAGAGCGTCTCTTTAAAATACTAAATTCTACTCGGCGACTGCGGGTCAATGAAATAAACTAAAAAAATACCAACGCTCGAATTTATTTTGTCTATAATAAATGTCGTCGATGTATGGAATTTAACAGTAGAGGCTACGTTTGAATGTCGAAAAAAGCATAATATGTTAGATCAATTTATTATTATATTATTACGGGACATTGTATTATAGAACTACGTTTGTTTTGAAATGTTGCGAGAGAAAAAACGACATCGCAGTAACGTAGGTACCTATATGGATTAATAAAATTTACTCTTCTACGGTGTGTTAGAAATTATAATAATATGTATTATTACCAACGAACACTGAACCCAATTTTAAACCGTAACGGTTAGCAAAAAAAAAAAAAATTCGTTTTTATGTAAACTCGTTTACCGTTTCTTTCTCTCTTTTTTTTTCCTCTCCGTATCATCCGTCTTCTATATAAACCTAAATAGATGCACCCTTTTATCCGTAAATAATCCGATGTTGATGCGAAAATAATAAAATGGGTATATACGTCATATGCAATCGTACACCTATGTACGCGTAAAACACATGTCGCTCGTATACGTGTATTTAACCCTTTTAGACAATCGTGGGAAACCATCTTACCCTTATGTATATGTAATAATATATAATATATTATTTGAGCAACCCGCAGATTTCTGTTTTTTTTTTTTTTTTGTCTTCACTTAAAAAAGATAGATGTTCCTCTCGGTTTTTCTTCGCGGTGTTTAATATTATATTTTTTTTCACATTCCCCCGGGACCCGGAGATCGGTTAGGGTTTACCTACAGGTTTCGGTGAGCCCTCACCCACCGGCGTCGACGTCGTCGACCCAAATAAAATAACCGTATATTCTTATACTCGTTTGATGTCAATTTTTCGTTAAAAAAATCAAATCAAAAAGACGGATATACTTTGCACGATGGGTGCAGCCACTTCTGTTGGTGAGAAGTTGAGAAGGTAGGATATAGAGGGGAAATTAATTTGTACCTGTAAGCAACGATAAATAAATATCCGGAGACCGAGTCTTGCACTAAATGTATATTTATGAGTAGACTTAATGATGCACACAAATGTCTTGATGTATACTAATTTATTAAATCCACGTTCAAAAATTAAATTTAAAAAAACGTATATTTATTAAATAATATTTAACTATAATAGATTTCAATTCACTAGTGTACAAGATTTCTCTTCTACTATCATACCATTCCCATCTGGTACCAGAACGGGAGGTCAAATATCTCCCCTCTTATTTCTTATTTTTATTAATGGTATCCCTTCAGTCTTCAGCAATTGTCAATTTCTATTATTTGTAGATGGTTTAAAAATGTATAACCGTATTTTCTCTATCGATGACAGTATCACTTTAAAAATCGAATTGAATATTTGATTTGATTGGTGCCAGAAATGGGGCATCCATTCCAAATATAACTCTATGAGATTTTAAAGGTTTCGATAGCGTATAAGTTGTGTTTATTCTATAAATAATAACTCACTCGAATTTGTTTCCCTCATTAAAGATCTCGGTGTAACATTCTCATTTAATTTAAATTTTCGGCAGTATAATATGGAGAATATTATAAGTAAAGCTCAAAAAATATTAGGTTTTGTAAAACGCCATTCTTTTGACTTTAAAAATCTACATTTATTCTTATTACATTGCAATGCATTAGTGATATCAATTTGGAATATGTTTCAATTATTTGTAGCCTATACACTGATACACTAATTCTGATATTGTTAGGATTGAGCGTGTCCAATACCGCGTTTTGAAATGCATATCATTCAAACTTAAAATGTCTATTATTAACCACAACTATAACCCAGTTAGATCAAAACTGAATATTTAAACTTTATTGTTACATCGTGAAGTGCCTGATATAACTTTTATACATAAATTGATAAACGGACACATTTGTTCTCCTCATCTTTTAAACTCTATCCCATATAATGTTCCTTCTTATACTAACCGTTCTGCCCATCTTTATATATTCAGTCTTACAGCACAAATTCTCATACCAACTGCCCTTTTCCAAGAGCAGTGTTGCTTTGCAACAAGTGCCCCATTAACAATTTCTCTTTTTTGCCCTTTACTATGATTTTACATTCATATTGCACTTTGAACCGGCATGATTATTACGTTGTTTATTGTTAAACTGTATGGTACCATTAGTCTATTGTTGTTTTGTTTTGTTTAATTTTATACACACACACACACACACACACACACACACACACACACATATATATATATAAATAATATTATTTTGCATATTAAATATTATGTTTATTTGTCTTGTTTAATTTTATTTATATAATATTATGTTGCTGTATATTAGTCGTAATGTAATTTTAACCACTATGTACCACTGGGTCCAGGCCCGTTTTATTCATTTATTTACTCATTCGAATAAACATTATTGTTATATTATTGTTATGTATGCGTTTAAAATAAATGTTTTATGATGCGTGTTTTCGTTTTACATTTTTTTAATTTAATCTTTTTTTTTTTTTTTTTGAAATTTCGACTAACAATATTATTTATAATAGGAATACAATATGCCAGATCGGTATCTAGCGTCTAGCGGTCGCCTCGAGCTAAGTGTAGTATAATATTAGAGTCTTTTTATTAAACGTACCGTAATAAGTATATGTTTCTATCGGTCGAAAACAAAATTAGCATCCATAGACGATAACCATCGCGCATACACCGCGGTGTATATGATTAATAATATTATAACTTTATAATTATTCATAAGAAAAAAAAAAAATAAAAACTATAAAATAAATATTACGGAAAATAATATAATCTGCACACATACCGCATAGCTTAAAAATTGAAAAAAAAAGAAGGAAGGATAATAATTTGCACAATCGATATTTTACATTGACGGTTTCTCATTTTAGATTCTAAGCGTAGAGAGGAATGTATCGGTTTTACTATGATCGTTTTTTTTTCTCAAACAATTGCACACCTACAGGTTTGTGAAAATTCTACGATTTTTTCACGTAGGTAATATCTTAAGCAATAAGTACGTTTCGTCCGGTGTTTTTTTATGCGAAAACATTCATCACAATTTTCAGCAGTTTACACTCTGTCTTTTTTTTTTTCTTTTTTGCTTTTCCGTCCCGTACGCGAAAATCGATTTTCGTATATTAAATGATTATACATTTTAGAATCTGACAAGTAGGGCGAGGAAAGTAATGTTAGTTTTATATTAAGATTTAAGATTATGCGATATTTCTTAAACGTAAAAAACACTTTTTCGCCTTTTAGTAAATATGTTTTGCAGCTTTCACGTCGTTGGTATACGTGCAAAATTTCCATTTTTCTGCAGACTCCCAAGAGTTTTTTTAGGAAAATAAAAAAAAACCACTTAAAATATACTCTTAAACAATTGACGCAGTTGTGGTAATATTAACCGAAGTCAATTTGGAAATCGGATTTTGCTTGCAATATAATTTAAGATTGCGTTCAGTATAAAAACTACAGATTACACATCCGACAGGCCAACATGAAATTAATATTATAAACTTAAAGTTCTTGCCATGTGGTGCTACTGGTATGATCTTGATATCTCAATGCGTGTATGGTTTATTAGCTGTTTTTGTTTGAAAACCATAGTAACGTAGAGGGAGACAATGATTTTTTTCTGCTAAACTTTTTTTTTTTAATATTTAAAAAATATTAAATAAACATAGTTCATTAATTAGCCATCGTGTTGGCCCTATAAAAGCACTGATTCATTGTGCTGTAGAAGAGTGAGATATACCATTTCTGACTAGTCAACTCATGAGCATCACTTACACCAGTACGGTTTTTAATTTGTTTAACGCAAATAATGAATGTTTGTACGATTTTTTGTGCTTGTTAAATAATGTTAAAAATTTTTAATTTTTAGTTTTTTTAATTCGGAGTTTAGAGAGTCCAAGACCCCGAATATCTTAGGTAAGTACAATAATACATTAATGTGTAATGTTTGTGAGTTATATTCCTCCCCCCAGATGAACACTGATGTGCGCTACTGATTTACAATGTTATATGTTATATTATAAATTTGTCCGATTTTGTTTTTTTTTTCTGTTTATTAGAAGATTTGTTATACTAATTATTATGTATGGTGTACCGTTTTAGGAAAAGTTTATTGACGGCAGCGAAAGAATCGTTCAGTATTTTGCAATTTATAATTTCATAAACGATTTCTAGTAAAAATGAAAACCAATTTTGTAAAAAATTAATTCTCACCATGCCCGAGACACAAATTGTAATCAAACTTTTATGAACTAAAAGCTATAGTGCACGTAAGGTATACTGTGAAAGATAATTGGTTAAGTTTTATCTGGGAATTATTTGTGGCCGTCAAACAAATGTATTTACTCTTAGACTTTTAGTCGAAGAACAAAGAATTAGTTTTACAATGTCGCATCGTAAAACATTACAACGTAGCGTCGTTTCGGAAAACACTTTTTGAATAGGTATCTAACCTACTATATATATATATATGTACATAATAATGATACACAAAAAGTTTCATCTGGCAACTTTATAATAGACGCAATCGGAAAACGGATGGTAATATTTAAGGACAAGTCGTTTTGCAAGTTTCTCAATAGGTAGTTTTCGGAAAAGCGACGAGAATAAAAATAAAAATAAAAACATTAAAATCCCACAAAAAAAATCGTTTTATGAACTCAATAACAATAATTTACAGTTATCTAAAATAATGATAACATAAAAATACGTAATAGTTATCTCTAGTGACTTACGTGGACAATAATATAACAATGTAATGTAATATGTGTCGCCTGCAAACAATTTTAAACTTACAATCCTACAAACTTACCTCGCCGTCAAAGAAAAAACAAAAGCAAAAATCGGTGGGAAGATGGAATGTTATCGTATATGTATAGAGTAATTGTACTTAGAAGGCTTTCGAGATAACATCTTAAATGCATTAGTAATTAATCAAAAGAAAATAGTTAGGATTTATTTAAATAAATTTACTCAGCAAGGATCTACGAACGCCAACTATAAAGAATTTGGTGTATTGCCTATTAAGTTTTTATATAAAAAAAATTACAATTATGTATTTAGTTAAGAAATTTAATTTAAATAACGATCAAAAGGAGGTAAGCAACAAAAAAGAAATGAAAAAATACGATTTGACTGTTAAGTATGCTAATACATCTTTCGGTCAGCGTTTTGCAGACTCTAAGGGTACAACTTCTTTTAACTCTATGCCCTATGACTTTTAAAAAAAAAAAAAGACTTGGCAGTGAAATTGTAAATATTAAAGATCTAATATACAAACATTTATTCTTTGAATTAGACAAGGATTTACGGTAATATAACCCAATTTTATTTCATTATTTTTTATTTATTGTACCTGTACTTATAGCACATAATTTTGATTTGTTTTTATTTATTTATTTGCCTTTAACATTGTTATTTAGAAAATAAGTTAGTTTATATATTATTAGAGTTGTTTCAAGATGTATTTAAAATTTTTTTTTTTTAATTGAAATATATTTACACTATGTTCTTATTTATTATATATATATATATATATATAGATTTAGTATTAATCATAGCTTCTTATCTCCAACACAAGCTGCATAAGCTTACAGGAGGTAAGTTAATCAATTCTTTAACAAATTTAATTTTGATGTATATTAAATGTTTTGTTTTCGATAGCTTAATAAAAAAAAAAAAAATATTGAAAGTAACGATAAATATTCAAATCTACCTCTGGGTAAGCTGATAGGGTAAGATATTACAATATTAGACATGCTTTTTACGCTGTTCACATAGTAACTGAGAAATAAAAAAAAAAACCAAGATAACCCATATTTTAAGGTTTGACGTCAATGTAATTTGGTGCGTTTTTCCAATCCGGAAAAGTGTTTCCCCAGAAAATAAAACGCATCTTATTAAAACTAATATAGGTATACAATATAAGTTATACATAACTATACATATATTTCTTTCGCTAAACTCGAAAGTCAGAATCTAAAATATATAAACTTTCCATTGCACTTTAATATTGTTAAGTGAATTTTCGATTTTTTTGGACGGCCCATACATCCACGCTGATGGTTTTATCCTCAATGTGTCCGGTGAGATCTTAGTAACTTCAATACCGGATTGAAATTTACCAGTGAATTAAACAATTCGAAAACACTGTAAGTTGACGAGAGCTGCATCGGGGAAGTTTATCAATTATTATGCGAGTCGAGTCGTGACCAGACCTAACCGGGGTATGTGTGAACGATCGTCCTTTATGGTCACTGCAATGTAAAGCGTTTGGTGAAATTTGCGGTTTCATATTATTTTATGCGATGCCCCAGGCTGGGAGTGGCACTGAGACCGTCGAAGGAATTCAGAAACTTTTTTTTCTCAAAGTCTAGGCGGCTTTGGCGGTGAACTTTTCAACGAGCCCTCTTATAATACAAATTGTTTCACTACAAAAAATTTTAACGATCATTTTATATTATGAGAAATGATGGACTCGGGGTTGCAGGTTTTTTGGTTGAGAAAAACGATTCAAAACTTTCACGTCGTACCTTTTAAGATACGAATTTTGTTTGGTTCGTCGAACCGCCAGAACCGAATATTTGGAGCGGGCGAGTAATACAAATTAAGATGATACTCTGAATACCGAACGAGAGCCTGTCATCATGATGGCGTGATGCATCGCATGTTCGCGGTCCCAAAGTTTCCGATTCCCAGTTTCAATTATGACGATAATTAATATTTACGGTAGTTGAACGCTCAACTGATTTCGCATTTTAAACCGGCAGTATATAAAAACAATATGTAGATAGGAAAAAATGAAAAGCCGACACAATCATTACTCATTTTTCTTAAATTCTTATCGAACGGTACCGCTCGTATAAGTCCGTTAAGCGCCGCTGCGGCCGAATAGCGCCTTAAGTTATTCCGGATGTCAGGGACTTCTGGAACTGATGAAGCTCTCGTGATGAAAAACGGTTGTGTTTTTATAGAATGTCGGTCGAATTATGTTCTCCGTAGCATTGTTGTTGATAATTAATAACATATTAAATTACAAATATTTATAATCAAATAAATGTACTGCATACAAATATTTCGGTCGCCCCGCCTCCCCTAATAATCGCCGGGTTACTCGCTTGCGCACGCGCCATCCCCAAACCTACCTCCTCCTCCCCCCACCCCGCCGAAATTGTATAAATTGTCGCCGAAAACGCGTTTTACGCGTGGCGAATCGCCGCCACGGACCACTTACGCGCGGCGACACACGCGGCGGCGTCGTCGTCGTCGGAGTTCTCACGCAAGCGATTGCGTTCGTCGTGCGGCAGGGTGCCGACGGCGGCGCGGCCGACAACGAAAATACTGTCGTCGGGCGGTAGACAGTCGACTATCGTACTGCAGGTCGTGCATTTCGTCGCTAACAGCGGACGGCCGGACGGCGGCGGGTTCGGCGCGATTTGACCCAGATAGCCGGGCGCGGACGGACGTGACGCCCGGGAAATCGCCGGCGCGCCGGCATCTCGGCGTGGGACTCGGTTTTAGCGCGCGGCCGATTTCGCGATGCGTTCGAAAATTACGTTACGAATGTCGCGGGGCATTCAATTCTTTCGCCGTCACCGCCGCCGACCACGGTTTAATTCGGCGCCGAACGCAATTCGCCCAACGTACAACATTGTACGGCTAACCCGTCCGTATTATTATTATTATTATTATTATTATTGTCAGGACGCGAATGGCGCGTTATACATAATAACGTATAGATTCGGCGCCACGATTGTGTGCGCGCACGTTATAAAGATCGCCGACGCCGCCGCCGCCGTCGTCGCCGCCGCCGCCGTTGTGCCGCTACGCGCGCGTAGTAGTCCGCAACATTATTGTTGTACAAAAAGCGCGTGCAAAATGTCCCGCGGCCGTCACTGACGAAACCGCCGCCGCCGCCGCCGCCACCGCCGTCGCCACTGTTTTGCCGAATTCGAGAAGTTACGCGCGCGCGCGCGCACAAACACGCCCGATGTAATAATATTACGTGTAAATAAATGGATGTATTATTATTATACTGCAGTGTTCGCGACGGCCAAAGACGTCGGTCGCCGGCACGACGACGATGTTACGAATCGGCCCCGGGGCGACGCGTCGCGATTTTGTCGTAACAATAATAATATTGCATTATGCTCGTACAATATAATGCATAACGTAATGTCATTATTGTTACCCGCTGGTGTACATCGTCGTCGTGTACGAACATTTTCGTCTCGGCGACGTTCGGAAATCGCGTATTATTATTGTCATTACGACTAGGGTACGGATTTCGAAGGCAATTGCTCGTTTTTTTCTATTGCACTAAAACGAAGCTGTGTCAGCTACAAATCCGATTTATACTACTACTAGGCATAAAACGCACGAGATCTTGTTTTTTTTTTGCTTCTTTTGCGTTTTTTGCATATTAATACTGTTTCGGGTACTTTTTTCGGCTTTTAAGTCACATTTTTGCAAAACGCGTTCTAAATTAACGTATTTGAAATGTTAATATTTATTTTTATATTACATAATGTGTTTCAAGGTCATGGCTGGCTCAATCGATTTTATCTTGTTATGATTGATTTATGGATATATATATATACATACATGTAATTTAGATAATGTGATTCACGTACTGTGTGTTATATAGTAGATTAATTTATCTTGAAATGACAATAAACCCAAAAACATAAAATATGACCTATTTTTTTATTCTTTTTTAAAATCTGCATTTAGAAATATATAGAACATATATACATATATGTAGTACATATAGTGAATTTGGTTAAATTCTAAGATTTTTGAATAATTATATTTACAAATTTTCCCCCTCTATTTTAGATTCTGAACGGAGCGAGGAATGTATTGCATGTTTTACAATGATGTTTATTTTTTTATTTGAATACATTTTCTACCAGAAATTTTACTTTGATTTTGATGTTTAGCTCTATTTTTGAAAGATAATTGGATTAGGGTGGTACTTTAAGAAAATCATAATTTTTTTCCCTGAGGTTTTCATAATAAATGGAATAAACCGAAAAAATACGAAGAAAAAATTGACAAATTTACAAAATGTATTATTTTCAAATCGTAAATATTACATTCTTTCTAAACATGTATAATCGAACTCTGCTTGGAATCGTATTTCGTCAACAACGGTCAATATTTGCGAACAGATGTACATTCAATTTGTCCTCTAACTTCCCAACCTTTTATATACACCAGTAACCCACCCAACGTGCGTAGTATTTTCGTTTGTTTTTTTTTTTTCACTTGGAATTATAAGTAAGCTCAATAAGTATGTAGTCGAAAAGTATTTAAATTAGTGTTTGAATACGGGGAAAATTTTAATCTTTATTTGAATACATTTTTATTCGAATAGTCTACATTATTCGACTTCCTCAATTTACGCCACTGTATAATAATCGTATTATATATCTGCACACAGGTATAATAACGGACAGTTATTGATTATTATTATATTATAATATTATCGACTGTGTCGGACACGTGACGGGAAAACAATATAAATTATACTCGTAATAATATACCGACGACTGGGTTAATTTGTACATAACATTATTAACGGTCGGAAAATAGGCCAATAGCTATCGTGCCGTCGTCGGTTTCCGTACCCAGGTATAGTAATCGATTTAAAACCGATGGTTTTCGCAAAACTGGACGAGTAAAAAAAAGTTGTTTAAACTAGTTTTCAACGATAAGTTCAATTATTCAAACAATAATAATAATAATAATAATAAATACTAAGCTAAGTAAAACTCAAACATAAAATATAAATTAATTCAATTATTTATATTATATATTTTCAGTAAAATAATAATTTGAGTTGAACAAAAGTAATTATTATTTTTTTTAATTTATCTTGACTACGTAAATTTTTACTCGTCGAATAGAAAATTACTACCGTTATAATCTTAGTTTTGTACGGCTGTAAAATACAGTCTAATAAACCGTATTTTTTTTCACGAATAACATTCGATATAATACCGTTTTGTACTTGTTTTTCCAGATTTTGATCCGACTTACAATAAAAGCAGTTTTTCTGAAAGGAAATCTGACTGGACTAATATTTTAAGGAGCTCATTTTTTGATTTTCTCGGGAGTTTTTCCAATAAATAGGAAAAAATGTGAAAACCGGGTAAAAATGTAGGAAAACAGGAAAATAGGTACAATGGTCAATGCAATTATTTTACCATACTATGACATACCATTGTTGACAAAGCAATAATGTCAACCGAACTCCACTCATGCAGAATCGTTTTTTCGTTTGCAATGGTTTATTATTGCATACAGATATACATTAAATTCCCGTCTACATACTACTTTCTCATTTTTCCGCCTACAACAGTAGTTGCACCCATCCCCATTATCATAGGACAGCTTTTTAATATATTAATTAGTGCATTCAAGCATTTATTGAAGGAGCCGTAGGACATTACGTACCTAATTCCACCTCCAACCATTGGTTTTTAATTTTTTTACTAGGATTTACCATAGTAACTGTCCAGCTTTTCCGTTTATATTATCCGTATTATTATTAAAAACGATTATCGATTACGCTTTAAACAGTATTATATCAACACGATAAGACGGTGGTCGGAATAATTATTATTATTACGCACCCATAATGTCGAAAAGTTTAACCCTCGTGGGAAGCCCAGACGAGTCTGCATATAGTAGCCCGGGTTGCATGTAGTATAACCTACTCGAGCGGTTATACCCGTAAACTTCACGGTGTATAAAGTCACCGGACTAGAGAGAAATAAGGTAGATGCTTCCTATATATTATTATAACAATATTATTTAACGCTCGACGATATAATCTGAAAATGATAAACGCGCACGAAACTTGTTCGGAGAATATAATAGCTTCCGAGTAAGTAGACGAAATGTTAAAAAAAAATTAAAAATAAAACCCGTATATAATGCAAAAATAATTATACGTTAATATAGTAATCATTGAGATATTAAATGCGAGGTTTTAAGTTTTTTTTTTTTTTTACATACCTAGTTCATAATATAATATTCAACGTCGCCGGTAAAATCGACTCGTATAACCTATTTTTGTATATATATATATTTTTTTAAAGGTTTTACGCGTAATTTATAACATTCGAGGTTAATTAATGAATGCGATGATAAATTGCGTACGATTTAATTTTACATGCATATATATCATTATCTTGGTAAAATAATTTTACGCATTTTTTCGCATCATAACAAATGTACGGGTTTATGTAAAATTGAATAGTTAATCTTTAAACAAATTATTGTTTCAGTTCAAAATAAAATTACCTTGGTGTAACGGAAAAGAAAACTATTATAATTGTTATTATTACTATTATTTAAACTATTAAAATTCACAATAGAACACATTTAGTCCGCCGAAGGTGGACTACCCACTTTCCACCTATTTGTTTTCATTCAATTCTGACACGGTTAAAACCAAAAATGAATACGGATAAAATAATAATAATACAAATTTGTATGGGCAATACTGGGTGTGGGACAGCTAGTAAGTAATAAAAAAAAAATATAGAGAAATGAATTAACAATAATACGATTTTTGAAAATAAAAAATTTTAAATTTGTATTGACAGAGTTATCATTAAGTAATAGATAAATAATACGACAGTTAAATACGTAACTGAGGGTCAATGAGTTACATAAAATAAACAAGAGTTTCTAGTATTATGTGTACAAATTTTAATTTTATAAGACTTAATAAAGAAGAATTGTCTATTTCATTATTTAATAATTGTTGTTTGAATATATAACCAATAAAGCGAGTAAACTTGTTTTGAACGGCTTCGTGTGTGATTGGAAATGCCATTAGCATTGGACTCTCAGATAATTTTAGCATATTCTAACTGAGACCTGACAATGGAAGTAAAAATACACTTAAATGTGAACAGATGATCATTAAAAGAAAAACGATTATGCATAAGACCAAACAAAGATAATTATTTATTTTCGATTGAAATAATATGAGAAGAGAATGATAGTTCAGTGATAAACAGACTACTAAGGTCTTTTACTGGGTTTATATACGAGTGAGAATAATATTATTTAGATGATAATTAAAAAGTAAGTTTGTGTGTTTCTTAAAAAAAACTAATAGACATTTATTATTATCTAAGGAAAGACCATTATGTATGCACCAGTTGTTAAAGCTTATTAAATCATTCTGGAGATCCTCGGGATCAGAGAGTGAATTTATGACTTTATACATTTTCGCATCGTCAGGAAAAATTAAGATATTAGTATAGTCAATAGAATAAATAAGATCGTTTATAAATAAATTATACAGAAAATGAGAAAGGTTATCCTTAAGGAACACCAGAGGTGACGTAAATCTCTTCCAGTGTATAATTTTTTATTTTAACAAATTATGATTGTTGAGAAATAAAAGAAGCGAACCAAGAGAATAATGGATTGGAGAAGCCAGTTTTTTAATTTTATAAATAATAATTCCAGTTTTCCAGTGGTTTTACCCGGCTTTTTCCATTTATTGGAAAAACACCAGGAAAAAAAAGACATCGTTAAAGTATCACTTCAGACCAATTATCTTTTAGAAAAAGTACTAAACTTGAAAATTGGACCAAAATTTCTGATGGAGTTGTTTACAGAAAATAAAAAATAAACATTATTGTAAAACCAATACATTCCTCGCTCCACTCAGAATCTAAAAATACAAACCTACTAAAAGAACCAAACAGATTTATAACAAAGTGGTAATAACAATTTTTCCATTTAAAATAATTTCCATAAATGGAGAGAGAGGATTCGACTGAATTTAAGGGGAGTTTAAGGGGAGCCTGGGCGTATGCATTTTCCTGTTATACACAAAACCTATCCAATCCACTTTAATACGAAATAGGTTATAGATTAGAACTTAAATATAGTAAATAAACTAATAACAATTACTAATATATAATAATACTATTAGATATGTATACCAAATAATTATTCGATTTCAATGATTATTTTAGGACAGATTGAATTAAAAATATATAAATTACTTTTTATTATTATTATTATTTTTATTTTTTTTTTTGTATTATTGGTTCACGTTATATGACGTTGGCACAATGTGGCATAATTTTCAAGTTCAACATCTCCTTCTTTAGCGAAATCCTAAATGCGTAACCGCGTTAAAAAAGGAAAATACAATATGAAATACCGTAATTCGCAATAGTATACAACATAATACCGAAATAATTGATGATGATAATATATTATTTTCATTCCGAATGCAAACAAAACATGTTGTATTATAGACAAAAATTTAGACAAATTAGGATTGGTGTGTACGAGATAATAAATTGACGTGTACGTATATAGACGTACGCGCATTATCCTATTGGTATAGGTACGTGCCTCGTATAATAACTGCAGTTTTCAGACGAATGATTGTATTTTAATGTTTTATCCGTATACAATAAACAGTGAATAATATTATTATGTTTATCTCTAAAACTGAACGTAAACAAATAATATACGATATGAAAAATTATCATATTATAATAATAATATTATGTACGTTTAAATTACCCATCTTTTAAAATTCTATCAAATCACCATTGTATTGTTTGCGTTCGTCCGTAAACCGTTTGGAATATTGAACGCGACTGGTAATATTTTATATCATAATAATATTATTATACCTGTGCGTGCAACAATATATTATTAATAAAAGTCGGACATGCCCTGCACCATGAGTAGCAACGGTAAGCAATTAGAATCAAAAACGATTCTGAGAGGACTTCAGTAAATAGGCGCTTTAAAAGTTTTTTTTTGTACATTGGTAAGCTATGTAAAATATTAAAATTTCAATTGAAAAGTTTTTCAAAATAAACTAATTTGCTTTATTAAAACAACAAAAACGTGTTGATTTTCAAATTGTTTTATACTTATTATATGATAACAGCAATTGTCAAATTGTGGTCTAAACATTGTCACCAACCGTGTTGTCTCCGTACCGGACTTGATGGTGTACCATAGAATTACCCTATGCGATGAGCTTTAAAATTTTTTAACAGTAACTGATAACTCTGTTTATACCCAGATAAAGCCGTCGCTGCTAGCACATTAAATAAATTCCGAAAATCGTTGTAAACAATCGATTTAATCGACTAATTTTAAAATTGAATAATAATTTATTTTAAGTGTTTATAAAAAAAAATAACTTTTTAACACAAATATTCAACTGTCAATCGATTTGAGTTAATTTCCAAATCAAACAAATAGAAAGCTAAGTCGCTAAGTCGGTAAGGTTATGTATAAATTAGTAAAACTAAATTATTATAATTAGTCGTATTTATTTCCTTGGATACAACCGAGGCTACTTCAGTTGTCAACAAGAACAAAATCGTATAATCATTTTAGATTCCGAGCGTAGCGAGGGAGACATTGGTTTTACAATGCTGTTTATTATTTTTTTTTCATTCTTTGTTCTAGTCTGTGGACACGTTTTATCCCAGTAAACTTGCTTCGATGTATAAGTGTAGCACTTTTCTTAAAAGCTCAAGTTGACTAGATTGTACTTTAAAGAGGCCATTTTTTTGATTCTCGAGGCCATTTCTAAATAAAAACACTCAAGTGGGAAAAAAAAACCGTAAGAAAACGTACAATGTCACGATTTCATCATATTATAAAAAAACACGGACGTCGTTTTCTACCAGAAATAATGATTTAATCAAAAAATCATCATTTCTAAAACTTTTAAGTCTTTTTTGAGCTTTAAAGGAATTTTAATTTTTGGAAGATTTTTGGTGTCAGCTATAAATACACGTAAAGACTTGAAATTTGGTAACGATACTCATATTGGACTTACCTAGACATGGTAAAATTTCCAAAATTATTAGACGATTTTTTTTTTTTTAATAAGCGTTTTGAAATCAAATGCAAACGAAAACCGTAAAAAAAATTAAAATAAGGAATTTCCGGACAGCGCTTAGAATTGTCTTTCGTCAAGCAATAGTTTATCGTTGTTTACAGATATAAATGAAATAATCTTATGTATCCTATCTTACCAACTTCTCACCTACAACAATAGCCGTTCTCATCCCCAGTATCAGCTTTTTTTTTTTTTTGAAAACATTGAAAACATTTTTCAAATGCATATGGCTGGGAGAGAAAAAGCCGTCTGTTAAATCTGTTAAGTTGTAATTACGATGTGAACATTTTGGATAATTTTTACTAACCAAAAAAAAAAACACATCATAGTGAAACTAATAGTTTCTTCGCGACATTTAGAATCTAAAACAGAAAAATAATATAATAGGCTCACTAAATATTATTATTATTCACGTTTTCGTAATATAATCGCAACGACACCGTGATTTATTTCGGTGACTCACAGCGATTGCCTTGCCAGTTGCCACACATCGTATAATATTATAATTTTGTTCAGTAACAATATTATCTTAATAATAATAGTTACGATATGAATGGAAAAAAAAATAAAACGAATTTGCAATATTTGTTTATTCAGCGTAGGTTTAGAGGCCGTTTATTTTATAATATAATCTACGCACGAACACTATAGTGAAATCCGTTTCTATGAAATAATGGAGAAAATATTTCAGCACAATATTTACCATAACTACTGATTTAAAAATCTGTCAGTCGTTAGGTTTTCGGCTTTTACCATTACAATTGTATTGTTGAAATAAAAACAGAATTTAAGAATTAAAAAATTAATATCCATACCGTCAAAACGAATCGCTAAAAATTATTGTATTGGACTATTACTCTTAAAATCAATGTCGTCGGTATAATATTCATGTTTTTAGATTCTGAACGGAGCGATGAATGTATTGATTTTACAGTGATGTTTATTATTATAATTTTTTTTTTATGTGAACACTTTTTCTACCAGAAAGCTTACTCCGATTATCAAGTATACCGCTTTTTCTGAAAGGAAATGTTCTCTGGGTTATACTTTAGGGAGGTCATTTTTTGAAATTATCATTAATATTCGAGAAAATAAGGAAAACCAGGTTTTTTAAGATAAAAAAACATATAAAGATTAAAATTAAGGTTAGGCGGTATAATAGACCGATTATTTACATCGACTTAAAGAATATTATTTTTTTCGTTAGTTTTTTCCGATCGAATTGCGCAGTTTAATATACTTAGCTAATATATGAAAATAACAAATAGTAGTTTTGTTAAATCCAAACTATGTATAGCCAGAATTATATTGGTCAATAAAATAAAAATACGTACAAACAAATGATAAGTGTTAGTTATTTTCCTCCGTTTATGTAACCTAGGGAAAAAATCCACAAAAAAAAAAAAAATAAACTAAATGTTTGTAACATAAAAGGGGACCAATTCAAGTGTAAACCGGAAATCTTCCAAAAGTTCTTAAATATCGATTTTCAATAAGAAAACACACAGCTGGGTTTAAAGATAAAAAATAAATAAAAGTACAAATATTAAAAAAAATAAAAAAACAATAATTGTTCGTATTATAGATGTAAGTATATAAGGATTTTCTGGTTTTTTTCTCTTTCTTTCTTTATTGTTATCAAACCTCAAATTGTTTTGTAGCTGCACTTCATCCGTTTCTGTCGTCCGCTTTCTTTTTCAGTAGTAAATACGAATCGTACCTTTAATCCTCTATGATCTGTTTTTTTATATTCTAACCTAAGCCTTTATACGCAGTTCTTTCTTTCAACGCTTCTTTCTATAATACATTTCAACAGAGCTTCAACTTCCAAGTCTGATCATACGGCCAATCCACTGATTTCGTCTTCATATCGAATTTGTCCATAGTTTCCTTCTTTCGGATAATCTTTTTAGCACTTTTTCATTTGTTATTCTTTCGGTCAAACTCATTCTTACCATTATACTGATGTAGCATCGCATTTAAAACGTCACTAATCTCTTTTGTTCTTCCATTGGTATCGCCCTGGTTTTATTTCTACGTATCATAATTTTCTAAACACATGTCTTCTAAGAAATCCATCCATTAAATTTAATATCAGCAGCAATAATGTTGGACGTGAATCTTAGATTTTGCCAAGTTTTAAAGGTTATTTTAGCTCGAATAATGCGTTATGATACCATCTTATTCTTATATCACCTCAATTATTGTAATTACCTGATTTTATACTACATCATTACTGCCTAAGTACGTACACCGATACAATTGTTCAACCACGTGATTATCATCAATTTGTATACATTAATATGATTCGCTGTATATATATATGAATATGTACAATATTATGTGCATAAATACAATATATTTCCTATATAAAAATATACATTATAACCATTTGAAACATATTATTCGTTTGGTTTTAGACTTGCATATTACTATATTATACTATCGTATAGCGTGGAGTCCTCTATAGACGATTGTTAAAATAATAATTTGATTTCGTTTTGTTATACATTTTTTTTTAATTTTTTCTCCGCACAATGGAAACCGTATTGTATATCGTACGAATATTACACGCGCGTCGTTTTTAATACACGCGTATAACGCATTATTATCATCCGTGTATTTTTTTTTTTTTTGACCATAACAGCAAAGTCATGTTTGTGGTTCGTGCCATCTATCTGCGGCAGCATACGACCGATAGCGGCTCGTTTTCTATACACACGACAAGTTTAATCTGAAATTAAATCTTAATTTAAATAAACAATTTTTGTTTCCAACCTTTTCCCTCCTCTTTGTGTGCTAAACTCCGTGATGTAATTTTAACCAGTCAATCATTCCTAAATAATATCTACACATTTTTCCTTCGTATTTTTTAAAAAATTTTTTTATCGTTTTTGCACGATTTTGATTGTCCGAGTGCGTGTGATTTACAATAATTGTAGTGCGAAGTGCTTCCACAGAGTCGTTCGCGTCTAGACAGCGATTTCATGCGAATATCCATTCTTCGTTCGTATAGTGTAAAACGATATTTTTCTTATTTTTTTTTTTTTTTTTTTTTACTGCAAATCTAAAATCCAATTATCTCTCGCACCTCTTACACACACCATGTGACGTGCATCATTGACATCCATAAAAAAAAAAAAAAACGGTTATTCTTTTTATTCCTGTACAATAATATATAGGTACGAGTAAGAAATAATAATAAAATGATCATGAAACGGCTTAGCTTGTCAATAATGTAATTTCATTTCTCCTCGTTGCAGTTTTACGTTTATACGCCTACATAGAAGTATTGTATTCGCCGTGCGTCGTGCACTGTAGTTTATGTCGCACATACGTTTTAATTTGTAAAATGAAAAATATAAAGATTACTGTTGTTTAATCGGTTTAGTAATCATATATACCTACCCGGTAAGCGGAATGTATGACGGTAATAATTTATATGGCTTTTGCAAGAAAAAAAAAATTGGCCGAACGAATCGTGTAAATAAGTGTTTTCGAAGCTTATATACCGTAATTGATTATCGTTATGAATTCGAACGGGTAAAACAATGGAATGGCAGTGAGCGGAGATGAAATTTTAATCATCGAGATTGGCTGCGATTGTGTGCCGATAACGGATACATAGGTACGTTACTTTTTCCGGCGACGTTTTTCCAATGACGGTCTCCCGAGACGCGTTGGCGATTGGCTAAATACATCAACTGTATAACTGTAAAAGCCACTATATAAAAAATTAAAATGGAAAAAATGACGAATACTTATTGATATACCAAGCGAAAAAAAATCCGAAACTGTTCATCAGTTATCTTTGTGTCACTGTTGTAGGGGGGAAGTTGGCAAATTAGGATGAATCAAGTCATGCGAATTTATATCTGTAAATAAGGATAAACCTATGCAAATGAAAAACGAATCTAAACGAAGTTTGATTACAAATGTTTTGAAATTTCGTAATTTTTAAGATTTTTGTCGACATTAGAACTTAAAACGCTTAAAATAAAAAAATGTATAACATTATACTCAAATTTTTTTTTACCAAAATGATATACTTGAATATCGAAACAAGATGTCTGATAAAAAGGTGGTTCGCAGACAAAAAAAAAACACATCATAGAAAAACTAATAAATGTTTCGCTGAGCTCAAAATCTAAAAAATACTTGTAATTTGCCCACAACCCTATCCGAATGGCTTCTTGGGTTATAACTTATCTCACGTCGTTAAATGCGTTAAAATTACGACAAAACCAATTAGAAAATTAAATCCTTTACGATAATTACTAAATCATATTACATTCGACGCAAAATGAAAAAAAAAAACCAAATATTAATTGAAAATTTCGAGATCGTAATAGTAAACTATTTCGTTAATCGAATAAAATAAGGATTACTATACGTTAAAAACGGTGAAAACGTGACGTGACAGTTTGTTGGCACCGTAACACAACTGCTGATGCAGTAATATTTCGTCCGCGATATACATAATATGTATTATTAGTTGTTAAAAATACGGTTTCCCGTGCATCTTGCAGCGATCATTGCGAACGGGTAAAATGTTTCAATTAAAAAAAAAAATCCATAACTAGTAGACACGCACCCGTGGACGTGAAGAAGTGCATCTGGCGCGTATCTACTCCTGTATAATATGGAAAAACGTCATATTTTTTAGTACACACGACACTGTCTCGCCGTATCTTGTTTCTATATAATATGTTTGCTCCGCGGCAATAAATTTTAAAAATATAACTCCCTATTTTCGAAATCGTCGTTTCCCCCTTACATCCACTACCTATGTACACTAAGAGAAAGGGTTGAGCGAGACCAACGACCTACATCCCTCTTCGTCATATTTCGATTCTATTTCGGTATATTCCAACTCGTGGCGATAAAAAAAAAAATAACAAATACAAAAAATATGGTCTGTATCCGACTTGCAAGACGGCGACGTCGAGACTCCTTGTAATATTTTTTTTAATTGATTGCGATGTCGTCAAACCTGCAGGCGTGGCGTCACTTGAAATTTAATTACAATATGTATATTGCGCTTTGGAGCAACTACAGGACGCATACACATTGTTATAATTTGTTTAGACGTTCAATGACGAGCCATTTGTTAGCGTAATACTTAACTGTCTACAGCAAATTGGAATATAATAAATTTATAGTCCTATAAGTATATCAAGTTGATTAGAATTTTTTTTTTTTTTTTTGCGATTTTTTAAACTCCACTAGGGAGGTACTTTAAAGAGGTCACTTTTTAATTTTTCCCAAAGTTGTCCCAGCAAATGTGAAAAACTGGGCAAATTGGGAAAATCGGTACAACATAAAACAAATATTATTAAAAAAAATATATAGAGCCTATTCATTTATTTTACTATAATATGGCCTATATATTGTTGACAAATTATCACTATCAACTGAATTCCGTTCAGAATCGTTTTTCGTAAACACTGGTTTATATCGTTGCTTACAGATAAACATTAAATTACCTATAACAGTGGCTCCACCCGTTCCATTATCTTAGGACGTTTTTTATATGATCCAATTTTTGCCGTTGTTTTAGTAGACGAATGTCCAATGGTCCACTGAAAAAGACAATTGTCCTGAGGCCACGCTGACCTTTCAAGAGGCTAGTAAATGTCACATCGGTCAGGTGGAAAAGGATTGTTGTACGTTTATATTCAAATCAATCAAAGTTAAAATCAACAGTAATGCATTTTTTTTACAATTTAGTAGTTTTTTAAATTTAATTTCTAAAATAAACGATTTATGATAACTAGTATAATAAAAAAAATATTGTTTACCTAATTTATTTGGGTGGCGTGCTGTTTTTGAAAGTCTACTGGGTGGGGCACAGAATAAAATAGGTTGGGAAGCACTGAGATAAATATTTAAGTTAATAGTTGCTAAGGACGAGGAAAATAATTTTACACGTTTAATTCAGTATAAAGTAACGTTAATATTAATCATAAACAGTAATAATAATTTAGGAATATATATTAAACTGCGAGGTAATTTGTACAAATATAATAAAATATACAATTCCATCTTGCTTATACATAATGTTACTACGGTGTTTAAAATGTGAAAATGTTCTAAAATATATATTACGAAGTTAACGACTCACGGCGATACTTACGATACAACATTGATAAATTATGATATTTAAGAAATTTGATCAACATCGACGAAATAGCTAACTTTAAGTATTTGCTTCGTACATCCACTAGGATTTGAACGGTTTGGACCGTTCTCATAGTCTTGACGTACATGGTCGTTATACGATCATAACATAGTCAATTCTCATTGTCTGACGTCCGTGCCGTATCTACAGGTATCTACGTGTAAGATAATCGATTCCGTGGGAGGATAAAGTGTTATGACATTATATTGTAACCGTTACTACCGTCACCCCTAAATATAATATTTCCATCATTAATAACGTTTTTTTTTTTTTTTCTATCTTTTTATACAACAATATAAATAACAATAGTACGTATATTATTTTGTTTTTTCTTTTCCAAAGGTTTTGACCCTAAACTCGAACAGAGTCTCGCCACTCTCGAGCCTTCAGCAACCGTCACTGGAGTGTTAGGAACACAACGGTAAGTATAATAGTAGTGGGGTGTGATCTTTTTATTATTATTTTTTTCCCCATTTTTTTTAACCGCGTGACTGTGTGTGTGTGTATGTATGTGCGAGTAACACCGGGAATCTTTATTATCGTGGTATATTATTGTATTATATTATTATACGCATTCGTAAAAGGTAATTTATCAAGACACAATCGCAGCCACCACCACCACCGCCGTCGGACAACGGCCAAGTACCATGAATATAATAATAATTTTCCATTGTCTCTGTTCGTTTTTCTCGCAGTGGACAATAATTTATTGGAAGCGTTCAATATTCATTCTAGACGTGTAATAGTATAATATTTTATGAACGAACAACTACACCGGTGCACTCTTATTAGTCTTATTTTTTGACGTTGTCGTTGCACAGATTACAAAATGAAACCACAGTGTTGAGTTACGTATACCTACGTATATTATAGATAAACCACGATAACAATGCCATTTAACTCCCGTTTCGCCATATTTTTTGCCCAAGAACGATAGGATGTTTTGAGGAAATAAGGTTAGGTTAGGAAATTATGAGGTGTTTCTGTTTTTTTTTTTACACATATACATCGTTCTATAACTGTGCAATGGGCAGGTCACCCTACACAAATGGCGTACAAATTAATCGATGTCAAGAGGTGTGCTATAGAAAGCACCTCGCAAGATAATAGGTTATTTGGACGTTAAAAATTAAAAAGAAAAATTAAGGTTAAAGAAGACGCGGAAAACGTAAAGCCTGAAATAACTTTGAAGGAGTTGGCATTGGGCAGAAAAAGTTAAATGTACCTATGATTTTGGCATGGTCTTAATGGCCAAAGCCACACTAGAAGAAAATTATTTTTAAAGTTGTATTGAAAATCAAAGTCCTACGTGATTTACGAAACAAAACTTGCAATTTGTACTCGCATGGTTTGTACAATAAAGTGTGGTAAAAGAATCTGTGTCGATTCAGTGGCACTAGCTAATTATTTCCATTATCTCCTTCTCCCTGTAATCGTATAAATTTATAAGAAGCGCTTACATTTTTAATTTTTATATCATATAAAACCTAAAGGGATAATAATTATAAGTTTCAGAAAAAAGAATTTGAATGTTATAGATTTATAAATATTTTACTAGGTTACTGAGCTAGCTAGTGACATTTATTAGATCCCATACAAATAAAAACATAGCATATTTCAATCACTAAATACTGTTTTTTAAATGTAAAACTACATAGTATATAATATTAAAATACAACTAAAAAATATATTGTGATTTATTATTTAATATTGACAAATTTTTAAAGTCGTTATATTTGTTTTATAAAGTAAATTTGTTTTAAAAAAAATTACATTACATTTAAAAATATTAAAAATAGCTTATAATAATACTAATCAATCGAATATGTAAAGTGTCTACGAATTTGCATTGAGATTGTGTTTCTTTTTTCTGACTCAGACGAATAATTGTTTTTAATGTTGTCAACCATGCGAGATTATTGTAAAAAAAAAGCACTCAACTGTGTTAAATAAATAAATTATATCCCGAGTCGTATACAAACTTAAATGGGTTTAGATTTACGCGAAAAACTTAGAAATTCGCTTTCGTTATCTTTTTTTCCCAGTTATACTATACGCTAAGAATGTTGGTGTTTTGTTTTTTTTTTTGTAGATTTCAGTGAAGTGGATGTCATTTTTATTTATTTTCCGACTTAGTAATTTTTCCACTATAATCCTTCAAAAAGTTTCCACGATCCTATTAAATATGTAAATTAGTTTAAAATAATGGGGGGGGAGAACAACAATTAAATTTATGACGATTTCATATTGTATGTAGCTTGAAATAACTTAAACTATACGTTTATCTTGTTTTATTGAAACAGCAACAAAATATTATTTGTAGTCCATTCATATTTATAATGAAAAATATTATGCTCTTTTGGGGGGGAATCTCAGGAAAAATCTTAGGAAAACAAAATATTTCGTAGCATTTATACTGTTGTGTTATCATACTTATTAATAATTTATCTCAAAGATTTTCAACAACACTTCCTCGAAAAAAAAAATTAAATATACTACAGTTCAATACCTATGTTAGTTTATTTTAATTTATTTACTTTTTAGTTCAAAAATTTTAATCAGTGTTAAAAATTGCCAATGATATATTATTTATCCTTCCGAGGAACTACCGATAACAAAGCAGATTGTTTTTTGAATTATCATTGTACGTATAAACAAAAAATATAACAATAATAATATATACTAAAGGGGGAACGTATTTTTTCATTTAAATTTCCAAAAAGTAAAATAAATACAACATTGTCGTATTTGTATAGAAAAAATGTCGTTTTTGTTGTTTTTACAACACAATAAATTGAATACGCTTTTAACGTAACAAAAGCATTACAGAAATAATAATAATAAAAAAAAAAAAAGGGACTATAAATTGAGTTTAAAAACATTATTAACTACGCGAATTTACTACAATATTATTATCAGTGTGCAGAAGAGTTTCATAATTTTTAATACATAATAATATTTTTTAAAAAAACAAAAGTTTCTTATTATAATCTATTCTCGGCCGATCGAAACTCTGGCGTTGTACTGTATATCGATAATTCCGTTACGATTATTGTCAGAATTAAATTATAGTTACTTGCATTCCAAACATAAACTCAACTCGTCTTTGATAAGTACCTAAATAATATCGATTTTGGAAATCGTGCCCACAAACGTGCATATTCATTTGCATTATGTGTATGTAACTACTACAGATAATTTCCATATTATCAAACGAAATACTCCGCGGTGGCGTTATAGGAGTATTTCAAAGGGAAAGCAGAAGGCGTGAACGCCCGGAGGAGCAGGGTAAAGACGGAGCATCTGACCCTCCTTGGACTTTTCGAATGACAATTTCCAATGCGATTTTGTTTTAAGTACTTTCCGGTGTCCGATTTTATATGTCCCTCCAAGATAAATTTCATGCGGGTGCCCATATCCGGGGATACGCATATCTTTAAGGTATAGATATATGTATCTATGAAATCGCGTTCCACACATTCCACCAGGTACCTATCACGGGCCGCGTGTATAGTGTACCCGAATGTAGTAGTCGGATGGGAAACGTTAATATCAGCGTTGTTATAGTTGCTCGGTAGTGAATTTCGTGACTCTGTAACGACCGTCACCAGGTTTGACTTTTCGTGTTTTACTGTCGGTATCAACGTACTGCGCGCCGCATAAGGTAAACGTTTATTGTTATCGTATGTAAGTGTAATAATATAAATAGGTACTATACGATGGTAGTAGTATTATGGTATAATGTAGTACGTATTACCCTCCACGCATTATTCAAATAGGCATTTATCACGACGACGACGACGACGCCACAGTGAATTATATAGAAAAATAAAAAAACAGAATCCCCCGGTACACTAACTTATTATAATAAAAAAAATGCGCTCTTGCGGTTTCCTCGTCCGCCTTACGGATTCCATTTAAAAACGGACGGAACACCATAAAGTATGTTATATTATCCTGACATTCGTTTAAAACACAACGGCAGCGAGCGACCGATGCGCGGCGGGCGACGACGATCGCGTTATAATATTATACACACACACACACACACACACATATATATATGTCTATTTTTGGAGGCATTTTCTCGCCTCGGCCTCGATTACGCGCGCGCGTATCCTAATATAATACAACCGCAGGATGTGTAGTATTATAAAACCGCAGAAAAATATGTATATATTACGTGTATACGATGTATGTGTATTATACACCAAAAAAAAAAGCGTTGAGAACGAATAGAAACGGCATTCGAACGCGATAGATATACCGGGTATATGAAATATATATGTGTATGAAAAAAAAAAAAAAAACCGCGCGCGTTTAAATGATTAACACGTGAAGCTGTGATATTTCTCCTCTTCTTCCTATTTGACCCCGCCTAACGAGAGAATTCCGTTTCGGAAACGACAATGACGACTATATACAAGCACTGACAGGCAGCTGTCGGGGTGTTTCTCCCCGTGTTTACGACGTGTAAAAACGCGAGTCTCGCGAGATCTCGGGACGATGCCTCCTACCTCCCCCCCCGACCCCAGTAAGGATACGTGTGTAAGACTTAGGAAAGAAATTTGTTTTTCAATACTATAACTATTTAATATAATTTCGTATTCATATCGTTTGTAGTCCCCACTCGGTCCGACCTGCACGTAATAATATAATCATATTGAATAATTCGATTGAATGTACAACCAACACCGAACTGAAAATAATAATAACCACTCCGCCATAGTATATCACTATAGCGGTTGTGGGTTTGATTTTCGATGGTTTGGAAGTCACATCGATAGTTAACGGTAATTCAGACAGTTGTGTTACAAAATTACGTTGTTCATAAATTCTTCAAAACTGGTTGTTTATTAAAAGGATTTTCGACATTTATTTAATATGATAATAGCAGCGGCTTTTTTGGGACTTAAGCAGCGTCATCAGTTATTTTTACATTTTATATGCATGGTTAAAGATACACCGCATGAAGTGCTATAGTACTCTGTGATGCGATACGTCATTACGCTGATTTATAATGATGTTTATTTCCCACAGATATATACAAATTCTAGACAGCCGACTACTATAAATTCTATACGTATAAAATAATGTCTCCAACAAAATGGCCACCAATCGTTATCCAAGAGGTGACTGTTTACAAATTAAACTGATATGATACGTAACAAGATAGTATTTTGTCGTGCTATAATAATTTCAATGTAATTTAAATTGTTTACATAGTATTTAATTATTATAACATCGTTCCTTATCAATACTATAAACATAAACATTCATTTCTTGGGTAAAGATAACGGGTGCCCATTTTATTGGAGATAATAATAATACCAAAGTTGGCTAACTAGTTGTTTTTTATATCTGTGTGATTTCCAAACTTGAGCCACTGCTGTTATTACACAAACAAATTTGAAAATCGTTTTTTACAGCCGATTCTATAAAATCTGTTTATTTCACTTAATTGGGTACATTTTAATATATAACTTAAAATTGTAACAAAAAAAATATGTATCTGTTATATTAATTTGCTTCTTTTTTTTCTTCCTCATCCCGTACGATAAATCTAGTCAAAAAATTTAATAATAATATTATTTTCGAAAAAAAAAAATCAATAACTAGTATATTATATTATTATACAGTATATGTAGACTGTAGGTACGATTTATTCGTTTTTTATTAATATAAAATTATTATATACATGCATACATTTACCTTATTTTTATGCTAAACGAAAAAAAACAACAAAAAAATGTATAAAATCCCACTCGACTTATTAATAGATTTTTTTGACGTTTTTCAGTGTGCAATAAACAATTTGTAAAACGCTATTTTAAATTAAAAGATAAAATAATATAATATGTGTATATGTATATTATTTCATTATTATTTTTTTTTTTTTTTTATATTTGCCAGAAAAATAACAATATGTTAATTTAGTTTTCCAACAAACGTTTTATTATAATAGTAGGTATGTATAAAAATATATATCGCATGATATATTAGTTTTTTTTTTCACTTTTTTCCCGTCAAATTTTAAATGAGGAACGCTTGTCGTTATACCGCGCGTTAACCGACGACGCGCATGAAATAAATTCACTATTATAAATATAACATGGGTACCTAACCTAAAACGCTGAAGTTTCGCCATCGACTCGACCGACCCAAATATTTCCTCCGTTTAAAAATATAATTTACCGTCCTGAATAATAACATTATAATAATAATAATAATATCCGACCGAATCGTTGACCGTGTCAGCCGGGCAAATCGGTTTTTTTTTTTTTTAAATATATTTTATTATAAGCGTTAAAAAGTTTATAAGTTCGCTTGGTTTTCAGGTTGTCCTGTCAATGTCAACACATAATATTCTTCGATGGAAATATTATCGTTTCAATATTTGTTTGGTTATTTCGTAAACATTTGCGTACGGTCCGATTTTTGTTCTACAATATGTGACGACATCCATTTTTAACTGGTTTCGGTACACCCCCTTCCTACTACCAAACAAATGCCATTTTACATTTTTACTAGAACCAGTTAATCGTAATTTGATTGTGCCTGCATAACATACGTTATTACGAAACCCTTATTTTCGGAGGTGAAACCATTAGGTACCTATTTTTAGTTTTCAAATAGAAACCTATATTGCATATACTTAGTCCATTAATAGAGGAATTTTTAGTCAAAATGTCGGAATTCGCACATTTTCAATTTCCGTCAACCCGATAACGAGATATTCCACTATTCACTTTTGACGTTTTGTGGTTTTAGGCGAAGGAGATTAGCGGAGTATTATTTGCGCGGCGTGCGGCGTTTGAACGGTCTCCCCTACTGTCCCCCTGCCCGCAAAACAACAAACTTAAAAGTGGAATATCTCATCAACGGTTTGACGAAATTAAAAATTTCAACACCGACATTTTTTCAAACTAAAAATTCATTTGCTCGTGGAATTTTTAATACAGGTTGTTGTTTGAAAAAGCATAAGTAATCAGAGGTTTCACACCATAAAATAAGAATGACAAAGAATAACGGTAATGTACAACGTTTTAGAGCTGTTTGTTCCGATGGTTTTCAATAATACAAATTCCGAAAAAAGTTTTAATACTTTCCGTGAATGTCTTGTTATATTATAATATAAGATCGTCTTGTTTAATTTATGTTCCAACTAAGTAACCGTGTACTAAAAAAAACCGACTTATTTAATTCAGATACTAATAATAGTGGTCACTGTTTTTAACAATTGTTCAAAATACAAATAGATGCCCGTGATTAACCGAATGCGCTCTGCTAAGACTAATATACGCCTATCTTAATATCGGTATTTTTTGGCCGTTTAAGTTAAATATTATATTTCCTTAGACGTCACGCTGACAAGTGGAGGTTTACTAATAAGTATATAGTCTACCGATAAATTTCGGGTGTTCTTGTTTATTTATTGTTTTAAACGGCAACTATCAATTTTGTTTTATTTTTTTTTAAGTCGCTCGGACGCGGCTAAAGGTGCAGATTTAAACAAATTGAAACCTGCAAATCTATTTACGTTTCATTCGTCCTGCACGGCTATTTATTCTCGTAAAAATAGTTTCTTATCCGAGCCAATGTGTTTTACACCATGGTTTTCGGTACCTTTACGTTCTCTGCTTCGTATTATTTATAATAATACTGTATAATATGTTCGGCTTATCTCCAGACGGAATTCAATTACAGCAAATACACCACGAGCTCAATTCGACGCCGGGCGCCTAACGTTTTCGACCGGGATTCGGTTCAACTACGTAACAGCAATTTCTTTGTCCATTCTTATTGCTTTCGCATTTCACGCCTATTAGTTTGTGTCTTTTTTCCCCGTTGCATTACGAATTTATCCGTTTTTTAACGCGTAATAAATAACAACGATATCCTCCTATACGTATAGTCCAATAAATTTGAAATAACATCACGACGAGCGTCACCGGTTTTTTTTGTCGGCGTGCGAATTGCACGATTAACGCGGCGTTGTACATTTTAATCGTTTGTAAATATTTTTGTTTTTTTATATTACGCCAAAAGTGAACGGGAGGGACGCGGCGGAAATCGTACGCGCGAGCGAGCGAAAGATTTCAAAGGGTTTTCGTTTTTTTTTGTTTTTTTTTTTTTCGATTATAGGTAGGTACGTCGTCGCAGTCGTCTACGGTCGGGACGTGCTAGTCGAATAAACATAATATCGTATGAAAAGTTACTTAATGACAATAAGCCACCGCGCGCGGTATTAATGCGCATTTTTACAACGGTTGGGTTTTCAGGGGTGAAAACAACATTTATCTCCCGCGGGGAACGCTTACGTGTACCGGAGAATTAATGTATTATACCGCCGCCACTGCCGCCACCGCCGGCCGAATATAATAACATAATATATACTTTCAAAAGCGTCAGGTTCATTTTTCTTTCGAAACGTCAGAATTTTTCTACGGTGTTTTTTTCGTCCCTGCCACCCTTCCTCCCCCCACCGTATTATTATTATTCATCTATACGCGTATTATTATTATTATTGCTCATATATATAAATATATTTTTTTTTGTCAGCGATTATTATTATTATTATTTTCCTTGCAGTGGTGTGCAAGTCTCCGAAGGGGTTAAGCTTCCAAAAATGTCATTTATCATGATCGTATATATATATATATTTATTTTTTTTTCGGGTTCTTCGACATTTTTTTTTATTTACCCCGCTGTTTTTTTTTTTTTGTTCATTTTCGTAACAACACACACACACACGGATTTCGATCGTGTATTGTACAGCACGATAAAATATACACTTAATATTATTATACACGCGTACCTACTGTTACCGCGCGTCAGTTGTTGTTTCCGTCGATCACGTCGTTTTTTTTTTTTGTAACAATATAATATTATTTTCGTCATTACATATAGCCAATAAGAATGTATTATTATAGCTCGATTCAAGTTGACTTGAAAAAAAAAAAATTAAAATTAACCGAGTTAATTCGTTAAAAGTTAACAGGTGTTTTATTGTATTAAATAGTTTAAAAATCATACGATAGCCAACGAGCGTAAACCTATAGTTTGTCATTATTATTATTATTTTTTTTTTAAATAAGAATGGTTCATTTTATTAACCAAGGAGTTTTATTTTGGAATTATCGAATTATGTACCATATTCAACTGATGTAAACAAAATCAGTAAAGTTTATAAAAAAATCGAATGCCAAACGCTAGATTTATTATGTGTCGATAAAATATTTACTGTAAATTCGATACATTTTCAGTAGTTTAACATATTCAAGCAGTGCGCAAACTGTACACGTGCATACATATATATGAAATACAAAAACCATTTTTTTTTAAGACAAAAAGTCCAAATCGATTAAATTGTTGGTGAGCAATAATGAAATTCGAGTAGGGGTTTTTTCTTTTTGATGAAATGTGTAAAATCCCTACTCAATAATATTATCGTACGACATTATTGTATACGTGACACGTGATTCGCAGCATTACAATATTACAGGTTCAAAATTCTCTCTCGCGAATAACCTCTTCTGAACCCACGTACTCCGATATAGATTTCACTGTGGCACGCAATAGGTCACGTGCATTTTCGTTTGTTCTCTTCTCGTTGTATAAACGAGTGTGTTTATCGGTCGGCTTACGATTTATATATTATACTCTGTGTCCGCGCCAAAACCGATGTACGGTAGTTGGTAAAAAAAAAAAAAACACCACGAAAAAAATACCTGCAGAAAAAAACCCGACGAAATAAATACACCCTTGTAAAAGAGAAAAAAAACAATACCCGCATAAATCAAAAAAGCCTAATGTTCGGAGTGGCTTTATCGACCCAACATCGCAACATATTTAACATTTATTATTAAATACCAATAATTCCCGTTTGAGATAATTTACCTTTGCATAAATTCAAAATTGTATATTTATCCTGCGACTATAGCAATTTCGACCGGTTTAAGCAATTTACGGAGCTTACAATTGAACATTCGTGTATACTTTATTATACATTCATCTATTCGTTGTTTTTAATAAAAAAGACATAATCAATGTTAGATATAATTAATAAAAAAAAAAAAAAGAATCGTGATTTGCTAAAGCAAAAATTATTGTTAAATTGTTACAGATTCTGAGCGGAACGAGAAATGTATTTGTTTTACAATGATATTTAGTTTATTATTTTTTTTTTTTATTCTGTAGATAACTTTTCTACCAGCAATTTCGCTTCGAATTTCAATGATAGCACCTTTTCCGAAAGGTATTTTCCCAGGAGTTTTCTCTACATTTTACAATATTAAATACATATTATTAAAGAAAATATATAATGCATTATGTAGTTATTTTACCATAATATAACACATATATTTTTGACAAAGCAACACAATCAATTAAACTTTACTCAGAATCGTTTTTTCGTTAGCAATGATTAATCGTTGCTTAAATATGTACATTAAATTACCTATACCATTGGCTGTACCCGTCCCTATTATCCCAGGGCAGTTTTTTTTTTCTTTCATAACATACAGTTATAGGTTAGCTTAGGTTAGGTTAGGTCCTATGACAAAATGTCAACTACAAAATCAAACATATACTAATAGTTTTAGGTTATTTCCTACGTGGATAATTTTTGTTTTGTCGGGTTTTTATTTACTCGAGTTTTTTTTCCATCCCGTAATCGTATCGATTCGACAATCCACGTATAATTATCCTGGACCGTGGGTGTATAATTTGGAAAATAAAATTTTTTCCAGGCTGATATACCTAGTTTGCCGCGATGTGTAACTGCAATGGCGAAACGGATATACAGACGCACACGTGCCAGAGTTCCCAGATTTTGTACAAACGCATTAATTATTTCGAAAGCAGAGCGTACACATATTAACGTGATGCTCGCGCGATTGGTTTCTGTCAGCTCGTTCGAATAGGACGTTAAATAAAAAAGAAAAAAAAGCGCGTTTTCGTTTCGTTGTTCTAACGACGCGGATATATTAATAATTGGTATACTCCTTATATTTAAGTACTCGATATTTATATAATATGCATATTATATAGTAGGAGTAGTCACTGGATATCCGCCCGGAAGGTATCGAACTCACGAAATTAAAATTTAAAAGCTCGGTGTGTTTTATTTTTTCTTTTCGAACATTTTATAATATTATATCGTCGAAAAGCGAAAAATACGATTAAATTGTTTTTCGATATGTTTGGCTTTCCGTACATAAAGTTTTAAGCCCGTTTAATGCGCCGAAATGTGTTTTCCTACACACGTATGTATACATATATGTGTTGTACACTCACACGAAAAACAAACTTTTGAAAACCAATAACTGCTAATCTTAAAAACGAAAATACACGACGCGTTATAAAGTGCTTTTAAGAGTTTCTATTACAAACATATATGTATATTATAGTATGGCAAAAATATACGAAACGCTTTAAATCTATAATTATGTTGTAATGTGAGATGTTATGATGTGGAGCTACGGGTTTAGCGAACCCGGGGGTGCCAAGTCCCTACTGGTGAAGAGCGCGTCCCGTTCCGTCCGAACTCGACCTTTACCGTTTTGCTCAAACACATTTTAGTCGTTTTAAAATTAAGTCGTTGTTGGTTTTTGAATAATAAATGAAACAAATAGGAAATTATTTTTAAAATCTATATCATACATTTTTTTTATTATTTATGCCACAATATATACTTGTTTATCTGCACAAAAATGTTGCATTAAATACATTTAAACAGTACTTTTTCAATTATACAATCATTGTTTTTTAAAAAGGTCTACCTAATATGTTTTTTTACAAACTCATACTTAGTTATTTCTCAAGATCTATATAAAAATATATTCTTGTTTTAAGTTCGTTTTTTGGGGAAGCGGGGGAATTTAAATGCTACACATTATTATAAAATAATAATTTGAAGTACACAATTTTTAAATTATTTATTGAATTAAAAACAATTTCCTATATGTTTTAACTATTCAACTATTATTCAAAAACTATTTCCAATTTGATTTTAAAATTATTAAAATATGTTTTGGCGAAACGGGTCTCACCTCTGTTGAAAAGCCCAGGTGAGTGATTCCAGTAGGCATATAGTGTTGTTTTTGTAGGGTGGAGGAATTCATTTTATAGTTGACAATATCATCCTTCCTGGGGGAGGGGATCAGAATACTCTCACGATACCTATTCCATATCAAATATGTATGGAGATAACAGGTGAGAGGAGGGACTATGATGTACGACATTTGCAGATGATATATCTTTGATAAGAGAAAATCTGAAGAAATTAACAATGTGCTTGAGAAATGGAGACCAGCACTTGAAGGAAATGAACTAAAGATAAGTAAAAATAAAACAGATTATATAGAGTAGAATTCTAGAGAAAATGATAAGACAGTTAAAGACAATATGTGGTACATAATAGTAATACATAATAATAACATAATAGACGAGATTGAGAATTCAGATACCTAGGATTTTTTGTTCGAAAGAATGATGGTTTTGACGAGGATGTGAAATATAGGATTATGTGTTTTTTTTTTTTTTTAATAAATGGTGAGAAATTTCAGATTTTTTACGAGGCAATATAATCCTAATGAGATTTAAAGATAAGTTCTACAAAAGTGTGGTGAGATTTAAAATGTTGCATGGTTTGGAGTTTACCGGCCAGGTATACATTGGTACAAATTATGAGTGTAGCAAAAATGATAAAATGTTTAGGTGGAGTGGAGTGACGAGAGAAGATAAGATAAGGGATAAGTATATGAGCATAAGAGTTAGTTTATTCGATAGTATATAAAATGAAAGAGAGTTGAGTGGAATGGTTTGGCCGTGTCATGAAAAGAGGATAACCGAAGCAGTAAGAAATTTAATGATAATAAACGTAGATAAGAAGAGGGATGAACAAAAATAAATCGTTGGATACGATTGTAAATGATTTGAGGACGGGGGTTATATGTGAAGGGGGATTGGATCAATTGAAGTTTTGGACGATAGTAGCCGACTCCAAATAGTTAGAATGACGGAACAGGAGAAAAAGAAAATAAATTTAAGGAGTTGAACACAAAAAGTTTTGTTAAAATAAGTAAAGTCGTAGTTTTCGAGACTATATGTAAACATAAATACAGATGGAAGGTTCGAGGAGAACCTTCTAAAGGGGAACTCTCAACAATAATTATATTTAATTATATTTTTGCATCCAGTCGTATATCCTGTGACAATTGGAAATCTGAGCATAAAAATGATTTGAGTGCGTGGTGAAAATTGAAACCACCAAGAGGCACATCCTTGATACTTCTATAGTGCATATACATAATTTTACCTATCAACTACTTTAGAGTTAGTCTGTAGTGTAATTAAAGTTTCTATATAAATTCAACCAAAATTGAATCACTTCAATTAACACATTAAAAAAAAAAAAACACGTTGTTCCTGAGTTTGAACGTTTTTGGTCTAGAGAGGGCACCTGGTAGCTGCAGACACAATAAAGTGCAATATTTCTATTTTCAGGGAAACTTCGACGGTAACAAAACGATCGGGTTTAGGCAAAATCAGCTGTAGTATTGACTTTTTCACGGTTAGAGGACGATAAAAAAAAAAAGTCTTTTCGAGTACAGGTACGGTTATAGTTTCGTTATAACAATTTTTTTCCCCCCGTTAATTCAGTGTAATATTATTTAGCGTAAATGGGTCGGGGTGTGAAATTTGCAGTGTAATACTACGCCACATACCGCACATAGTTCGGGAAAACCGTTTCCGACCGCGGGCGCTCTAGCCGCTCTGGCGATTACACGGGGAGTTATTTTTTTTGTTTTTTTTTAGCGGAGACAATTTCTCCTCGAGCACAAGAACAGACGCGTCCGCCGCCGCGCGAGCATTCTGCCGTCGCGATTAAATTTCGCGTTCGCGTAACGATCAATCACTCGCGGGCGGCCGATCGTTTCCGGTATTATAGGTATATATTGTACGCTGCACCTAATAATAATAACGTCTTCGCGCGAATTACGTACCCCGTGAAAAAAAAAAAAAAATCATAATAAAAAATAATAATAATAAGCACCGGCACCTGGTGATGGTAAACCCGTTTACGCCCGTCCCTCCATGCCGCCCCTCGCAATCCCCCGACCCCCCAAATCCACCACCCGTCGTTTCCGCGCGCGGACGTATCGAACAACGATATATACGTAACTATATCGGGTCCGATATTACACCAACGATGCACCGCGAATACGGCATCGATCATCAATATTCGTCACGTACGCGAGCCACTGTTTTTTTTTTTTTTTTTTCCCGCGGCCTCGGTTATCGCGCGTCGCGTACCTTCGCAGCGGGTATATCACCGTGTCCGTTATAACAATAATAACACAGAGGTACACCGACACTGTTCACAGCGTAATTTATAATAATTTTACACCTAGTTTACGTGCCTGACCTATGTTTCGCACCGATCTATACGCTCATATCGCTACGATAACATTACAAATACAACGTATTATTTCGTCCGTATCAGACCGCGCTGTCCGCGCGCGCGTCGTCCGTCCGCGACGACGAGCCCGGCGGACCGGAAACGTCGAAATCCGCTCGTATATAATTCGAGTATTAACGCACTCACGCACGCGCGCGGGGTGATTTTTCGACGATCGTCTGCTATCCGCGTTTTAAGGCCACCTCGGCGCCGGCGATTTTCCGAATTCCGTAAACGTTTTTTTTAAATTTTTTTTTCCTGCGGAAAACCTTTCGCAACCAGCAATTCCGCGATTATAGCGCGTTTTCGAAAAGGATATCCGACAGGGAGGTAATTTTTCGAATTTTCCCAGGAGTTTGAAATGGAAAAATACGGTGCAAAAACGGGAAAATAGACACAATTTTATGTTATTAAAATAAATATATAACGTATATGTAATTACTTTACCGTAATATATACCGACGTATAATATATTATTGACAAAGCAACACTATAAACCACACTCCGCTCAGAATCGTTTTTTCTTTAGCAACGGTTTTACGTTGCTTACATTAAATTCCCCATCTACAACCGTCCCAACTTCTCATCTATAACAGTGTCTGTATCCTTCTCCATTATTCTAGGGCAGCTTTTTTTTTAAACATTTTCACGACCGCCTTAAAGATACGAATTTCCCGTTAATCTACCGCCCGATACCCACGGAGGTACTTCCCCGTTTTACTAAATACATATGGAGACGAGACACAAGCCTTATCAAATCCTTTCATTCTTAATAGTTATTTTTTTTTTTAACTTTTTTTGGAATAGTCAAATTTTTTACGGGCCCTATTGAACTCTGATTGTTCAAACGCTTAAATTATAGTATTTAGACATTTAAACTTTGAAAATTTGAATAAAACGTGATCAACAAAAGTCTTCTTCTAACAAATAAAAAAACAACATCAAAATCTAACAGTCCTACAAGACGTGACAGTTTTTCCCGCGGGTCATATCATTGGACAAATTATACAACAGTTCCGAAAGTTCAGATGTTAATTGGTTCGATTATATAGAATTGCAGTTTGTACATTGTTTGAAATACACGTTTTGTTACCCCTAAATACTGCGCCTTACAAACGAGTACTAATTTTTGATTATCAAACGGTTGCCCCGGCAAAACTCTCTTTTCAGAAAAATATTTTATATAAATTACTTTGTGCGTTAAACCAATATCATCGGATATACCTACAGTTTACGAGTTAAAAAAGTTAAACTGCATATTAAATACCGCAAAAGAGCAAGAGAATAACACGTACATTCCACACCTATCTCCGCTGTTCCCGTCTAAATTTTAAATTGTCAAATTTCAGGTATCGTAATGTATAAACGGAAAATCGAATATTAGTGGTCCTATGTACCTACGTACATTGGAATGTTTTCATTTCGAATGTGGTTAATAATGGTGACATTGCGAAAATATAATGTAATCATAACGCCGAACCGATCGAACGACAGCTGGGGAAAAAGACCCCCACAATTTCCGTATAAGATCGTTCGCTAGATCATAAAAAAAAAAAAAAAATTACCCCGTATAATGGTGTACACGTGAATTTCGAACATAAATTATATTATCGTTATTACTACAATAACGTCTAAATCGACGTGTGCATATATATCGATAGGTACGGGCATATATTAATATTATGTATAGTATACGCGTTCGTACGTATTATAATTTATTGTGTTATACGATAATAATATATTTGTAATATATTACAGCGGGGATGTTAAATGCGAAACTACGTGACGGAAGTGATATGTTTCATTAATTAACCAATTATACGGCCGCGGTGCACACAATGCACGTGCCCACTCGGTCGGTCCCGCGCGGAAACGATTGATCATCGATTAAAAAAAAAATAATAATCATAAAAATACACGGTGTATAATTTTTTTTTCCAGGTGCGTATTCATCATTCGCGTCCGTCCGTTGAAAAATTTCCGTTTTTTTTTTTTACCCTTTCAGTAAACTGCAATAATTAATAACTGCAACTACTGAACTATCAATATATCTGTATAGGCACTGAGATGTGTATAATGTGTATAACGTGTATAACGTGTATAATGCGTATAATGTGTATAACGTGCGTAACGTGTATGTCGTTTCTATCCGTCGGGGAGTAAACGCGGGAATATTTTTTTTAAAAACATTTCTATTTTAAATTTCAGACGGAGTCGCGACAAAGCCTATAAAATACGTTTTCATAACACTTTTTCGCGGTCAGAAAAAATTCAAGCTCAACAACTTTTACACCACACCTGGAAAGATGCGAATTTTCCGTCCGACAATTTACCTAGGCCACTATGCAGTGGCCGGAAAAAAAAATAAATTCATACATTCGTCGAATTTAGAAGGAGTTCATAAATAAAAATATATACTATGAATACGTAGTTTTTTCAAAAGTTATTTTCCAAACAACAGTGGACACTTAATTTTTTGAAACGGTTTCCTGAAAAGTGAAAAAAAAAACTGTGAAACAACAAAACACACGATGATACACCAACAAATTTGAATTGACCGCACATACAATTTCGAACCTGTGAATAATTATAAGAGGACAGGATTATTAAATTTTCAAATTTCATACGGAGTTACGTACTAAAATTTGACATTTTTTATGTTTTTTCGGTTTTTGGATTTCTGAATTGCAAGAAAACAATAATTTGAATCTAAACTGCAGAATTAATTCATCCCACTCATAGCTGTCGCTTTGAGAATGTACAGTAATTTTATTGTGTAATCTAATCACCGTGTGTAACCCATTATACCTATATAACCTTAGCGAATTTTCGCATCCACAACTGCCGTAGTCTTCCCCTTTAAAATTAAAAACAAATCTAACTCCGGTTAAATCGTAAAATTCACTGCGTGTCGTACTGCAAAATATTGTGCCAGTAAAAATTAATATTATATTCAAACATAGTTTGTACCGGGGTGCTAACTCGAATAATTGCGGAGTAAATCCCGAACGAAAACGAGTTTTCGTTGCGAAACGTTATTATTATAAGTGTAAGCAGATGTGGCGGTGTTTTTTTTTTTTTTCGGATTTCTAATTCTTAATTATTTTTGTTTTTATCCAATCGCCTAGCATTAAAATATGCAAAAATAATATCCGCATCGATACGAATTTTTATATATTTTTCCTAATTATAATACAAGCACTACACGCTTCTGATCGATATCAGACCGCGCAGGAACATAATATTTTACTTATTAGAAATTACGTACAATCTACGGCGAAAAGCCGTTTGCGGTAAAACAATGTTTTTTTTTTCGTGTTCGCTTTATACGCAACACCGAATCAACGAACTAAACCGTTAATATCCGTAACGGTCGATTATATTATGCGCCGTAAGTATAAAAGAGCGTACGAGCCGATATACCACACATTATGAGGCACGAAAAAAACGCAATTAAGTATTTTACGTCGGTATTAATTATTAATTATTTTTAGTTATAATTGCAATTATTTTATATAAATTTTACATGTAAAAAGAGAAATCTATCTGTCTGTTTGTGTAAGGCTTTTTCTCATACGGATACTTGGAACGCACATTGTGCCGTTTAGGTTGTAATCAAATTTTCTACTGGCAATCGTGCCGATACCGAAAGCTTTATCCGAATTTTCTTGTAACATTTGTCGTACAGTATCAATGCATATTATATAAGGAATTCATTTTTTTTTTTTTTTGATTTTCCTCATAGTTTTTTCAATAAGCGGAAAACTGGCAATTTTTCGGTACTACACTATTCGTAGGTCTCGGGGTTAACTTCGGCTGCAACAAGGGATAAACACGACCAATAATACTCTGTTGGGAATCATTCAAACTCCGTGCTTACGACAACGGTACAACTGCAAATAATATTACTGTTATTAAAAAATGTATAGTGACCAGAAAAATAATAATATAATAAAATTGGCACGATTCGCGCAGTCGTCGAGCAATAATATAGTAATATCACACAAACAATAGTGCTTATCCAGTTCGAGATTACAACTCAAACAAAAAAAAAAATTTAAAAAAAGAACGGACATACTTTGCACGCGGGTGCAGCCACTGTGTGAAGTAGAGAAGGTAGGACACAGACGGGAATTTAATGTATATCTGTAAAAAACGATAAATCATTGCTAACGATTCTGAGCAGAGTTATCGGTTGATAGTGTTGCTTTGGAAACAATTTATATTTTATAAAAAATATTTATTTCATTTTATATGTCATATTATGGTAAAATGATTACGACAATGTGCGTTTACATGACAACAGCGACTGTTTAAAAAAAATTAAAATAATAAAAAATTAATAATAACAAAAAAATAAATAAAAACAGTTTCCAATGACAACCTTATTTTTAATCTTTCAATATTTTTTAACCCAAAGAATCAGATTTCCTCATTATCTTGAATATTAATGAAAATTTCAAAAAATTACCTCTATAAAATACCACCTTGAGAACATTATCTTTCTGAAAAAGTGCTACATTTGATAATCGGATTAATCTGTATTCGTGTATGTATTGTAATGTATTCGTGTATTCGTATAATATTGTAGTAACAAATGGAAACATAAAGTAACATATTATGGAAAATCGTATTCTTACCTAATTTATTTCGGGTTCCGTTGTCGACTTAGAATATATTCATTAAATCATTAAATTACTCCCCCGAAAAGAGTCGTCCGTCTTTTTGAGTTGTTGCCGTCTCAAACTGGATAGTCGATACGAACCCTATAGCCACCGTAAAATAATATCGGACGGGAGGAAAGAAGAAAAAAAAAACCGTGAATATTCAACGTTGTTTTGTAACGATCATGGGATTCTGTACCCGCTATTATAGTATACAAAGTGTAACATTATCGTCGAACGTAAGTGAAAAAAAAAAAATCCGTACGATAAGACAATTTGAATGATTTGATTCCGATAACAAATCGTTAACTGTCAATCGTTCGGAGAAAACGCAAAAACGAACATTATATTATTACGGACGTGATGATGTTGTATACGCATCATGCGCATAAATGCTCAGCGTATAGGTAATAAATCGCTTTCGAAAAATGTTTAGGTAGGTATATAAGGTAGGTACAAAATATTCGTTTTTCAATAACCGAAAGATAATATTATAATAACGCGTGTGAAAATATTTATACGAGTAGTTCGAAAATTCGCTATCTCGAAACGCCGCGGTTAAACGATTTGTTCGGATTGATTTTTTATTTTTTTTTCTTATTCTCAAACATTTTATGTTCAGAGAGCAGCAAAGAAGCTATAATAATTATATAACTAAGCTGCCGTGTATTTTTTTCTCTCTCGGAAAACGTTTTTGTAGTTATTGTAGTGAATGCACTCGGATTTTTCCACGCGACGTCTTGAAATAAGTGCATTTTTCGCCGGCAATACTTTCTTGTGAACAATTTTCTAGATTTATGATATTTTCAATAAAGTTTTCTTACGAATGACGATACACCGGTTTCACTATTTTCGTTGATCTCTGGTGTTGAAAAAGGGGGGGGGGAAACGCGAATTATAACACCGAATTCTTCTCATAATCTTTTTCTTTTAACATTATATTAGAATCGGTTTATTATAACGATTATTGTAAGCGAGTTTCAGACAATTTCGAAATCTAATAAAATACTAGTAATGGCTGTAATTATGATCTTATGATGATGGTCGGCGATAATACCTGTCGCCATCTGTCGGCGACGGATCGCGGAGCGTATTTTACAGTCAGAAACGCCGAGATTTTATCGTGTGGCCTGAAATCACGGAATATTTTAAAGAATTTTTATTTTGTTGAACGTTAAATACATTTTCTATAGGCCGCCTCATAATAATATAATAATAATTCGGTATTAAATTTCGAGAGACTTTACCCTTCCGCGGTACCACCGTGATCAGAATCACGCGATGTAGTACCCAAAAACTACGGTTAGTTTAGGTTAAATTAAGTGATCCCTCTTGTGCACTACAATATTAGGTACTGTAGCGAGCATTTCCAAAGGAGGCACTTCAATAATAAAATTTAATATGATCTATGTAGAAGACCGTGCCCACTCTGGAGTAAATTCTTAGGATCCAATAAGGGTACCCAAACCTGGGCTGTCTAATTGGAATTCATTTTTTTTATTTTCAAAGCAATTTCCAGAACAATTAGGAAAGACCGG
Organism: Cinara cedri; assembly: GCA_902439185.1. NCBI lineage: Eukaryota > Metazoa > Arthropoda > Insecta > Hemiptera > Aphididae > Cinara > Cinara cedri. The sequence goes on along the minus strand of CABPRJ010001909.1, from coordinate 516,872 downwards.
AATAAAACGGATAAAATTACAACATTAATGGTTTCAATATTTTTGGTTTTGTTTTGTTTTTTTTTTTTTTGTGATTTGATGTACAATAAATGTTCACAGAATGCTTATTATTAGCGTACTGCAAATGTGATAGCATTTTAAAATAATTCTGACAATTTTTGAGCTACTTTTAGAATTTGGTTTTATATTATGAATACAATTATTTGGACTGACATAAATGCTTTTAAGTTTAACACGAGCTACATTATTAATTATAATAGTAAAAAAATTCCGAACGACCTTCAGTAAGCGTAATTCAGTAGTTTTTACATGATTTTATTTAACTTGCCTAGGGTCGTACAATGCAATCTTGCAATCCATTTTTGACCCAAATTTTTAACGATGACTTAGAGTTTAGACCAATTCGTGCAATAATTTAGATAAATTCGTTTTAAAAAACTATAAAAGCAAAAAAATAGTTCAATATAGACGACTCTCTCTTATAAAATGATGGTACATGAGTAAGCGCCATGCACTTAGTCCAATCATAAGTAGAATATTGTAAACATTTTTCTTTTCAAAAAATTATTTAAAAGATTATTTTATATACGAGTTTTAGGTTTAAATTTAAATGGAAATCGTAAAAATTACGTCGTTTAACATTTTTTTGTAAATGTTTGACAATTTATCATAAGGTTCATTATAATTTGTATTCGACTTGAAAAAGAAAATGGATCGTCGTTTAGTAGTTTTTTATTTTTTGGTTATTTTTAGTTTAAATTTTGACGAGAAGCGTAGCGCCTTTTCCGAACAGAAATCGTATTATTCCTTCTTTATTCTAGACTGTGGACACGTTTTATTATAGTAAACTTGCTCCGATGTATAAGTGTAGCACTTTTTTTTAAAAGCTCAAGTTTTCTAGATTGTACTTTAAAAGAGGTTATTTTTTGATTTTCAACGACATTTTTTAAATAAAAGAACATAAGTGGGGAAAAAGCATAGGAAAACGTTCAATTTCACAATTTCATTATTTTATAAAAACACGGACGACGTTTCCTACCAGAAAAATTATTTCATCGAAAAATCATGAGATACTTTTTTGTTGCCTTTTTGATTTATTTTCTTATGCTATCATCACCAAAACTTTTTTTTTTGAATAAGCGTTTTGAAATTTAATTTAAACGAAAATCGCAAAAAAACGTACAGCACTTCAAATTGTGTATCCGAACTGCACTCTGAATCATCTTTCGTCGAACAATAATTATTGTTTCTTACAGATATAAATTAAATAACCTAATGTATCCTACCTTCCCAACTCAGCTATAACAGTGGCCGCTCCCATTCCCAGTATCGGTTTTTTTCTTTTTTTTTAATTTTCAAGCGGATTTACAATAATTGGGAAAATTTTAGAAAAAACGGGAAAATGTACGTTCATGTATATAAGAAACATCGTTCAGAATCGTTTATCGTTAACAGCGGTTTATCGTTGCTTATAGATATAAATTGCATTCCCTTCTGTATTCTACCTATCTCAAATTCTCACCTATAATAGTGGCCCAACTTCGTCATGCGAAGTGTGTCAGTCTTTTTTTTTCTTTTTAATCGTCAGAGAACTTACTATTAATCAATACACCCAAACGCATTTTCCCAAAGAAAGGACTGGCGCGCTTGGGTATCGGTTACTGTAGTCCGATTCAGTGGCGTGGGCGAATAATGGTTTTTAGAAACGGCTGCTTCTGAAGTGGGCGGTTGGTTTTTTTTTTTATGAAACTTGAACGATTTATAGATGCACAATTCGCTAAACGTACATTACTGTGTAGCGATATAACGGCTATATAGGTATTGTACAAATTTCTGGATTGCCATGGTCGGTGGTAGTGAAAAAAACGATTAGCTTCTAAATTATTTCAAGTTCGTTACGCCGCTGGTCCGGTTTACTTAGGTTTGCAGGAAAACGCGGTGCGAATAACGCCGTAACAGTCGCGGGGACCGCCGAGGTCGGCCGATCATTCTGGAAATTCTGGAAGTACAGTACGACGACGATGCGATATATTGTATTACCGTAATATACGAAATCAAATTACTATTATCCCGAAATATTCGCGGGCGGCGGGGGTCCGCGGCGATCGCATTTCGCGTTTCGGCCCGGAATCCGGAAGTCGACGCGGCCCGCGCGCAAATTCGTAAACGGTTTTCGAGGGGGGGGGGGTTTAGAGGGGGGGATTTATTAAAATTTACATAACAACGACCGACGCTCGACGGGACGACAAAATGCAAAAGGATAAATTATTATTACACGGGATGTTATTATCCGGGGTCCTCTTATAATATTCGCTCTGGCGGTGCCCGTTATGCAGGTACGTGCGCGCGGTCGGAATTTGGCGGCGGCGCGGTGCGTTTTTGTCGTCGCGCAAACGTAAATCTCGTTTGCGAAATTCTTTGACGGCCGCCGCGTCTGCGGCGGCTGGTCCGGCGGAAATCGGACGAACTCGTTTGTGGGTTTAAAACAATAACGGAAAATGTAAAAGGCCGCGACAGCCGGCCACTCGTACCGCGCCGAAACGTCCGATATTTTCATATCGATTTCCATTCGGGTTTCGCGTTTTCCGCGACATTTATCCAAAAGGAACAGACGGGGGAAAAAAAGCCGCCGATACTATACCGACGTTTTAGATGGTAATTCGGGTATCGCCCGGCGCCGCATCTCGTACACGCCGTTATGCGGGGAAAAAAAATCAAAGTGTTTTTCGCGACCTTTTCGATCGTTATTTCTTTTTTCGCAATCGAAAACCCCGACCCGGCACGACGTAAAATCTTTTATCGACGGCGTTTTGCGCGTATACCTAACGTTATTTTGATACAATTATTTCTTCGAGCATAATGTTATAATAATATATTCTCGGGCAGAACGGCGCGGGCTGACGGATTTAACGAATTTTACTATTTATTAGATTTTACGTTGACGCAAAAACGTTCCGGCCGATTTCGAGATAAAATTATTATTATTATTATAATATTACACCACCGTGTGCATGCGCGGACGGTGAATATTTTAATACAACGTCAATATTAATTATTTACACAAAGAAAATGTAGGTAACGTTTTACCGTCGGCTGGTGCAGCGGTAATAAATTTAAAAATGAGTGTCTTTTAAAAAGTAGTGCATAATTTAACGCACGTACCGCGAAACGTGTTTTTGTTTAAACACTATTTTTTACATGCCCCGGTCGTTCGTTCGACTATGGCGTCGCGGGGAGACTCGTATAAATTATATAAACGGACATTTTTTTTGTTTTATCAAAAACGTTACATTTTATCAGATCAATATTGAAAAAGACGATAAGCGGCGCGGGTATACGAGACCGGGAAAAATCCGCCCGTCCGATACAACGATATGTAACCGAACGACTCCAAATCCCGAACGCGTCATACTTGTACGTAGATTATGATGCGCGGTTTATTGTTTTCCCGCGGAATTATTATTTCCCGAGCATGCGGATTTCCGCGCGTACGATAGGATTTTATAATACTATTATACGTATACACACACACACACACACGCACACTTATCTACCGAACTCGCGTTTAGCCGACTCGAATACGGTTGTTTTTTTTCCCCTATAAATCGCGTTTACTTCAGCCGCGGTCTTTCAATCACGTTGATTTGTCGAATAACATCGTAAGATTGTTCGTTATTCAACGTCGATGTGTATAAGACAAGTATTTTCCACGTATAAAGTGCTGAATGTTCGCTGTACCGAATACGGATTTTTCGGACGAACAACTTATGCACTGGCTGCAAGATATTTGGATAAAACGCTATTAGATCAATTACACGCGGTTGCGAAATGCCAACAAAAGACCAAAATTAAAACTGTCTACCGCTATATTTATTCGGAAACCGTGTCGTTTGATACTACAATACCCGTTGAACCACGTCGAAAGGTAAACCGATTATAAATATGTGTAAAAAAAAAAAAAAAAAAAAAAAAAGGCATTATCATAAGACACTACGAACGTCTTATCGGGTTTTCGCGCTGTATTTTTACATTGAAAAACACGTATGAATTTATCCTGACGTTCATCCGCTAAGTTTGTCTTGCGCATGAGTTTATCTTTAATAACTTTAATCTATCTGGCGAATATCAAATTTGACAGCATACGGATAAAGGTACGTAGGCGCCTAATATATTCGCGAAATAATTTCGCATCCTGTAAAATCGAAAAGTAAATGGGTACAATTAATAATGTACTTAGCCGCCAAAGTAATCCAGACGTTCTTAAACGGGGTTTTCGGGACGCGCATTTTAGGAAAATTTCGAATAACTTTTAACATCGCAATATTTGCACGACCAATACGTCAAAAATACGTAATATCATTCTGCAGATTATACTCCACCCAAGTATATAAGAATTAGGGCTGTGCATTTGTAGAAAAGTGCATTATTTTTTTTTTTAGCCGATCGCTAAACGTAGCTTTCTAAGTACATAATTTGAATTACGTAACAAAAAATACATTTATCAAATTTTTACTTTGCATTTTTTGACGTTTTTAATTTTTAAAGTCATTTTTGGACTTCTTAGGTCATATTTTCCTTTTAGTTCATTTTCCCGGTATTTTTAATGGAATTCCGTCAATTATCATTTTCACACACGTATTTTTCGTTTTGCACAAGCCGTGTTTATTCGATAAAATATAACAATATTGCAGAAATCAGCTTATTCGACATTCACGAGGTTTTTCACTGTATGCAATTCACAGCCCTTATAATAATATTATATTTAAGCGTATTTTTATTTACGCGTTGTGTGATAAATGTACACAAATCACACAAATGTACACAAATAGTTCGCGAGCACGTTTGAACAATTTATATTCACTGTCGAGTTATAATATAACATTTGTTTGGTTTTTGACTTTCTCGTTGATATAATAATAAAAATAATAACAATAATAACAATAATAACAATAATAATCTTAATTATTATAGCGGCTTTTCAGCCATGACCGTATATACATTATATGTATGTGTATATAATTGTTACAATAACTTTTTTTTTCGACCTTTAGTAATTTTATTTTCGTTGGCTCTTTTTATGGCCGTTATACCGTTCACGTCCATAAATAATACGAGTATACGTTGGAAAAAAAAAAATTAAAAATAGCGTGATACGCATCATCACTTCAATAGTGTCCCGCAATAAATATTAGCACTTCACGCTATATTATGTTATACCAATGACTGTGAGCATATAATATAATACCTACCACCGCTTATAGCTGTTTCCTGCTGTTATGTGTGTCTATTGTTCTCAAATTTTACCCGTACGCCTACGCATTTCATTGGCGTTTTGTTTTTTGGAATCCCGAACGAAAATGATTTAAAAAAAAAAATTAATAAAATTATTAAATAGACAATCGAAAATAACCGCAAGGTTCCGTCTATATATTAGAAATTATTAACACGCAGATCAATCCGAAGAAAAAACGAAAAAATATTACGAAAAATCGTATACTCATACCCCCTACCGCTTCGTACACACCTACACACTTTGCCTATACCGAATTCGTATTTTATCTCCGTATAATGATTATGTATTATATTATTGTATTACGCAGTTGAATAGGTAATAATGCGTTCATATTTTTACCGACATCAGCGCACAAATTAACGTCTGCATATTTTATGCGTTATTATAAGCACTGCTAAAGTTTGAGTTAGTTAATATTACCCGGTTATTTTAGCCGCAGATAGCAAAATTACTCGTCTGATCCGAGAACCGGGGGAAAACATTACCAGCGACTATACCGCAGCGATGGAATCGATTGCCCGAATCTCGTCACGTTGACATTGTCCGGAAACGTCTTGGGCAGCGCGGCGGTGTTCGAACAGTCGACGCCCGTGTCCGTCGTATTGCGAATATTGCACTTGGTAATCCGAAGTCGAAATCCTTGTGTATACTATACAATTAGTATAACGGGAATTCTATTGCGGAGTTACAACGAAATCGAAAGTCTAAAGGTATTGAATACGTTACTGAATTTGTACCGGTTACGGTTGTGTGTCGATTGCACATCGAACTCGGACGGTATTTCCGATAACTACTTGGAAACATCAATCGTATTTTGATTTACTTAACGATTGGTGCGCATCATAATATTAACGCGCAAGTGAAGATTAAATTTCTCTATACACGAATCGAAACAACTAAATGAAGGTAACCGGCTATGAGTAAATCTATTGTTTGGCAGCCGTAGTCATATAGTATGCATTGTACAAACAGGGAAAATTAAATCGATCTAATCATATTTAAAATATTAGTTTACTAGCTGATCCGGCAATGCTTTGCTATTGCTAAATAGGTAATCGTTCAAATAATATCAATAATAATATGAATATTTTTTGTTGTTTGTGTTGTTTTCGCTGTCCCGCGCCGGCGTTGCTCTTGCTAATTTTTGTAATTATTTTTTTTTTACCTGTATTCATTTTTGGTTTTGACCGTGTCAAAACTAAATGAAAAAAAAAAAAGCAAAAAGTAAGTAGTCCACCTTTGTCAGTCAAAAAACGTTCAATTGTGAATTTTTTTCATGATTTTCATATGAAAAATATCTAAAAACCTAATTTCTTCTTTTTTTTTTTTTTGATGAGGGATGGATTTTAAGGGAAGTCTAACTTAACCTGTCAGGAAGTGGGGAATATCAACAGTGATAGAGCACAGGTGTACCGTATTGTTTTATTGTGTTGTGTTATTATGTTATGTCTCATTATACATTATGAGTTATTCAATTTTTGTTTTTTTAATATTTTAATAATTTTTTTATCATTTGTTGTAATCGTAAAAACGCATATTGTTGAAAAAGTAATACTATTGACGAGCTCCGTGCAGAATCGTTTTTCATTAACAATGATTAATTGTTGCCTACAGATATAAATTAAACTTCCCTCTTCCTCCTTCCCAATTTCTCACCTACAACAGTGGTCTACCTATAGTGTGAATACCGCATACCACCGATTACATGCCTGTCGGTTTTTATCCAATTTTTGTTAAATTCATAGATAAATTGTGTGAATTCGCTCATATTTAAAATTTCCCAAGATTTCCAAAATATCTAGATTGGATATTATTGTGGAATTAGGTTTAAACTGCATTAAGATAAAAACAGGGGTTTCAACAAAAATTATCGAAAAAATAAACAAAATTTAAAAGTTATTCAAACAGCAATTTCCTTTCCATCTTACAAGCTTAGGGTTGATAATGATTTCAATCATTGTTGTGGTTAACAAATTAGTTTATTTTTTGATAATATATATATATATAATTGTTTTTGAGCTTGGAGAAAAAAAAACGAAATTAGAATCCACTTGGAATCTACTATCAGATCGGTTAATTAAAGAATTTGCAGTAATTTTCAGAAATTATAGAAATACTTTCTTATCTATTTTTAAAATTTTGGGTGATGCTGTAGACCCCTAACTACGCCACTGAATTATAATATTATGTAAATTAAAAACTCATTTTAAACTACGAAAATTATTAATACCATTGTATCACAGTATCAAGCCATTAAGTTCGGAAGAATATTAGTATTATCAAACATTTGTCCAGGCCATTTTTTGTTTCAAATTCAGTTTAAAAAGTACAAGAGGAGAAAATCCAGTTTTATTTTATTCTTTCTAATATTTAAATCATTAAAAAAAAAAATAATTCAGCCATCCAATTAAAAAACAAAAAAATAATAATTATAATAGAACGAACACATTTAAAATTCACTGAAAATTGAAATACGATCGTTGTGATTAGAAAAAGACAAACGAATGGTCACATTGGGTAATCATTATTAAAAATTAAATAAATTACAAACAACGTAGAAAAATGTAATCCTTTTTTATTTTTTAAATACTACTAGAAAACATTCATATTAATTCTTTATCGTTAGTTTTCTCCTAGAGACGATTTCTATTTCATTCTTTACCGTTGAAAAAAATTGATTGTTTTCCAGTGATGTACCTTGTGTAAGTGTAGCTGCTTACCGCTTAAAATTAATCCTTTTATCCGAATTAAAGTTCTTAGTCCCTTATTAATTATATGCTAATATGATAATGTAAGCGCGTGGGGTAATAATTATTAATAATGTACACGAAAACAAATACTGCTAAAATAAACAAATAGATTTTTCTGCACTGGATTCACAGTTAGTGTATTTATTATTTATATAATAGATACTCGTACTGCATTCGTAACCTAACACTCGTTTAAATGATTTATCACAAGAGTGGGTATAGTTCAAAAGTTAGACAGTATAAAATATATTTTATACGCCCTACGCTGTGTGTATTCTATGGTACCACACCTTCGTCGTCGTTTATAAATCAGTACGGTATAAAACAACAAAATTGTGCAGTAAACTTTATAAATATATTTTATTCAAAAAAAAAAAAAATTCAAGTTTAAGTGTGTTTAAAAGGCCCAGGTTTAAATCTGTAGTTACCGAATATTTATAGATATAGTATAATAAAACCAATTATGTACATATCAAGATACTAAAATGCTCATGTGTTATAATTTAATAAATATGATATTATTTGACAACTGGGTTCTAAAATTGCATGAATCTTTTATTTTTGACATATTTCACGAAAGCTGCATGAAATATTTTATTTTAATAAATCAAAAAAAAAGGTAGTCATCCATTTAGGCATTGAACGATATACTTAACAGAATTAACAAATATTTAGAAACAAAAGTTGTTTTTATTTTCCGTCGGTACTATATAAACTAATAAATAATAACACTCATCCATTTAGTCAATCTATAGGTAGGAAACGATTTTTGTGTCACGATTCCATTTCAAGGAAAACCAACACGAATTAACTGTCGCCATTTACTGGCGTGATTGCAACGGACCGAAAAGCGTGCTGAACGCATCTGGCGGTGACGGCAATGACGTCGAATGATCGGAGGCGGGCGAAAAATAATTGCTAGACGTCTAATATAATTATATAATTATTTGAAACAATAATTAACATTTGGCAATTTCCGAAATACCGTTTTGTGACGATTCCGTGTCGAAATTGCAGATTCGCCGAATGAAACGTTTTCAGTGAAAGGAAGAGGAGGTTGTGGTAACGTTGCCACACTCTCCTCTGAATTCTTGGACGATAATAATATTAATGTAATAATTATAACTGTCGGCGTATTCCGCCGTCCGAGCCAAATTTTCGATGAATTCTGTGTAGTCGGCAATTTTAAAAGAACTCAACTCCCCCCCCCCTTCCAGCCGTGATTATATAGTCCCTACAAGATCGTATCGAATGTACCGAAGGTTTTACATCTAATACATTTGTATATTTTATAATATCCGGAAAGATTCGCACGATATTATAAACATCTGCAATATATTTTTTTTTTTTATAGTGTCTGCAATACTATACTGTACGTACACACATATTATTATTATAATATAAAAAATGCACATTTTTGAACTGGTAAAGTATTTTATTACGAAAATGTAAATTTATTCGGAAATATAAAAACGTTATCCGCGTACTATATACGAAGAACGAACGTCGTATAATATCGTATACCGCGCGGGGTAGTTTTCAAACGATTTCCATTGGGTTCGGGCCATAATACTATTTACTGCTAAATTTACACGTTTAATATTATATCTTATACAGATTGCGAGTAGGTACGCGTGTTGCCGTTATTGAGATTATTCGTCCCTTTTTAGAAGCGGACGCAGGGGCAAATTCAAGAATTAATCGGAGAAGGTAGGGGTGGCGGTAAAAATAATGTATCAAATACCAAATTTTGACTTATTCCATTAGACAGAACCTATTTATATCCCTATATAAATAGGTACTGGCCGTTATAGATCCCTATCTATAACATCAAATTCATTAAAAACTATATTATTATTACGGCATTTGACTTTCCGTAGTTCAACTTCGGACTTTTAAATGCTGTTTTTTAATATTTCCCCCATAAATTTGACTTTATTTGTTGAAGTTTTCGGTATAAATTGAGATATTTTATGCGGAAGTAAAGATGATTCCTATTTTTATAGAAATATTATTTTCATCAAATCTTTGGTTAAAATCTGAAATAATAGACTATGGACTCGGATGTACCTATATGTTTTAATAAGTGTTGTTTTATTGTCATTGTAACAATTCATTCTTGAATTCTATTGGAAAAAAATATTATTTCATCGTTTTATTCATTAGTGCTATTTCATATGATAATTGTATTATTTTTACCATAATATGATACTGGTAACCAAAGAAACAGAAATAGGAAGGAGAATTAAAACAATGTTTCAAAACTTACTAAACAACACCGCCGATGAACTCCAAATAAGCACTGGGTCGATAGAACCAGAAGAAAAGAAACCTAGTTTAGAAGAAATCGAAATGGCCATAGAAATGTTCGAAAATAATAAAACTGCCGGACTGCAGAAAGATCGACAATTGATCATATATATTATATATTCATGCTCAATCGACTGATAGAGAAATATTATAAATTCAATAAAAAACTACCTCTACTATTCGTAGATTTCAGACAAGCGTAGGACTCAGTAAAAATAGAAGCTTTATGGAAGCACTTAGAACTAATACACCAGTCAAGAATAATAATCAAAATGTGTATAGAAACGGCCAGATGTAAAGTTCGATTCGGACAAGCACATTCTAAATTGGTTTAAAACCATAGTTGGAGTAAAGCAAGAAGATGCACTATCTCCTATACTATTTAATATGGCTATGGGGGTGGTAGATCAAAGCACACATACTATATATAAAGGAATTGACGTCGGAAAATCAGTGTCAGTTCTAGCGTTTGCCGATGATACTGTGGTACTCGGGCAAACTGAAACCGATATAAAAACTAGCAACGGAAGAATTAATTCAAAGCGAAAAGATAATAGGATACGAAATAAACGAAAACGGCAACATGTATATCAAGAAATACGGAAATTACACATTATTTAAAAAGCACATAGTTTTAAATATCTAGATATAGAAGAAAAAAGACAAAATAACATTCATGAAGAGATAAAGAACGTGTTTTGGCAGGCAATGAGTGCGGGGTACCTCTTATACCACGACCCGTAGTACAGTGAAGTCATACTGAATTTTACGTATTTTTTTTAATTTACAATGCATTTTTGCGTAGTCGTCGTCGTTCCCCTCGGGCCGTGGAATCGATCAACGATATTTACACGTGCCCCTGATAAGTCGGCTGTCGCTAAGAAACCGACGAAATGACCAAATAAATAAATATATAAAAACCCCGGCACACACGAAGGAAAAAATTCTTGCTGCCGGCTTATATCCAGAGTGTAATAATGTGTACACACCCAGGTTCGAGATCGCGTTTGGCTTAAGGTCGAACGTTTGGGAACCCGGCCGCCGCTCGGCACCTCGAAACTACGCCAGATGCAGTGCGTACGCCGGTATTGCGTAATATTACGATAAATACATTTTTTTTTTTTTTTTTTTTTATATATTTATTTAAGAAAATTTACAATCTATATACAAGTTAATATAATAAGTAAATGTGTTGACAGTTACTAGACCTGAACACTTGAGGGAAGGGAATGTACAGTGACACTACTTCCAATTAAACTTGGGGGTAGATAACTTTATAAAAGTACTAATCATTGTTTAATAAATTACGTGGCCATTTGCGTTTGAGACGACGGGGAGGGTTGTTAGGAACAAGAAGAGAGTTTGGATATGAGCGGGTTTGAATGGTTAAAGGTGTTTTTATGGAATTTGTTATAGTGATGAGAGACAAGTGAGGAAATTGGCGGTATATTGAGGTCTTGGTGTAGAGTGCGGTTGCTGACGCACCAGGAAGTATTAGATAGGACACGGAGAGATATAGATTGGAATGCTTGGAATTAGATTAAGTTCGAGTTTTTCGAGGTACCCCACAGTTGGATTCCATATGTCAATGCGGGACATAAGATCTGTTTGTAAATTAGTGTTTTATTATTAAGGGAGACTTTGGATCGGAGAAGTGGTCTTAATTTGTGAAGTCTGAGGTTAAGAGAAGTTCTTTTAGCTTTGATGTGGTTAGCCCAAGTTAGTCTTTTGTCAAGAAAGAGACCTAAATATTTAACGGAATAGTCCATTGGAATTTTTTGATTGTTCATGTAAACGGGAGGAATGGTAGTAGGCCTGAGGGTAAAGGTAATGTGAGTGGATTTATTTTCGTTAACTTTAATTTTCCATAAGCTGAACCAGNCGGTGAAAGGATACTGCCTTGAGGGACACCTGCTTTTATAGGATGCGAGTCAGAAGTTACGTCTTCACATCTTACTGTAAAAGTACGGTTTGATAGGAAAGATTTAAGTAAGAGGAATAACGGGGTGGGTAAGAATAACAATTTAAATAATAGCCCTTCGTGCCATACCCTATCAAACGCCTGGGCAATCGCCTGTAGCAACGATAAATACATTATGTATATATAATATTATGCGTAAAAGTGCCGTTCAGTCCTGAATTACCTCGTGTTCGGACGTGTTGTCGTAGTCTTCATCGGACGTGCTAAACGCGTTTGACGCGGTTTCGTCTTGTTCGCTAACCTTTGGCCTTGACGTCGTATGAGAACCGACAGTGAATCTCGGCACCGTATACAGCAGGTCCAACTGATCGGCCGGCACTTGGAACACAGCCCCGTGTGCCCGGAACGAAGGGCTGCCGACCGGGAAACTGGAGGGCAGCGGGAAAACGGTGTTGGTGGCGCGGTCGTCGACGACCAGATAGTTTCCGGCCTTGCCGTAGATCTTGTTCCGCCGTCGCGGCCACCTCCTCTTCTGACATCCCCGCTGACCGTTGCCGCCGTCACAGCCGTACGGCGAAATGCACACGCTGTGGGCCTGGTCTGTCCGCGTCGCGCACGTCGGTTGCGGCGTCACGGTTGGGCTGCGTAGCTTCGTGTAAATGTACCCGATCGTGGACCGGCTGAACGGCCGAATCATGTCCACGTTGAAGGCCGTCCGGACGGTCGTTTTTTTGGCGTCGTACCGCCGCCGTGTGGTCCGCGGTCTCGCCTTACGTTGCGCTGGCTGTGGCCGTGTAAACGTGTCTGACGTACGCGACGGTGGTGGTTTCTTGGAGGACGACGACAGCGGTTTGCGCTTTTTTGAAGACGTTTTCTGCGGCTTTGACGTCGATGTCCGCGGGCTTACAGCGAGTGACGATTTGTGGGTCGACATTCCGGGTTTCGGAGACGAGGGCTTCCATATTTTTACTCTGCGCGCCGAAATCGTCTCCGGGGATTTCGCTAACGTTGTGGTCGACACGTGTGCGCTCTGTACGCCAGTCCACGTCTGACATGAAAAACTCGCGATGACAATAATTATTATTAACATGATTTTTAATGACGTTTTAAAAATGTTACTTTTAAATCTTTTATTAAAAATACTACTTTTAAAACGGCGTTGATTCCGAGATTACTAACATTACTAACGCGACGAATAAAATAAACTCTAATATTTTCGTTATTCGTTGCGTGTATACGGCCAGATATTAAAAAAATATTAATTTCAACTTGAATGTTACCGCCTGATTGTGTGACGATCGTCAATTTTCGTCATCGGCGATGAAATAATTTTTGAAATTTATAGAATAGATTTGTACTAAACGCGTAGAATATGTTTAGACTATATAATATGATGGTTTCAACTAGGTCCGTCGAAAAACGACCAGCTACGAACGAACAACGATGGATGCTTAAGTGTAAACCTTTATAACAATATCTTTTCGGTTTAAATATAGCACTCTTAGGGCTCGTCCGAATACTTCGCGTTTTGTTAAAAAACAACAGAACACGTAAAAAAAAAAAAATAAATAAATACATACTTTGCACGTGGGTGAAGCTACTGTTGTAGGTGGGAAGTTGGGAAGGTATTCGATACAGAAGAGAATTTTATACATATCTGTAAGCAACGATAAACCATTGTTAATGAAAAAACACCAAATGTATTTTATACTAATACTCCATCTATTTATGAGCAATCGAAAATATCGGCTTTAACTACACTTACAAATTCCAAAAACCAGAGTTCGAATAAATGAAAAGTTTAACGAAAAAAAAAAATGGGTTAAACACACTTAATGAATCTTCCTGTACAATGTACTCACGGTCTTAAAATTTTTACAGTAATTTAAAATATTCACAATATCAATAGCTACGTATTTATGTTTGAAATTTCTTCTGGCCACGATCACACGATCGGTCCATACGTTAATCGACCCGCCAAGAAATTCCCCGGGTAGTTTGCCAAACCCATCTGGCCTGATTATAAAACCAATCACAGTCATTTATATAGATAATATTGTTTAGAATTTTTAGATTTTACGCATAATATCATAACATTGTTTTGTTTTCATATCTGTGATGGAATAGAAAGTCGAACAATTTGTACGCTTCCTTTGTGGCCATATGCTTTCTTAAAATACCATGCTATAATATTAAATATTATAATATATTTCAAAGTATTCTAATTATTCGCATTCACTCGATCGCACGTAAAATGTCAAAACTGTTCGTAAATATTAATTTAACCGGTTAGTTACAAAATTACGTGTTACTGTATATAGCCTACACGGGAGTGTGTAAAATGCTCGGATACTATTTATATATAATGCCGGAATAAATCACATCACGTGTACGATATTTATATGCGTTAAGCAGAGTGGGATTAATAAAGTGTGCTCGTTTTCGTTTTGACGAGATTAGGGGAATAATAATATGGTTCATAAATGCATTATCGTATTTAGGACTTTGCCAAGAAGAGAGATATTGAACAAGGAAATTTTGTTATATTGTAACTATAACGTGTACCTACCGAAACTAAAATAAAAATCTGTCCTAGAATAACACGGACAGGTACAGCCACTGTTATAGGTACTTTCGTGCAACGCTTGCGAAAAAAAGGAGTCTGAGCGGAGTTCAGATGGTAGTGATGCTTTGCCAACAATATAATATATGTCATATTTTGGTAAAATAATTAAATAGGCATTATATGTTTTATTAAATAATACTTTTTTAATGTACCAATTTCTCCGTTTTTCCCGGTTTTTCACATTTGTTGAAAAACTCCTGGAAAAATCAACAAATGACTTCCTTAAAGTACCTTCCCCGTCATATTTACTTTCAGAAAAAATTACTTTCACTGTATACCGGAGCAAAATTCCTAGTAGAAAAGTTGTTCACAGGAAAAAAAGGTGGTAATTTTTTAAATTTATTTATCATTTTCCTTTCTACGCGCCAGATATTTCCCGACCATCCAATCATTGTGCTCTTCATTATCGTTATTATATCTCTTGAATTGTATACAATCGATTCAAAATATCATCGGTTCTGTGTTCATATTCGTTGATTTCTTAATTATTTTTGGTGCCAAGTATTTGTATTAATATTAACCTTCAAATAATGATGAGATTCTTTTATAGATTTTCGTTGAAGGTTACAGGCAAATAGTGCAATTGGTCTAATAAACACTTTATACATTATTGTTTTTCACTTTTTTAACAGTATTTCACATTAATTTAACAGTGGTTTTAGCATTCTAAAACGTCTATTTGATGTACTTATTCTTCTTTGTATACTTCATCGTGTCCACCACTGGTTGTATATATTCCTTTGCCAAAATACTTAAAGGTTTCCACCCTCTCAAATTTCATTTGTTCTATAGCTAAAACCATCTGATTGTGGACCCTACACATATAATATCATGTACTTTGTTTTGCCTTCGTTGATAAATTATACCATATCCTTACTTCTAACTATCAGGTCCAGTGTTGTCGGTTTTAGGTTGAGCTATTAATGGAGTAATTACTATAAATTATTTACTCTGATTTAGGTTCATTTGTTAATGTCAATATGGACATGGTGGAAAATCCACTAATGCCTCTGATATTATGGTACCATTAGATTTAGTAAATCGATACCAATGTAAAAATATACAGATGCGAGTGAGTTACTAGTGCCTGCTATAATTTATAAATAAATATATACATATTTTAACTTTAGTATATATTTTTTAATAGTAATATTTAATCAAAGTTTTCACAGGAACGCCCCGAACTTTAAGTCTGTGCGCTCCCGTGTATATATATATATATATTGAACTCATACATATATATTTAGATTTTGAGCATAGAGTGAACTGGTTTCATTATTTTTATTCTGTAAACAACTATTATGCCAGAAAGCTTGTTTCAGTCAAAAAATAACATAAAATCTTTTTTATTGCATTTTCGATCCAATAAGTGTATTATGAAAGTGATTTTTGATATTTCAAGAAGTTTTACTAATACTCAGGAAAGATGTAAAATAATATCCGACAATTTTACGGCGTAGTATTTTATTGTTTTACATTTTGACAATTTTTTTCTATCCGAAATCTTGCTCCAATCGAAAAATGATAATTGAAATTTTTTGTTAAACTTTTAATCTAGATAGTGATTAATAATGTTATTTTCATAATTGTTAAGAAGTTATTTTGATATTCGGGTAAAATTGTATGAAAAACAGAAAAGTTTACATTAATGGTTTCGTTATATTCGATTTTGGTTTCCTATAGGAAATAGATTAAAAATTATGGTTTGGTAATTGGAATTTTCACAACACACTTAGATTGAACTTTTCTAATCGTGTTAAAATTTTCAAAATAATTTGTCAATTTTTTTATATAATTTAAAATTGTTGACAAAATCTTGAAAATTAAAGCCTTTCGAAATATATATAACCAAACTTCGTTTAGAATTGTTCTTCGTTAGCAATGTTTTATAGTTGCTTACAGGTATTAATTAGTTAAATAATATAATCATATTGAGGACTAATATTGATTATTAGAGCAATAAGTGATCGTTAATTCATCAGTATTCGTGTTGGTGCACAGTATACATGTTTGCCTTTCATTTTTAATCCTTGAAGATCATGTCTAAAGTAAAAACCAAAGTATACAAATTACAGTATCAAACTGAATTGAAAGTATATTTTACAGATGAGAGAGTCGAATATTGCCTCATATATGAAAAACTGTGGTTTATTGGAAAAATAACTTAATGTAGATGAAGAATGTAGTTTTCCTTTGCATAAACATATTTTATAAAGTTTTAGAAGATATAATTGTAAAGAAGGAACATAATTTGGAAAATGATTCAATTATATCAATTATAATTTAAACAAATAATATTAATAATTTATTTTGTATTTAAGTTTTTATCATCTCCATCATCATCATGAAGCTTCAAAACTCTGCGATAGTTTTAGCCACCACTGAGTTCTCTAACTTCCTCGGTTCTGAACCATTTCGTAGCTTCCAATTTTTCGAGGTCTTGCCGTATGTCATCTATTCATCGTTTCTATGGTCTACCACTATGATCTTTTCCTTTTTGGTTTCCATTCAATAGCTTCTCTAGCTTTATTCGTTACCTCCAAATCACTTTAATCTTATTATCTCTTCACATAATTATTAATTACGGGTATATTTATCATTTCCTTTATTTCCGTGTTATTTTTTCTTCGTAAACCGTTTAACACGGTATCATATACGGGTCCATACATTGTTCTTAGCACTTTTTTCTCGATGACTCCTATTTTATTATACTAGAAAGTGCATTTATTTTGTAATTCGTGTGTGAGTTTAAATGAAATTAAATATGGTATTTAACAATTATAATAGAAGCCAAGAGGCTAAAAAAAAAATGTTAAAATATTCAAAATATTCGTTTAGTCATGAATTATGTGATAATATAAAAAAATATTTAAATTTTATCAGAAATTTGAAATTGATTCTATATTGGCATGGTCAATGTTTCATGGCGTGCCTACACAAATATTTCTAGGGGTAATCCATACAATATTTGACCTCTAAGTTTAAAGTTTTAAGTGACTGCTTATAATGTATTGCGTTCCTCTAATGGGAATCCATCTATATCGTACAATTAGTATTGTACCTTGATCATTTTGTCAGGTATAGTATTATAATTACGGATATCACCTTGATAATATTAATTTTCTCGCGTCCGATTGTTTTTGTTCATTTGTATTATTTAAAAAGATTTTATCCCAACTGTTAACGTTTTTAAAAGAAATATATATATATATATATATATAAATGACAATATAATATATTTGCATTTTGTACACTGCCAGATAAACCGCAGAACGTTTTAATATTATTGGCACGCGAAAACTATACCGTATAATCAATATAATATAAACTTTAATATAATAGGGCGAGAGTGGTTAAACGAAATTATGTAGTAATAATAAAAAAATTATCGTTGCCGGTCGCCAATAGAATCGGAAAGTGTTTAGTATCCAAGTTCCGACGGTCACTTAAAAAACACAAACAAAAAAAAAAACCTTATAATAATAGCTAACGGAATATAAATACGAAGAAGAAAAATACAAATAATTTAATAATAATAGTTGTATTATAATGATGATAAGCGTAATATATACATACATATATATAAAGTATACTAAACTGCAATTTAATTAAAATCTACTCTTTCCTCCTCTTTTGGACTCATTATAAATATATATGTATATATATATATATATTTTTTTTTTTTTAATTTATCTCCGAAATTAATGATTTCAATTTTTCCTCTAATTAAGAAGACGAACCGTTTAGATACTTTTAAAACGCATAAATTATTTTCGGATGACCGTTTTTTCGTAACACTTATATAGTAGTTATTTCGTCCGTCCGGACGGGCACCCTATGCGTATAATTTATACTTCCATAAAAAATAATAAATAAAAGAATATATGCATTTTTATGCATATTGATTTTCTGCGCGTTTCCGCGGTCGTCTCCTCCCTTATCCGTGCATAATATTCTATACAATAATATAGATATTATACGATTTGAGTATTCATAAGCCTATTTACTATGTAAAATATATTTACAATGAACCTCACGTGCGAGGCTACGTGTTGAATTCCGACGGTTTGTAGCCTCATGTCCAAAACGATAGATGATCCAAATAAAAATTGCACGTAAAATATTGTAGTTGCCTATACTTACGTTAAAATAAAAATATTATTTATTAAAATCAGCGAGGAGAAAGAATATTCAGTTTTTTTTTTTTTTATATACATACTAAAAAAATCATAACGAATACGATATTTTTTGAAATTTTCATCGGATCTCTCGAATAATATTTTTCGCATGATTTTTTTTTTTTATTAAAAAAACACTTTCGGCCAGTAAAAATGTTTAAAATTGTTCATGTCGTATAGATTCGATGACCAATATTAAATTATGCGGATTTATTTCCACCCGGCAGCGCTTTATTTGAAATATTTACCTTCCCGAATTCCCACCTACAATATATTAAAACCATATTATCGACCGTTAAAACAAATAATAAACCCCGAAATCATTTCAACCGCACGATATTTACGATTAAAATACTGCAATACTTTCGGACATTGTGAAAAATTAAATACAATGGTAGGTATAAAATATTTTCGTCAAACATAATATGGGCTACATGCAATAATAATAATATGTTTACGCAGGCGAATCATTTATTTTGCATATGTGTTTCGACTCCCCACATTTGCATACTTGCATATGTTGTATACAGAGTTTGCGAGCGGGTAAAAAAAGAAAATAAGTTTCCCACGCGATATTCTTGTAAACTGCGTAGAAATAAACGAAATTTAAATTTATCGCGCCGATTTTCTGAAATAATCATAAATGTATACAAACGGTAAACGAATTATTTTCCCGACCTCTGAATTTAATGAAAAAAAAGAAAAGAAAAAAAAGCCGGGTACAAATTGCATGAAATATATATTATAATAATTTCGGTATAGTATACTTAATGTAAAAAGTAATGCGACACGTCGTTTAAGAAAAGAATTCCGCACTTAGTGTATTTTTTTTTCTTTCACTCGAAGACGAACGAATTGTCGTCGTTATTATGTTTACCGAATTCATACTTTATTTTTAAAATAACGCGTTTTGTTTATTCCTTTCTCGATTATTTTAATTTCACGCGTGAAATCAATAGTTCTTTTTTTTCAATATTTCTATTGAAATCTATGCGGCCGTCAAAGCTCCCATTTTATTGTTTATTTTTTCAATTTTCTACGAAAATACAGAATTTATTGCGATGTGTTCTCTGTAACTCTGAATCTAATATTCCCAAACTCGGGAATCGGAGTTTTTTTATTGGCAGACAAAAGTGATAACATTTTTGTTGAATTCAATCATGAATTTTGCCATTTTGCGCGAATAGGGTGATTTTTAGTAGGTGTTTCTTTGTTTATGCACGATGTTAGTATCAAGGATGTGCCTTTTGGTGGTTTCAAAGTACAACCCCTTTCTCAACCGTTTTTATCCTCGAATTTTGCGTTTAAACAAAAAGTACCTGGTTTTCAATAATCCTTCTAACTAAAAAATATAATAAAACTGACAACCACAAATATAAATATGTTGGGTTAATTATATAAAAACAAAAAAAAATGGTTATTTCACCGTTGTAGTTAAAAAGATCGAATACATGGTTATATAATTTATATGGGTACAGTATAATTTATTATCGACAATGAAAAACCCTGTATTGAAATGTCGTAATTTTTACGATTTAAAATTTGTACTTGAAACGCTTATAAAAAAATAGAACTACTACATTAACATCAATTTTTATTTTTGTTCCACAGATTTTCGTATTAAATTATTGAACTATATAATCAAATAAAAACTAAATCAACTCGAAAATAATAAATGCATAATAATAGCAATCACCAAAATACTTTAAAAATTGTACTACATCTAGTAAAAACCTAATATAAATGTTTTGTAAATATTTCAGGTCTCTACGGTTATTTTTACATAGTTACAACAAAAAAAAAAAAAACAAAATTTAAAATAATGATGCTTCCGTAAACATTCCCGGTTTTCCTGAGGTTTTTCTCGGTTATTCCTAATTTTTATGAAAATTGCAAGGAAAATCGAAAACCGTCCTCCCTAATACATCAACTAGAACAAAAATTTACAAAAAAAGGCCTCTTGTAAAAAATTTTTTTAACTGGAGTACGATTTCCGGTAAAAATATTTATCAATTGCATGGTATTACAATTTAAACTATTTAAACATTATTGAACTAAAATTTATTTTGGGATTTATAACTAGAATCATATTTTCCTATTGAATTAATGCAGTTTTTCATTAAATATAACGATATTTTTCATTGTGTGTGATTCAATTGTACCGCCCTCAGAGCCGGTGATCCGCAAATGTTCGGCAGCTTAATATTCGAATCAATAGCTCGCGGTGTAAGTAACACGACCGTCGATTTTTGTTCCCCTGGTGTACGCTGCCAATTCTATTGTGTTTTGATATCGACTTAAGACAAAAGCCTGCCGTCCAACTCACCCAAATAATTGGCCAAATTCGCCTGACGTTGCGTCTATACTTCTCCGCCGGTGTGGACGTCTCGGGAACATCGAAAACGAACCTGTCGATCGTTTTGGCGGCGAACCACGGCATTGGGCAACTGCAGTGTCGTCTTCGGTCCATCATAAAATTTTTATACGGCCAATCGTAAATTACACGAAATCGCAGTCAAAACGATAAAAACTGTTAATCAGTGCCTTAAATAAATCTGATTCAGGGAGCCACACTTTTGAATATAATTGATAGAGTCAACAGATTTTCACAGCCAAAAAAAAACCTGTGGCAAGGCGACTACTGACACTATTTACCTTAAACATTTATACTACGTATACCTAATAAGTGTATACTAAAAATTATCAAGAATATAAGTGTAAAATTTAAACAATTTTGCTAGCATAAACAATTTATAATTAGTACCATGTATTGGTTAGAGTGTACTAATACATTTATTGTTATCATCTTTATTAATATGCCTACAATAAAACTAATACACACAATATTAAATTTGGTACATAGATTTGTAATTCAGGTAACACATTATTTTGGGCCCTGCTGTTAATTATATTATTGTGAATTGGAATGTTAATCTTGTATTAAAATATTTCTTTACAAATCAACTTTCGGTATATCGAAAGACTATTTTAATATTAACAACGCAAATTGCTCGATTAGGCAACTAAAATTATATAATATATTTTAACGAAAATCGTTATAAACTGTAATATCTTTTTTGAATAAAGATCTTTTTTCTTTTTTCCGGTAGATTCTTAACGTACGAGAAATGTATTTCAGGCTTTACTACAACATTTGCTTTTTATTCCGTTTGTTTAAAAATTTTTATATATATATACAGATATCTTACAGAAACTTGTCTTCTTGCAGGCAGTTAGATTTATTTTTTTGTAAATTTTAAATTTTTAAGTGAAAGCTTCTTTGTTTATCCAACTAAACTTAATCGGGTTAATCATTTTCATTAACCCGTCTGCCTTGGGTAATTATTGGTGTTTTAGAGCAGACAACCACTGCAAATTCGTATAAAAAATTTCGTTCGTCGACGGCGGCGTAGACCAGGTACCCGAAAATGTAATTTTCCCTGAAAGTGTTTCGCCGCGCGGCGATTATTCAAATTGCACAGATAGTCGACGTGGTCAAGTGTAATGATGATACGAAGGCTGTATTTACTAAAGTCACCAATGTGGCAAAGTCGTCTATGCACACATCAAAGCAGGTGTCGCGTATAACAGTTATAATTATTATAACGGCGATCTGATAAATAAACCATAATATAAATTCCATCGTACATCCATAATTTATAACAGTGTTACACTTTGCATAAGTACATAATATTATCTATTTCATTATATATGGAATTTTTTTTGGTACTTAATGCTTACATAAAACAGACGTGTACCAATATTGAAATATTATTTTCTAATTGATAGGTACGACACCATTTTCGTTCAATACTGTATACCTACCTAAAATAAAAACGCAGTATTATTATTCTATTAAATTGTTTGTAAGGATTTATGGTATTTTAACATCAGACACTTGACGTGAAAAGTTTTCCCAATTAATTTGTAATTTTTAATAACCACGACCTAGGTAATATAACATTGCGTAATGGAAATTATTTATTAATAAAGATATTATATGATGTTATTGACAAAAACCGATACCAAAAATGACAATAAAAAAATCATATACCTACTCATGTGCTAATAAAGCTAATAAAAAAATAATTATTTTATTTTCAAAATGGTTTAAAGTATTTTGTTTACTTATTACCTGTATCACTGAATATTAGCAAAAATAAACATTAAATTATCTGATATTTATCTAGATAGAAAATGTATTAATTTTCATCTTTATCTAGATATAATTTAGTTTAATCATCTTTATCTTTATACAGATAAATAATTAGTTATCTATTCCCGACTCTGATTAAGATACTTGTCAATGAGAAAATTCGCTGAGATTTACAGAAAGGATGTAAACCTGAAGAAAATACCTCGTACCACGGATTGACCACTGTTGTTGGTGGGCATTCGTGAAAGGTATTAATTGAATTACCTACATCCCTGAGAGATAATGCGCTAAATGACGTATAATAGGTAGAAAATTTATAATTACCAAAATAGTCCATCATCAAAAGTTTTGACAGATCTCGGTTATTTAACCGACAGATAAAATCTATAGTTAATTTTTATAACGTAAATATTTGATATCGTATTTAGACCGTGTTTCGATTATGGTTTTTATCAAAATTTAAGATACGAGCAATATATTCTACTATTGTAAATTTTGGTTACTACTATAATATGAGGTATTTACAACTTCTATCAATTCTAATATGGAATATGATAGTAACGGCGTACGATGTGTTGAAAAAAGTAATGAATTAAAACTAAATAATTCTTATAATTTTAGCAGGCAACTTTGGTGTTTTTGTACTTTTAGTGTAAGAAAATGAGGATGTATTCGTATGCTTCGTATGTTTACGTTCAGTTTCCGCATGTGTACGAGAATTAGCAAGCACGTCTGGCAACGGTCTATAGCAAACGGCGGACTGAATTCATTACCTAAAATAACAATAACTTCGCGTTGTATTATTTTTATTTAATTTTTTTTTTTAAATCCACGCGTTCGGTTCTCAGTTGCAACAACAAACCGAGTATCTCTCTCCCTCCTCTCAATGTCAGCCTTCCTATATAGAACCTCACTCTGCGGACCCTACTTGGGTTGTGTTCGAAAACATAGAACGGAGTAGAACAGTATATTTACTTATATTATAATGTAGTAACGTTACAATTTTTTTAATAAAAGTCGGTGACTTCTTTTGTTCCAGTGTAGTAATTCGAAACTTTTTTTGAACGGGTGACGATAATACGTCAAAAAAAAATATACGGTAAGACAGAAACGGGGAAAACCTGTAGCACGTGTCTTTGCGGTCGACAACCTCGTGTCACGTAATAATATTGTTTTCCACGAAGTAGCCGCCAATTGATTAATCTATTTTCGAAAACGATACCCTGTGCAGTGCTGCGCAAACTGGGGGTCACTACCCCTAGGGAAATCACGAAATTTGATTAGAGGGTGGCCAATAATTTAACACTAAATTAAAAAGTTACGTTCCATGGATATTATTTTATATAATTTTTTATTTATTTATTTAAGTAGCAGTGTCAAATATCAAACTAAACATAGAATCAATCATGTCTACAGTGCAAGTTCAGGTGTCACATTAAAATCATTAAATTATGTAATACCTGATAATTTTATAATTTTAAAATTATTAAGATATCGATTATAATGATTATAATTTCAGTAATTTTTATATTCTGAGTGGAACGAGGAATGTATTGCTATGACAAAGATGTTTATTTTTTTTTATGTGAACACTTTTTCTACCAGAAAGCATACTCCAACTATCAAGTATAGCACCTTTTCTAGAAGAAAATGTTCTCTGAGTGGTACTATAAAAAGGTTATTTTTTGAAATTTTCATTAAAATTCAAGATAATGGAAAAAAACCTGGGTCTAAAGGTTAAAAATGATTTATTTATTGTTATTATTAAGTTTTATTATTTAAAATCTTTTTTAAAATAATTATTGTATTCATGGAAACGCACATTGTTGTAACCAATTTACCATGATATCTATGATATAATATATATTGTTGACAAAGCATTACTATCAACTGAACTCCGCTCAGAGTCGTTTTTTTCATTAGCAATGGTTTATCGTTGCCTACAGATATAAATGAAATAACCTTATATATCCTAACTTCCCAACTTCTCAACTACAAACGTGGCCGCTCTCATACCCAGTATCAACTCTTTTTTTTTTATGTTTTAGATTAATTAAATTAAAGAAATATTAAAATTGTCTGAAATTAACGATTTAATTTATATGATAAAAGTTTTGTATACATTAAGACCATTTAGCGTAAGTATATATTATACAATGTTGGTAGGGAGGAGCATCATATTATAAAAATAAAATATAATTTTGGGAGTCATCGATCAAAAAAGTTGCGCATCATTGCCCAATGAAACGTTGTCGTGACTACAATATTGTTATTCTTCTTCCATGGGCGTCTATTTGAAGTGATAAAGAAGAGACATGTCCCCCCCCCCCTATAGCTTTTCCGTGTCTATTATACGTTTATTTATTATGGTTTACTGTTGTAGGAAACGGGAATACAGTAGTATAATATTATGCTACGACCTACGTAAACGCGTACATATAGTAGTTAGTAGGTTAACAGGAAGCTAAACAGTATTGATAATATACAGTGCCTCCCCCTGGATTTTCGAAGATGGACGCCTTCATCTTCTCTAAAAACTAAAACTACAAATATAATACGGAAGTGTAATAAATAGATTACCAGCAATGAATACCTGCGCCTGACATCGGCCAAAAATCCATCGATCCGTATCGTTGAAGACGTGTTTTCAGAGAATTCTATATTTAAACGTCAACCTAAAGAAGTAGAGTCTGCAGAAAGATACGAGATACGAACAAACCATGTCCCACCTACTGACATGTCCAAACTGTTTTACATCATGCATTCATGCGTACTGGTACAGACCATGAAACAGTGACCAAGGACGCATTTAAAGTAACCGAATATCGGAAAGACAAAACGTAATAACCAATTAGACCGAAATGTACAATAACAATACCCATACCAGCTAGTCCTAAAATAATCAACTGACATGATTTATTAATATTATTCGTGTATCTATTTGTTTCGTTTGTATTCGTATTTTATTTATTTATTTATTTTATTTTATTATCTAATTTATATTTTATTTATGCATGGTTGTTTGATACGAATAAAAAAACAACGTCCAGTCCGATGGGTACCTGACCCGGTGACGACTCACGAATTTATATCCGGATCGAAATGTCGACGTCGGCAACCCTCGGGGGGCCTCGCTGACGTATTTTCGTATTCTCTGTCCGTCTCGCGCCCGTAGTATTGCATCCCGAGACGATAATATCTCGATTGAATTTAATTCATAATTATTCCGTAGGTTAGCTCGTATAATATTAATATACGGGTACCTATAATACAAATCGAGAATACCTATGTATGATTAGAATTTAGAATAAATTCGCGGCGTTCGAGTTTTTGGGGCTATCGAAATCTGAATCGTACGCGATATAAGACACGGTAAACTCTGCAGCTGAATAAAGTTATTCTAATTAGTTATAATTATTATGATTAATATTCGTGAATTTATGATTTTCGTCTATACATTCGATATTAACACTGCTTTCGTCAAACATCGAATGGAAATCATTCGGTTCGCCACGATAAGAAACACTCTGTACATTATTTAAACTGGTTACACAATACGCGATTTCGTTTGATTAATAATTTCGTTAGAAATTAAAGAGATACGTGTTCAGTTACAAGTTTTTTTTTTTTTTGTATAATATAAAAATACAAATGTCCGGTTGAGCGATTGAAATAAACTTCTCGGCAAAAATCTTCGATGGAGACTAGAGATCGATGATTGGCCGGAGGCCGATTACGAGCAAAGAGCAATCAACTGTTTTAATGAATAAACGATTTTAATGCAAATTCAATCCATTCCGGATTTTCAAGATATCTACCTTATAAGATAGCCATACACGAGAAGATTTTTCGACGGATTAAATCCTAAGGTCCTCGATGGATCTGGTCCGTCGGACTAGGTCTTAAGTTATGCCTACTAACGTAAAAATAAAAGTCCGCTAATATTTGCGGACCGAATCCACCAACGGACTTCGTACAGTGGTTAATGTGGGAAAGCCGTTGACTTTTATACTATCCTTCTGGTCTTTCAAGATGTTTTGAATAATTTGCTAATTTATACGACGGATTACAACTGATTCATCAGTTATTATTTTTATTTTGTGAATTTGTGTTAAGTAAATATTATTTATACTCATATATTTTAAATATATTATATACAATTTTTTTTATTATTATATACAAATAAATTTTACTAAATAATTATTTTCTATGGACATTGTTTACATTGATACAACTCGATGAACTCTGTTGTTATTGGACCTACTTTACTCAACGATTTGCATAAAACAAATAGAAAAAAATATTAAAGAAAAGAGAATTCGACCAAAGAACATTTGAATTTATAAAATTTTTAAATAACTATGATGGTTAATTTTGATGCTTATCAAAAGAGAAATCGTACACGAACCACACGCAAGTGAGTAGATAATATTGTATGATAATAATGATGATAAAAGAAAAATTATTATCAAAATAAATAAAAATGTTTTATCGAAGTCCGCTGGCCCCGTTCTTTTTAATTAGCGTAGCAGCGAGAGGCTTGATCTGTTGTACTAAATCTACCGGATTTTCAATTGCAAGAATTGAATCCTTAATACACCACAGGCTGCAGGATTATTGAGATAATTGTCTTAAAAACTAGTTGATATCTCAATAATCAGTTGTTTAATAATCAATTGAATTATTGAGATTAATTATAACGAACCTACACTCTTCATTTGAGTAACATTTGGAATGTACGATCGTTCAATTGACATCTAGGGGTAATTATTTATATGTAGGTGTTATTATTTTTTAACAAACTTATTTAATATAATATAATGGCTATAATATAATTTTTATTAAATCGGCGTTTTTTTTCTTTTTTTTTTCGATAATACGTTTTTGCATCCAAGCGACGATTCTAAATCGTTTGTATATCTGTAATATCTTAGGAGGTGCCCGAGTGAAATTATATAATATAAACGAATAACATTGCAATTGAAACCATGTGCGTGCCGTTTATTAACTACAACAAGAAAAACATCTCATAAAGAAGAATAACACAATCAAAGTGAGGTTAGCGTACACACACATACACACACACATATATATATATATATATCAATGTTGCCAACATAGTAACAATATCGATTTGTCGTTTCTGTGAAATTGAAGTGATAAATATTCCGAAATTACTATTAGCCCATTTTATTATCTATTTATTATTATCTATTATTTACTTACTATTTTCGTTTTCTCCAAGTTCGGCCTTAACTTATGCAGTTTAATTTTGTTTATTTTCCATATTATACCAGTTATCAATTATTTTTAAATTTTATATCACAATTTTCCTTTACGATTACACCGGTATTTGTTCGTAGTTAGTTCCTGCGTTTTATTGTTTAACCACCATAAAATAGAAACCGAATAATCCCGCAACAAGAGCGTAAAATTTGTGATTAACAATAACGGTGTAAAGACGGTGGTTCCGTCTCTACGTTCAGTATTTGAAAACCATTGGTATATATTATAATAAAAGACAATATTGTCGTCTTCAGTTAAGTTTCATCGGTCTGCGGAAAAAAATAATTTTTACATTCAAAACTCTTATTTCAGGTGTACTTTAAAGTAATTTTCACGTTTTCGTAAATCAATAATTTACTTATTCTAATACAAGCCTTTAAAGAAAATATCGTATTGATCTAATAATTAAAATATACCTAATTTACGTTTTTTTTTTTCTTTTTTTATTACCGTAAATGTTCCATTCGTTAAGAACAATGGTGATTAACTACGACCCGTGGGCCAAATCCGGATTTATTCGGCCCGACAAAATATTTAAAAAAATAATTCAAATTTCAAAAATTAACACTCACATTAAAAAAAAAAAATACTATATTTATACTTTACATTTGTTTTCTCATTTATTACGATCAATACATAATAAATAATTCAAGTTTAAAAACTAATGTACCTACCATAAAATATAATATTCTATTAACTTAAAAGTAAAAATTTTAATTCTTGGCCCGCCGGTTTAGGAGATATAATGCCGTGTTTTACTCTCGGCTCGTTTCGAGTGCTTGTAATAATATACAGAGTGATCAATGTATCATAAAACTCTCATTATCTCGTAAAGTATACACTTTTTCTTTGTGAAAACTGAAGAAACAAATAGTTCTGAAATGTCGTATTATCATTATTTTTGTCATTCTTATTTTCTAAAGTGAAACGACACTTACTTTTGATTTTCAAAAGTCAACCCACAAAAAAAATTCCTTTAATAAATTTAGTAATAGATAAAAATACTCTCGGTGTTGAAATTTTTCCGTCAATCAGTTGACGAGATATTCCACTTTTAAGTTTGGGTCGGGAGAGAGTAGTGGAACATCATTTGAATGGCGGCTCGGCTCGTGGCGTTTTTATAATGCTCCACCACTCTCCTCCGACCCAAACTTAAAAGTGGAACATCTCATCAATGGAAATCAAAAATTTCAATAACGAAATTTATTTTAACTAATACTACATCTATTTATGGATTTTTATTTTTAGGTTACCATTTGAAAATTAAAAATAGGTATTATCAATTCACTCCGGAAAATAAAGTTGACAAAAAATAACATGAATATAAAATTTTGGAACAGCTTGTTTCTTAAGTTTTCTAGAAAATAAACTCCAGAAAATGTGCATACTTTCCTAGATACATCCCGAGTGTCTTATGATTGAATGATCACTCTGTATAATAACAATGACTTCGTATTTCCGAAAATTATTGAGAAACCCGTATTGAATCCGACCGTTATCCGGCTTCGGAAAGAGAATATAATATTTTTTTCACATTATTTATTTATATACCTACGTTTATTTCGATTTTTCAGCCGCGGTACTACACACGACCCGCGAAAAATACTATTGGACTAGGTAACGTGTTTGCCCGGGGCGGGAAATGCTGTTGACGTGAGGCGATATTTTTGGGAGATGTTTATGTCCGCGAAGGCGGCGCGCCAAACGTCGGCGGCGATAAAGGCGAAGCTTACGTCACTTTCAGCTACACGAAACGCCGTGTGGTAAAAAATATTCCTGTGCACTCCCGCGGTTATAAACACCCCTCAGGGCGATATTCCGGCAGCGCCGTGTAATCCGTCGGCAACGGGAGACGCGGAGACGTCGCGCGCCGGGATATCTGCTTGAGCCGGACGCGATGTTCCGTTCACGGCCGGACGTAATCGATAGAAACGTTTGTCGTCTGCAGTGCCGACGAGTACGCCGCGCGAGCGTTGTGCTTTGACGGCGGCGGGCGCATCGGGACCGTCGAAATCAGATTGCCGCCGTGCGTCCGGGACGTACGTAAAAAAAGCGCGCGAGTACGTCCGGCAACGGGTGCTGGAAGCTAAGCGGACAAAACGTCCGTCGCCGATTGATAAAATTTCCTCGGACTGCGGACGCGCCGAAGGAAAATCCAGAACCGGTGGTGGCCGACGGCTCCCGGGAGAATCGCTTCTTTTCCCGGACACTCCCGGCCTCCTCGGTACACCGGTCCGCGACACCACCGGCTGTTCACGACCTACCAACGGACGTGACCCGAACGACGGCGGGGGCCCACGTCCGTCACACGCGGTATCGTCGACCGACGGTGTTTAAGGTAGGCACTGTCTGCCGGCTACCATAACGGAGCCGCGCACGAAAAAACATTTGCGAGTCCGAAGTTGATCGCGGCCGTGGCCATTGGAGGAGGATGATACACGGGCTGCGGTCGGTTAAACGGAGTTCCCCGTACTTACTTTCGGCATTGTCACCTTCGATAAACACACTGTCGTTGTACTATTATAATCAGGGCTTGAAATCGATTTAGAATATCGATAAAAACCGCTAAAAATCTATTAAAAAAATCGAAATTCATGTCCAAAACTAATATCGATAAGTAAAATTTAAATTAAAATCAGTGAAATCTAATATTGATTAACAAAATTGAAATTAAAATCGAACATTTTTATTTCGATTTCAATTTTCAAGTCCTATAACAGACTGGTTATAGAACCAATAGTTTACAGAACGGTTTTTATGCAACCCGGCATAATAATAGTGTTTCTATAATTTCGCTTTCTCGATGTTATAATGGGTAATTTTATATTTGTAGGTATAACTTGAAATTTCAATCATGAAAAAACTAATATCAATAAGCGAAATTTAAATTTAAATCGAAAATATTTATTTCGATTTCAAGCCCTGATCATGATAAACTGTATAATCTGCGTAGAAAATATTAATTTACAAAAGTATTATTAATTTTTTTTTTAAATTATGTACGGTATTGCGCAAATGTGTTATTACTGTTATTTTATTACTAGCTATACTCCGAATCTAAAATTCTGTGGTAACCATCGCGTATAATATTTGACGTTGTTTTCTCCACGTGTCCAACTGTTATTATTGTTATTAGGTATTTTTGTACACACGCGCCGATTTGATTTATCGCGTTGGTTATCACCGCGATGATAACAATACATTTTACTGTAATATATTATGTTATTTTTTTCCCGTTTAATAATATTGTTAATATAATACGGCCGTCAATGTTAGCAATAATTCATTAGAATTTCAAAAAAAAAAATACGGGCTTGCGGACAATATTTTAGAGGGATAAAATAATAATCACATCGAAACGTCCCGGCGTTTACCATTGACCTACTGCGCCGAGGATTAAAGGGCCACCATACACAAACTTACATTATGCCCGTACACGTTATCACGGCGCAAGATCAGCTACTCAATTATTATTGTCGAATTTTCCTCGAAGAAAAAAGAATCTGTCCAGTCCGCCATGCATAATAAACATTAATATGTATAGATATATCATTTGTTCCGTCATACAGAATTATCGATATTTGATAAAACTGTCGTTATATTTCGAATAGTATTAACTTTTTTCGCGATTTTTATTTGGAAAATTTATAAAATGATAAAGGTCTAAAATTTATCATGGGCCGTATGTCACCCTTAGTTTCGGTGGTAATACTACCATCCAGTTTAGGCGAAAAAATAGAAACTTAGAATTTGCTTAGTTATTAAGAAAACTACACAGAAAATCAAAAAAACGACTTTCTGGCTTACTTACTCACAAAAAACTAGATCCAAAATTAAACGAAAAACATTATTGGGTATATTTTGATTAAATCATGATTTGTAGTGGGAAAGTTGTTTACAGACAGAAAAAGAAAAAACATACGTAGTAAATCCAATACATTCCTCGCTCCATTCAAAATCTAAAAAAAAAAAACGTAACTTGTGCGCAAAATTTGTTATAATACGATATCGCGTATTATTATTTAGATTATTCATGGCAAACGTATGTTTATTATACAAATAAAAAAATATTGTTATATTGTATAACAATGCTACGTGTAGGTATTCTGTGTTTATCCTAATAACATCTTTTAAACGGGGATAAATAAAAATAATACTAAACTTATTATACCTAAGCAAAAGCTGCATAAAACCATAAAAATATCGTATATTTTTAAAAAATATAATATCATCTAAGCGTTACAGTTTTATTTTAGTTTATACGCGCGCAATACTCCTCGTTGAATTTAATCTCCGGTGTGAATTATTTAGAATCCTAAAAACCTACTTTTGGGGCGTGAGCTGTTATTATATAGTACACCGAGACTCAGTTATTCGGCTACTTTATGTGCATGATAAGATACATGTACACAATTTAGGTTGAATTCAATTAAAACTTTTAAAATTGCTATTATTATTTAGTATTCCTGCCTACTATTTGTTTTTACAATTCGTTTGATAATAATTCGTTTGTTCAGTGTTGTCGTGAAAATATTTTTTATATTACATTCAATTAACA
Organism: Cinara cedri; assembly: GCA_902439185.1. Taxonomy (NCBI): domain Eukaryota; kingdom Metazoa; phylum Arthropoda; class Insecta; order Hemiptera; family Aphididae; genus Cinara; species Cinara cedri. The sequence continues at coordinate 483,794 of CABPRJ010001909.1, read as the reverse complement.
TCAATGCTTACACAGAATGGTCTGCAGTTCTGCACACCCGCGCTAAACATTTTTTTAAATAAATTTTAGGCAATTTAGAGTACAAACCGATTCGTTATCGGATCGAAAAAAATTATGGAATTCGATAACGCGTTAAATATTTCATTATTTCGGGGGTTGAAAATTATTACAAGTTCAAATAAAAACAATTTTCGGTTAGGGATAAATAAAAGATAAATTATTTGTATACTATAATAGTTAATAGTATACAAACATGTGTAAATTAGCGATTTTTTTCCTAACGAAATAAAAATATAAACCGCAACGTATTATTTGCAGCTATGGAATACGAACAACGCTACTCTGTAAATACAATATTATTTTTTTTTTAAAAAAGTAAGCTTTTCGAGACTCGCTACTCGTATTTTTATTTTTTTTTTTTTTTAAACAATGTTGTGTTATATATACAACTAACTGCAGTTGAGAAAATGTTTATATTAAATTGAAATAACTCGAGACATTAATTGAATTGTTCTTGTGAGTGACCTCTGTGGTTCGTTTGTAATATAATTCCGCAAAGAAAATAAAGGCAATGTTTTATTATATTTTATGTTTGCACTTAGTTAGGCAATTTAGGGGTAGGTATATACGTCATTATTTGAAAATTAAATAAAAGAAACGACGAACACTGCGCAGTATTGTATTAACCGTTTTGTTTATGTTATTAAAATATGTAGATTCAAAATAACACCAAATAGTACAAAAATAAAAAAAAACCTGAACAGAGCTTATTCACTAGAGTCGAATTTTGCCTCACCCCTATAATGTATTATATAGAAATATTCTTTGTAAACAATGCATAACCGAAAACTATTAAACACAATACAATACAAAACTATACTTACCACAAAAATATCCTATACTCCACTACTTCCAAAATAATAATGAAATTTGAGCTCCCAAAAGACAAATCGTTGATACTAAAGCTATTTCAGGGTTGGGCTGAATTTTCGATACAAATATCTAATACAATTGTATTTTGTATCTTGGTATCGCGATACAGTCCTGGAAGTGTTGAGTATCGTGTAATAAGATACTAAAATCATTGTATCTAGATGCTCATTTTAAGTTATCTTGCCCTTAGGCACCTTAAAGAAAGGGGGCAAGCTGGATCATTTCCCGCCTAATAAAACTTTACCTAACAATATATTCGAAATTGAAAGCGATTGTACAAAAATGAAAGAGGGGGAATTGTTGGACACCGCCTAAATGAAAAATTTAATTAATATTTTAATTTTAATGTTTACTATTTATACACATAAAATATGTACATAGAGTTTCTTTCAATTTTTTACATAGATATCTAGTATTTTGTAATTCAATATTGAAATATTGATTCAGCTGAGATTTTAAAACTGATAAAATAATTCGATTCAGCATTCCTATAAACATAAAAAACGACAAACATTAATATGTAGGTATGGAAAATTTTAAAAATATGCCACTACCCCAATACCCCTTTCCTAAATACCTTTCCTAAAGTGACATTAGTTACGAGAAAATTACAATGTTCTAATTTTTCTATTATTTCCACCGTATGAACTACCTATATGCCACATTTTACATTTCACCTGTAAAGTGGAAAATGTCTTATAATTTTGATGATTTGAAACCCTCTCCTTTTAAAACAGCTAAGTATCAAGTTTGTGCAGTATCTTAATAGACCTAAGCTTAATCTCTGTTTAAAAATATAAAAGCTTATTACAAGAGGAAATAGAGTTATGACATATGAGGGTTAGAAAAACTTAGTAAATTGGTTCGAGTAAAGATACACTGGCGTGGTGGAACGTGGACGGAGCACTGCAGTGCGTTTATACATATACATATGTACACATATATATAAATATATATATATGTGTGTGTGTGTGTGTGTGTTAATAACGGGACACAATATAGTGCAAAAGTATCTATTTTCGTGGGAAATTTGACAAAATGGAACTTTTTGTTAGTTTCCAATAATCTTTAGCAACAGATATATATACTATCAACAGTATGTATTATACAATAATATTGAATAATGTTTTTCGTCAGTAAACTACAAATTTGAAAATTAATTTAATATGAAATTAAATAAAAAATTTCCCGAACATTTACAAAGAGTATTGACCGTTGGATTTAATGGATTCATAATTGCGTTCCGTTTACTATTGGTTAACGGCCGACAAAATATTATCACGACGAGCAATTTATTACAACATATTTTAAAAACATAATAAATAAAACATTTAAAACTATAACGAATTTTGATTTCGGACTGAAGGAATAATAATTTTTATTTTTATTTCGGAATAATTCAACTGCACCATCATTTGCGGCCAGTCGTCTGAAATCGTTTCGGTTCACGATACACATAATGGCTTTTGTTTTACCATGATCAAGCTATTTTTGAGATTTCGAATGAAACTACATAATATTCCGGTTCTTACGGTCATTATTTAATCGTTTAACAATCGTATTTACAATATATTCAACATTTTATTCTCATTCCGTATACTTTAAACACACATTAGTTAAATAAAGTAAATAAATATAATAAATAAATAAATGTATAAAAATAAAATAAAAAAAAGAATTAATGCGTCACCAGGAGTTATATGATAAGTGTATTATACGACCAGTTTCGAATTAAAAATTAATCATCGGGTATATCACAGTCAAAATGTAAAACGCGACTCTGATATACCCGATGATGAATTTTTAATTCGAAACCGGTCGTATAATACACTTATCATATAACTCCAGGCGGCGCATTGATTCATTTATTTGTTTTATTTTTATACATTCATTTTTTATTCATACATTTATTTACATAATTTATTTACGAGTATTAACCGTTTTAATAATTTTGTTTTAACTTTACTATTCTATTACATATTAATTGTTAATTTTCAAATGAATACCCTCAGGTTCGTTTTCAAAATTGATGTAATTGTTTTACCCTTCCGGTCTAAATGATAAACTTTTAAAATTGTATCAATTGATAAACGATAAAATCGATGTTAGGCGTAATATGGAATTTTAAGGGAAATATTTGGTTTTTTTTCATGTTTGTGTAGTTTAAAAGAGAGGGACCGTGATAGTTCCATTTGAAAGTCAAACGTTATACTGGTTAAAGGTATAAAAATAAAGGTTAACATTCAATAATAAAATGTGTTAAAAATAAACCGGGCAATAACTTTTTAACTGATAGAAAATTTAAAAATGAAATTATACGCAAAAATTAGAGCTGGGATTTCAATGCACATTGCATTTTTTTTCTGAAGGTTGCTGTGCAATTCTCGTCCGGTCACAAATTCGTACCATGTGCTTTTAAATGAGAATATGAGAATAAGAAAGTTTATTTTTCATTTTTAGAGTTTTTTGAGCATTTTTGAAGTTTTTGGATACAAAATCTTTTTTTAAAATTTTTACACACAGACAGGATTTTTATAAAAATGTAAAAATTATAAAGTAGGTACTTGTTATCCCTGTTATATTACCGGAGGACAATAGTTGGAATGTCAAAACATAGATAATAAGTTACAGCGTCTACGAAAAACGTGGTACATCTAGAATCACTAAATCTTAAATCGATAAAATCAACGTCCAATGATATTGTTTAGTACGAGTTTTTTTTTTTTGAACTTTTGTTTTTAATTTCTAACAATTTTCTAATAATAAAATAATAATACTATTGTTAAAATACACTTGTAATATATTTGTTTTTTGTTTGTTTTTAAGCTCTTTTTTAAAAAAAAATTAAAGTCATTTGTAAAGTGCATTTTTGAGATTTTTCAGGGAATTAAAATCTCAGCCCTAGTTATAACTAAATAAAGCCAATAAAAATAAAATATAAAAATTTAGCTTCGCTTAGTTGTTTATTTTAATGAATAGTTTCAGCACTAAACTTATAGTTATACTTTGTTAAAATGCAAGTTATTTAAGATTTTTGCATTTATTTTTCTAAGAAAATTACGTATTTATTATATTTATGTGAATAGCATCATAACATAACGAGACGGCTGTGAAGTTTATGTAAGGATATACGATACCCTACACGAATCTATATTATTATAAATCCATAAAAGTCTAAATATTAAAGTACAAATTACGTTAAAAGTAATTAAAAAAAAAGAAAAAAAAAGGAACTCGACTTTTAATTAATTTATAATATTCCTGAACATTTGTAACTCGACTTGGTAGTTCAAATTTATTTATAGTTTAAAATTAACTTAAACTTAGCTTAGTTATTTATTATGATTTTTATTTTTTTTAAGGGAACTTTTGATTAAAATACAGCTTAAACAATTCCGTTGTATGATTAAAAAAAAAAAAACACACAAATACACACATAAATTATAATTTTTTCCTTGAAATTCTCCGAACAAATCGCTGGATCAACGCGCACATCGGGGGAAAAAAAAATATTATAAAATGTAAATAATTTCGTATAAATTCGTATACTACACACACGATGATAGGGATTCTTTGATAACACGACAACGTGTTATAACCTACCTATAATAATAATAACATTATATTATCATTATTACTCTTACCTTATACCTATAATATTTTATCGTCTCGTTGTAATAATAATAATATGCACGATTATGGTAATTCCGTACAAAAGGTCTCCGGCGAACAAGTGAATATTCGCATCAGCAACATTATTATGATAATAATAATAATAATTGCGCGGCGCTTTTATATAATAATATAATAGTCATAAAACATTATATGAAACCACGTGCCACCGTCGCTCATTCACGTGTACCTTGATGGATATAAACTATAATATTACAAAATACGTATAGACTATTGGTATATTATTATTATCATTATTATCATTATCATAATTATTATTATTATTATTATTATTATTGTTATTATTATTATGACTACACTTTACTACACGCGTGTAAACACATTATTATTATGTTTCCATTAATGTGCGTGTGTCTCATTTACAACATATATTTGATTCGGAAAAGGGGGACGGTGGAGAGGGGAGAGGAATACGTGTTACGGCATTGCGAGAACGTGCTACATCTCCCTCGTATTTAATTTTCCGAACGTTTTTGGAAAAATTATTATATTATTCTATCGACTAACGCGTCTTTTAAGTATGCTTTCAAATACTTTATTAACAACAGCAATCTCGCGCGCGACGCGGGCACAAGAATTTGTCATGTAAACGTGAAATTTATCAAAAAAATCGTTTCCGCAAAACCGTTTTTCCAGGAGCAATAACTACTAGAACTATGGTCTTGTAGTTGAGAACCTTAGTCTATTGTCGCCGTAATACTAATAGGAGATCCAGCAACGATGGTTTAATTGTGTAACGATACGCGCAGTCAATTTTGCGAAAAAAATTATTCCGGTTTGAAAAACGTAAAGCTATCAGATTTTAAAACAATATAATTAACTTTTTTTTAAAAAAATTTGTATTAACGGAGAAACAAAATTACCCTCTTCTCCCTTTTCCACTGTGAAAATTTGATACCTTTATTAAATCTATAGTTAGCGTAGTATTTTCTCCAAGCCAAACAATATTAACAGACGGTATAGTTCGAATGGCACCACGCCTTCTTAACGAAATCGTTCTAATAACGTTATATCTATATAGAATCCAGAGTTTTCCTAAAAATAAATACGTTTGGTGAACATTTGTACATTCTTCTTGAACGAACAGCAAAAAAGTTATAATTATAGTTTTAAAAATGGTTTTTTTCCACGGAAAACATTTTTTCGATTAGTAATATTGTTTCGAAATATTACTGTTGTAACTTAAAAGCTAAGGCCATTTTATCACTGAGCAGTAGTTTATTTGCAAAATGTTTCTAGATTCACGACAAATAACCTAAACATAAAAAAAACGGGAAGGTAGGATACATAGGGTAATTTAATTTATATCTGTAACGCCGATGAATCTTTGCTCCGGTCGACATTTTAAATTAAAAAGCTTATAAAAAATACTGCATTAAGCTCAACTTTTTTTTTATGAAACAATGTGTACAAACAATGATAAACCCCGAGTTAAATTTTCAAACTTTTTAGTCTGGCCAAATCAGTTTTATCCATATAAAACAAAATTAAAAAATTGAAAACACTCGACAATGTCAAATGCCTATATAAATAGCTTGAAAACGATATCATGTCTAAAAAAGGACAATATTATGGGTATTCTTCGTAGATTGCAGGTCTCTATATATGTTTCCGTTTTTTTACGGTTTTTCCCAGTTATTAGGAAATGGCAAGGAAAATCAAAAAAACACTTTAAGAAAAGATGCTACTCATGAAATTTGGAACAGGATTTCCGGTAGAAAAACAAAATCTAAAATAATAAAATTCTATTTCCGTAAATTTATTTTTTATTTTATGATAGCTACTACACATCTCTAATATCTACAAAGGTCAGAGCACAGAAATAGGAAGACATGTAAATAGAATTATTTATTTTCGTTTTTATCGATTTCTGTATGTTTTTTTTGGAGATCCAAAAATACACATATTTTTTTCCCCGTCTTCACATTAAACGCAGTATTCATTTAAAAATACATATATATTGAACGATAATATTTGACAAAGGAATTTTGTGAAAAATTATTACACACTCGTGGCACGTTAAAACCGGATGTATTATACAATCCATATTATTTCATTACTGCATATAATATGCAATTATGTACAAGTTATTACATATTATAGTATAATAAATTGTAATTCGTTGACCACGGTAAACTCGGTGCAGATGGTAAGCAGTCACTAAACATGGATACTGAAACGATGATCTCGTTTCTTGAAATCGTTCCACAATCATGCGATCTATATACTATTGAAAAATATGAATGTATAAATTGCACTGAAGAGGTAATAATGGCTAAATACTTATGGGATTAAAATTCACTCTCATAAAAGTAACAAATTTTTTTTTGACTACAAAAACAAAAAAGACGGACATACTTCGCACGTCGGTGCAGTTGCTGTTGTGGTTGAGAAATTGGAAAGGTACGATACAGACGAGAATTTAATGTTTTTCTGTAAACAACGATAAACCATTGCTAATGAAAACACGATTCTATGTACAGTTCAGTTGATAGTGTTTGACAACAATATACGTCATGTTATGGTAAAATGATTACAACAGTTTGCGTTTCCATAACAACACTAATTGTTTAAAAAGATTTAAAATAAAAAACAAATAAAAACGATTTCCAATGACAACTTTATTTTTACTCTTTCGATCTTTTTTATCCTGTACAATCTTATTACTCATTATTCCGAATATTAATGAGAATTTAAAAAAATGATGTCCCTAAAGTGCCATCCAGAGAACATTTCAGTAAAGGAGCTATACTTGATAATCGGAGTAAATTTTCTGGTGGAAAAAGGGTTCACATAAATAAAAAATAGAAAAATAAAACATCTTTGTAAAACCAATACATTCTTCGTTAAACCGAGAATCTAAAATTGTTTATGTTGTCACCGTGAAATATTAAAGAAACATCATTTTCGGTGTTTGTGGCGGAACTGATGTTATCAAACAGGTATATAAAAATGTTATCGGCATAAAGCAAATTATAACAAATCCATCACACAACTTCGACCTAAGGTTTATGAGCAGGGCTGTGAATATAATGCACCAAAAAACTATTAAATATGCACTAAAAAATGTCAAAATATGCATGAAAATATGCACTAAAAAATATCAAAATATGCACTAAAAATATCAAAACGTGCATAAAAATATGCTATTAAAATTTCGTAAAATATGTACTAATTTTTCAAAAATATACAAAAAACAACAAAAAATATTTTTTTAAATACTAAATATAATTGTTAAAAATTTATGGGTATTACATGTTTATATAAATTTAAATTAATTGCGATCTTCATCATCGTCATTTACGGCATCTATATAAAAAAAATAAATATAAATATAAATATAAATTTAATATTTAATAAATTTACCTCTAAAGTAATTATTGCATTGTACGATTAATGATTTTTTGAGATTTTCAAACTTGAAAGACCTCCTGTTTGGTGCCAATATATTCTTATATAAAGAAAACGATCGTTCTACATCTGCGGATGTTATTGGTGCAAACTTAAAATACGCCATGTCGCTACTGGTTAAATCTTCTGGTATATCCAAATCACCTACATTCTCTTCTTCGCCAGTTAATATTTTTGAAATATTACAAACAATTTGAAATCCTTTGTTTTTGTTGAGAACTGTTTGTAATTTTTTATTAATATCAATTCCAGCGGTACCTGTTAATTGACTAAACTTTGATGAAATATCTTGTATGATTGCAATACCTTCAGATAAGGGTATACCTTGTTTTTGTAGACGCGTTATAGCTATGGGAAGACATGCAAAATTCGAATGTATANTTCTTAGACGGGTTGCAACCGATATTTTTTCTTTTGGCATTTTAAAATATACAGTACAACTAGAAATATAAATAAGGAGCTAGTAGGTACTGATTAGGCGCAATAAAATAATAAAATAAACAAAACAAAACTATAACACTCGAATTACGAACACACGCACATCACGGATCGGCGATCACATCGAACTAATAGAAATAGGTATTATTTTTACAATTGTTGTCCATCAGGCATCAAGTGCAAGTTAATATAGGTAAATATTATTTTCCATTTATTTATATTTATAGACCACAACAATACAATAATAATTATTAATTAATAATACTGATCTTGGACAATATTCGGCAAAATAAGAAAACAACTATTTATACCCGAATTTACGTGTAGTCAACCCAACTAAAAATAGAATAAAATGTTCAAAAATAATAAAATTTCTATAAAAGATAGTTAGATTATAAATACATTTTATATTATGTATTTTATATTTTAGACCAAATTGACCGAAAAAGTATAAATATTAAGAAAAAAGCATTAATACGAAAAAAGTATAAAAACATGCATTTATATGCCCTAACTAGTTAAATATGCAAAAATATGCACTATAAGATTTCGTATTTTAATTATTAGTAACACAATTCAAATTTTGGCCGAATCCATTTTCTTTTATGATGTAGCAAAAAAAACATGCAAATGCATTAAATTCACAGCCCTGTTTATGAGGTATAATATATTCTATAAGCCTCGACCTCAAACACTCTTTTAACGCGACGAACAATAATATCGTCGTGATGTAATGTAATCGGAGCACAACTGATTCGGGATGGAACACTATATACCTATATTACTGCTGTGTCATCATAGATTAATTATTAATAAGTATATACTGAATAATATATATCGCGTGATACAATTTGCGTATAGCATTATAATATGGTACGTACCAATAGGTACTATGAATTAGTTTATTGTATTTTGAATATACGTCAGTGTCGGTCGGAAAATATATTATCAAAACTGTATTTCGTCGGGAAATATAATTTTTACAGAACAGTGTACACAGTAGGCCGCTACGTTATATCGTATACAATAAAATACTATTCCTAAAAAAAAAAAAAAATTCCCCCCTAATCGACAATACGATTTAACAGCCTGGGAAACAACATCGGACGAAACGTATTCAAATACCGCGTCCTCAGGACTCGTTGTTGGTGATTATATTGATAATCGCGCGTTGTTTGTTTTGAAAATATATGTTTATACACATGATAAAGGATCACGGTAATGTTATTGTTGTACAGATATTGAATAATATACACTAAAACAATAGGTACAATTTGCGAATAATATGTCCACTACCTAATAACAATATTGATTAGCCGTACAAATTGAACTCGTATTATATTATTATTATACGTAATCGATTGCCGCAAACAATTTATACCGAGAATATATATAAAAAAAAAAAAAAAAAATATATAAATAAAAAATAAACGTTTGTTTTCCGAAACGTGCAGTATAATAGCTTTTTTTCGACGTTAAATTGTATACTATATAGCCATAGTGTAGATATATATATATTTATAGCATAAAAGCTATAAAACTTTGCAAAGTATTACGCGTGGCACTCGAAGTACTTTAGGTCAGCGAAATATCAATATAACTATGTGATTTATGTATACACTCTGTATACGTACCCGAGTCCGAAGATATGATTTTAGATTATGGTAATATATATTATTATAACCATACTACTAAAAATAATAATCGACAGAAATTTAAAATTTTCGGCTCCCGGAATCATACACAGTTACCCGTGGCGGTAAGAAAATAATATATTCGATTCGACTAAAAAACGAGATTGTAACCGAATACTACGTTGTGATTCTCATTTTTTTTTTTCTAAACGTCTTTTTCTATATTATATACTATTATTATAGGTAGAGCTATAAAGATAAAATAAAAAACTGTAAAACCTCGAAAACGTCCACAAACTTTCTTCGTACAAAAACAATGTGTAGATATATAAAGATACATAAATTTAAAAAAAAATTAAATAAAATAAACACCGAATTGCTAGTAAAAGGGATGGCCGGGTATATTCTAGTCAATCTAAATTTATGCCGAAAAAGTTCATCAGCTTAAATAATAAATTCTTAGTAAAAAAAATAATATAAAAAATACACTAAACGAAAAATGATGTTTAAAAAACTTGTACTACACAAGAACCTGACAGACGTTATCTTTATAATGGTATTCACTTGTTATTATGATAATTCCATTAAACAGTAAACATATACCTACTGCAACTTATAGTTTTTTTTTTTTTTTTTTTTTTTATTATTATTATTTTTATTTTCATTTTTTTTTTTTTACTTTGTATTAAGTGCGGATGGCATATTTATTCTCCCGAGTATACGTTTTACCTGTCAAATATTACGCGAGAATGATATATTTATATATATATATTATTATAATATATTTTTTTCATCCATCCACACTTAGATATTTCGCACACGTATTACGCAAAATGTCGTCGTTCTACAAAATACGTAATACTCTGCTGCCGGTAAAACGATTTTATTCAAAAACTAAAAAAAAAAAACTTCACCGAAAGTTTCACTCGGTATATACGTATATTCAGTATGTTATGTTGTTCAAATACGCAGTTGTAAAATAATACTCGGGAGTTTGAACCTAATAAAGGTTCCGAAAATAAAAAGAAACCGTACATCGTAAACTCTAATCAGTCGGATACATTTATTCGATATTTTATGTATTGTGTGCAAGCAATAAAGAGAAATACGGTAATCCTCTGTTCCTCAAGTATATTATATAATGTTAGATTAATACGAAAAATACGTTCAGAATCTAAAAAAGAAATTTGAAGTTATGTGGGTTAATCGCAGTTTTATATAGTTACGTTTAAGATGAAATTGCATTGTTTTTTTTTTTTTTTTTAATTTTGAGCACATCGAAGAATATAATGATATGATGTGTGCATTTTATTCTTATGTCTATATAAAACTTTTCTAAGAAAAATTTTCCAGAAACGTAAAATAAACTGTTTTTTGCATTTTGGATCTAGTTGGTGCATTGAGGAGATCATTTTCTGATTTTACGTGTACTTTTCTTAAGAATTAGGCCCCAGTGAAAAACGAAAAAGGTTACGTTATTAACGCCATTTTACCGTTTCATTATTCTAGAATTTTGTAATATTCCATGAAAAATATCGTAGTAAATTATAATTTTCACCGACCACATCTTTAAGCAGCGCTTTATTTTATAACGCGTTAAAACTTTTAACCTATTGAATTCAAGGGATTGCGTATAGACGATTTTTTCTAAAAATTAAACAGAAAAAACGAAAGTTGATGCATTAAAACAAATTTTACCTGAAAGTTATGAACCAAAAAACAAAGAAAACATTCAATGTATAACACTGGTTTTAGATTTTCAATATCAATATTTCGAAAAATATTTGAATTTGAAAAACAGATTTTCAAATAACACGAATTAATGTATTATTTATTTACTTCTAAATATATTTTATATTTTATTATTATTATTGTTTAACTTTATTTTTATTTAAAAAAAAATAAAACCAACGTTACACAGTGGAAATTCTACTTTTACTACAGTACTAAATGCTAATTTGGAAACGAAAAATCAATTTATTTCATTTAAATCTATAGCCTGACTGGTTTTTTCTCAAGCAAAACAATTTTTGCTGTCGAATTCCAAGCATCTTAAATCCTTTATTCTATACATATTTAAGTATTTATACTATGCAATTCTCAAGGAATTTTATCAGCATTTCAGTGGAACGAGAAACTTTTTGTACTATATTTTCGCCGTCCGACATACCATTTATGAATAATTATAACAGTTTAATATTTGTTTTTTATCCTATCGAAATATTACTAGAGTCAATGCCAAAGAAAAAATGTATTTCTAGACACAAAAATAATAACACTGCAAGTCAAAACGTCCGCCAGCGGCTTGTATAGAACCTCAAAAATATCAATAAAAATAATATCATGATAATCTAAAAAAACATATACGTAACAGCTGCGTTTGTATTACTTACAGAGATTCAAAAAACCCGAGCAGAATGATACTTTCATATGCCAGCTCATAGATCTGGGTTGTCGATAGTTTTTGCACAATAAAAAAAACCCGATATACTCTGTTGTTTTTTTCCCGGATTCTACAAAAGTCAACCATACGTTAACATCGTTTGATAACTATTAAACGATTTAACAATGCCATCGAGTAGAATATCATCATTAGCATCAGTATTATTACGACCGCCTACGGACGCTTTAAGCTTGATTAAAAAAAAAAACCACATATACATCGCACAATGGGGGTTGGGACTGTTGTGGGTGAGAAGTTGGAAAGGTAGGATACATAGGGAAATTTAATTTAAATCTGTTATATTGCTGGTTCAACGCTAAACCATTGTAAAAAAAAAAAAAAAAACCATTAGGGGTGATTTTTCGATTATAATAAATGTATTTAAATTTTTAAAAAATATACTACACTTGAAAACCTGAGCAAAATTTTTGGATTCTGGTAGAAAAGTAATTGGTACATAAAAAAAATTCATTGTAAAACCAGTACGTTGCTTGCTAAGCTCCGAATCTAAAATTCAAGTGTATTACTTAAATGCAGATAATTTGTTTTTCTTTGCAGAATGATGAAAATAGAGTATTCGAGGTTTTCTTATGGCGCCAATTTACGTAGCACGATTACACGAAAATGACTTTTCTTCAGTATGTCGTCAAAACTAATTTTACCATGGAAAAATTATTCTACTCGTCGAAAACGGGTTTTAAACAGATATCAAAAGAGATTGGAAATCTGTCCCGTATAAACATGCAAATGTACCTACTGCTATAATATAACTATCGTTCATAGAAAATCCCGGAAAATCCCTGACAAACAAGACGACACACCAAACAAGATCGGCTTTTCGCCCACATAATATTATATTTATAAACAATTTTTTTGTTTTTTTTTTTTTTTGATAATTGACAACTTACTAGTTACCAACATCAAACTATTATAAGAACTATGTCAGTTGAAAATAAAATGATTCCTAAAGAATTCATACATACTAAAAAAGCCATTAGGATCGAACTTTGGTCATCAAAACACAATAATTTATCAGAAAAATATATGTGATAGTAGAGTGTAAAAATAATTAGCATATCAAGAAATTAAAAAGGAATTAACAGGGAATAGTGGAGGAATGATGAAAACCAATCAAAAAGGTAATTAATTATATATTATTTTAAATTTTGAGCGGAGTGAAGTATTTATACTTTTAGATACGAAGATGTTGATATGATTTTTTTTTTTTTTATTTGTGTGCAACTTGTCTACCAGAAAAATTGGCTCGGACTTCTACGTGTAGTATATTTTCTGAAAAGAAATTAGCACGGGGGGTACTTTTAGTAAGAATGTCATTTTTCGATTTTCTCATCAAATAAGAAAAACCGAAGAAAAAGGGGAAAATTTACAAAGTATAATTTTAACTTTTCTACCAGCGATTTTGCTCCAACATTTAATGATAACAATGCTTCTGACTGGACAGTTTTCTCGGGAGGCACCTTAAAGAAATAACTTTTCGATTTTCTCAGGAGTTCTCTCGTCAAATTTGAAAAACCAAAAAAAAAAAAACGGGAAAATATAAGATGTGTAGATATTAGTTATAATATATTACGGCTTTTTTTTTTCTATGGACAGCTTTTCAACCAGCAACTTTGCTCCAAATTTTATTGATTCCAAGCATATTTCTAAAAGAAAATCTCAATAGGGAGGTATTTTAAAGAGGTCATTTTTGGATTTTTCCAAGAGTTTTCCCAGTAAATATGAATAACTGATGTAACACTAAATATAAGAGAACCGAGGAAAATGTCAGAAAACTGGGAAAATTGATCTACATAAAACAAACTTTAATAAAGAAAATTTGTAAAACCTATTTAATTATTTTACTACAAAATGACATATATATTGTTGTCAATGCATCTCTATCAATTGAAATCCGCTCAGAATCGTTTTTTCGTAAGCAATGGTTTATCGTTCCTTACAAATATACATTAAATTTCAATATATATCTTACTTTCCCAAATATCGACCTAAACCAGTGGCTGTAATCTATGAACAATCCAAATGCAGAAATCTTGCTCCGATTTTCAAGTGTAGTACTTTTTCTGAAGATTTCTGGGGTGGTACTTAACGGATGATTTTTTTGGATTTTTTTCACGGGTTTTCTTAATAAATGGGAATAAAAGTGGGAAAAACGAGAAAATTTACGAAATTTTTTAATTTTCAAATCGTTAATATTACGGCTTTTCAAAACATGTACAACCGTACTCCGCTCAGAATCTTTTTTTCATAGCAATTTTTAATTATTTTGCATCATTATACATTATTCTTTTCTTCTACCTCCCCAAATTTACACTTACAACGATAGCCCACCCATCGTGTGAAGTATGTCCGTTCTTTTTTTTAGTTTTTGTGAAACGGTCACGTTTATTGAATATTTTTTATATTTATTATGTAATGAATTTATAGGTATTTATAATAACTTTTACCTAATAACGTACATTGAGTGGCGTAGAGCGTAGCCAGGAATTTCGTATAAAGGGACTTATTTACTGCTCATTTACACAATTCAGAAGTTCAGTAAGTTATCACAAATACAACAATATTAAACAATTTATTTTTGGTTCGAGTAAAATAGATATCTATGTGTAGTTCTAGTTAATTAATCGCGATAATACTGATAATTCATCTCAACATCTCGTTTTTGAATAATAAAAAATGGGTAGGTATTTCAAAAAAGCTTTCAATAATGTCAACAATCGATATAGGCGTCTATAGTAATTTCCTTATAGTTAATAATAATTACTTTTTACGCCATGTTTTGCAAAATCCGGATTTAGAATTTCTTTATTTGCGTGTTTGTCGTATTTCAATTTGTATACAATACATACTCCTATTAATTATTCGGGGAATATTTATTACTTTTGGACCATATACATTTTGTTTAACACGTGTAGGTACCTATCGAAATTAATACTTGACTTGACAACAGCCTACAGGGTTTTAGAAAATTTTTAAAACATTGTATTATTCTCTATACACTGTGTGTAAATTAATATAAAATACAATTTGACATTTTCACTAACGTTTGCATAAATTTATCTGTTGATAATATTCTGTATATTTAATATTGTAAAATGGTTATAAGGGTGATTATATATTGCTATCTTATAGGGTGAATATATGAAATTTATCTTCTATGTATGTTTTTAAATTATGTTATTAATATTAATAAACTAATTGTAAAACCTTAAAATTAGATTTTAGATTTTGAGTGGAGCGATGATTTTACAAAGATGATTATTTTAATTTTTTTGTTTCATCTGTGGACAAATTTTCTACCAGAAATCTTGCTCTTCAATATATTAGTACCTACTATTATATAAAAAACCTGCAGCAACAAAAGACATTAAACATTTCGATAGTTCTACTTGCGAAACTGTGGTCGATATTTTAGTCTATATAATACTTGTCCTCCCAATCAAAAGCTAAGGAAAAAGTATTTATCCCGATTGAATAACTAAATAAAAGTTCACTCTTTGTAAAAATATAATATTTAAATAAAAGTATATACTTTGTATAAAATATGAAATAAATCAATATTATTACTAAATTTAACAAAAAAAAAAAGATTAATATAATAAATTTAGTTTTGAATTTAAAACGAAAAAAACCTGAGTACTCAATTTGGTCTGTGGGAATTTCACACCACTTAAAATATTGTATAGACCTGTGCACATAGTAAACGCAAATATTAGTATACAGTTTAATGAAAGTTTTTCCATTAATCTTATAATATACATTAATAGTCTATATAAAGAAAATTCTTTGCTCTTGGCAGTTATTTGTCATGTCCCAATTAATTTTATATAATACACAAAGAGTAAATTTAAAGGACCGTTATATTCTCTTTGTGTGTGTTTATTGTGTGACAGATTTTCCGATTGAAAGACGGACCTTTTTTTTTATATTTTAGACAGTCAGTTGTTTGGCACGGGACATATCCATAATACGGAGAAGGATAAAATTTTTCAACAACCGCAACGTTTACGTTTAATGCAAACGATTATTGATTCTGTTAGTATCGAAACGACTCTATTATTATTATTAATATTATAAACTAAAAGAGTTATTGTTGATGCTACATATGTGTTGAGACTTAGCTAATTCATGAATATAATGGTTTATTTTTAATCATATTATTATTGTTACTTTTTTTATCCAAGTTTCAACGTCTACATATTACCTTTTCTCTAGTTTTCGACACATACTATCCGGTTGTTTAAATGGTCTATCGGCTAATATCTAGTAACTCGGAAACCAAAAATAATACGACGCGGAACGTAATATTTCAATAATACAAAACGGTTCAAAACACACATAGCTGCAAACACAAGTGAACGAAAGATATTTTATTTCAAAAGTTGGGACTAAAGTTTTCGCGTTATTGTGATCGAATAAGTACGTTTAAAGCATGAACAGTGACTAAAGCAAAATGATCTCTGAAACCCGGCGTGGCAGCGAAGCTAATGGTAAAATATTTCATATGGAAAGCAAAAATTAATGTTCGCGGACATCACGCTGAAAAATAATATTGTATTTATACGAAATTACAATGCAAATAAGAAATATAGTTGGCATAAACAGTACCGTTATAAAAGAAGTTATACATTTTACAGAGATGATAATAATATTATGTTGATGAAGTAAAAATTCTTCAAATTATTCCCATTGTAACCTATATCCATACACGCTATATACCTTCCAGACGTCCTATCCATAAAACAGATTCTACTCATGAGCAATGTATGTGTGATTTTTTAAAATTTTAAATATAACAAATTTTTTTTAATTTTATTTATCTCTAATGATTCAGATTTTAAATTGAGGAATTTTTTTTTTTTTTTGGTTTAATTAATTTAATATTTGCCAAGTACATTACCTATACGTGCTATATTATATTGTAATATAACGTTATTTTCTTTTTAAAATAAACTATTATTTACTAATATACGCACTAAAAATATCAAAATAGTTTTTAATTTTTGACGTGAACTCTTTTGTATCTATAATAAAACTATATTTGATAGAAATAATAATTTTTATAAATCTTGAGTGTACATTTTGTTATGCATTGCACGTGTAATGTGATCGTTTCTTATAAATATTTATTTAATTAATATAAAACCTATTACTTGAATGTCTCATTAAATTGAAAGAAAATTGAGAACCACACTAGGATATTTATTCCCGAGCTATTTTTCTGACGTTATAATAAAATAAATCACATACGTAATAAATGTTGACTATACAGTACACATATAATACGTATACTAATAATATCAAACATAGTTGAGTAAACGGTATATTTCGCAATAGCGATGGACTTAAAAGACCACGTTAAAAACATATATCCCCCCAAAAATAATATCCTATTTGTTTGATTAAATCAATATGTATTTTATATTATTGACAAAAATCATAAAAACGAAAGTCGTAAGGCGGATACAACAGTCAAGAAACTATAAAAAAAAACAAACTGAGAAAAAATATAATTAATTTATCTTCTATAGAGTCTAATACTAAATGTTAAGAATACGAAACGAAGAATGTATTAATTTTACTATGGAAATAAAATTTATATTATTTATTTTTTTTTTTTTTTGAGCTTTAAAAATGTTTTCGATCAGAAAACTTATTCCAACTATCAAAAATATTGATCATAATTTGGGATCTAAGCAAAAAAAAACTATGCCAGTAGTGGTTAAACTAACATAAAATATTTCAGAATCAATCTACCCAGTTCCCACACAATACTCAATACATCACAATATTTTCACCTATTTTTAATAAATTAGAAATAAATTGGTAGGTAATAATAATAAGGTATTTTCATATTGAGCACTCATACATTCATACATTTTAAATAAAATTGAAAATCAACCGCTTTCCATACACTCCATTGGTTTTACCACTGAGCGTAGCCAAATTAGTACTTATTTAAGTAACATTATAGTTATTACAGATTCCGCACTGTGATCGAGAAATGTATAGAGTTTATCGTATATACTCTTAGTAGTTTTTTTATTGATTCATGTTTATGTGGTCACATAAATGCACGTATCTATAAAAGAAATAAATATCAAGTCAATGTATATTTTGTATAAATCATTAAAATCAAAAACAATGTTCGGTAAATTAGTTAAGTTAGATAGATAATAAGATAATAGTCGTGTAAAAATTTTAAAATACAATGTATTATTTTCAAATCGTAAATATTACGACCTTTCAAAACATGTTGAACTGAACTCCGCTCAGAATAGTTTGTCTTTAGAAAAGATAAATCGTAACGTACAAATGAACATAAAATTCCTCTCTATATCCTACGTTCTCAACTTTTCACCTTTAATAGTGGCCTACCATTCAAAGTATGTCCGTATCTTTTTATGCTTGTATCTGCCCGAGGTAAACCAGAAATCAATAAAAATAAAAATTGATATACCTATTATTATATTTTATTTATTATTTTTAACATAGTTTTGAACAATTTTAAAGAATTTTAAGAGAAACAATTTTTTCAAATAAATTACCATCAGATGAGAAATCGAAATTTTTCATAGTATGTTGTAAACAATTTGTATCATTTTTTTTTACCAACAAATTATTTACCGGGAGAAAAAAAGCTTTTTCGCTACTCAGAAACCCGTGACTGCCAAGTGGAGCCAATCGATTCACGACTTTATTTTTTATTTTTTTGCATTATTGATTCAATACAATACAAAAAGTATCATAATACTAAATCTAAAGTAAAATATTCGAAATAGGTACGCGGAAAAAAAGTTTAATAAGTGTGAAATTGACTACATACGCGTAAGAATGACTTATAAAATGCGACACTGGATTTATTATCTCTTCGAAAGTGATTTCTTTATATAGGTACCTACACGTAGTAATACGTCTATAGGAGATTTTAAATTTAATAAAGTAGTTTTTTTTTTTTTTTTGTTAACGCAAACATAAACTATTACTGCAACGTTTTGTACTATCTAAAAAAAAAGAAAACATTCTCAATCTGAAACATAATATAAAATATACCAAAGTAAACCGATATGAACAACCAAAATACAAAATAACTTTAAACAGGAATTATGAGTTAATTATAATGTTTTTTAGTGATATCAAACTCGTATTTTGAGTATAATATCTATAATTTATATAATACTATACAATGTACAAATATATAAAAGGAAAATCAACAACGTGTTTGTAAATATTACATTATACGATTCCGACGATGGCCAATAATATAATATTATTTCTACACGTGATACTAAACATGGCGATTTAAATGCTATGAAAATGTTCGCTCGTTCAGTATATAAAAAAATGTTTGGTGGGTGACGAGACCCATGCATTTCTCACATAAAAAAATGTCCGTAACCTACTTGTCCGTTACAATATTACCTCTAAAGTTTTTTTTATTAGTAAAACGAACTCCCGGTGCACCGTCTAAATATTTCTAATAGAAAATTTGTTAACATACATTAGAAAAACCAATTAACTCTTCAAGATCTATAATTACGTGGGTAGGCTGATTAAGAAGTCTGAAGTCTGTATGTATAGATATAATACATGATAATGTATATCGTGTCATATTATTTGCGAGAAATTGAAGACATATGATCAAAAAATCGTAATAATATTTATTTGATCGCCGATTATTATGAAATAACAGAATAAACGACAGCGCGAAGCACGGGTGTACCTATTTTGCCTAAACGCGATGCCTGGCAATAATAATAATCGTAAAACGAAACGAAAGAAAAAATAGCTGATAGTGAGGATGGGTGTGTCACTCGTGTAAGTGGGAGCTTGTGAAAGTAGGACATATAAAGTTATATAATTTATACTTGTAAACAACGATAGACTATTTCTGACAAAAAACGATTCTGAGAGAAGTTCGGTTATCATATTTTAATAGGTCGTAAATATTTACGATTTTCGTCAAAATCTTATTTCAAAACTCTAATAAAAAAAAAAAATTACAGAACACTCAATTTCTTTTTCCACTAAGTAGGTCTTATAATAAACCTCGTGTTACATTTTCAAAAATTTATATTAAGTATAATGATTTTACCACAGAGTACCTACCAAATTAAATTGATGTAACAAACTCGCAAAATTAAAATACCTAATAAAAGTTCAAAAATTTCTCAATTGTTTTTTTTTTTTTTTTAATATTTACCACGTCAAAAAAAGCAAATATAAATTTTTTTTCAAATTTCGAATTTCAAGTCTCTCCGATCAGTTTTAACTGAATAATAACAAAAAAATAAAAACTTTGTTTGTAAGTTCTCCCATTGTTTCTACGGTTTTTTCTGTTTTGCTTAATTATTAAATAAACAATAGAGAAAATAAAACAACGACATTCTTACAAACCAACTATATTACAAATTTAACTAGAAACGTTTCCTGTTGTGTTTCAATTACTTCAATAATTTCTGGTAGAAAACATAAGTCATACAAATTAAAAATAGAGGATTCTTGACGCTGTAATTTGAAAATGTTCATTGTTTGTCTTTTTCCAGTTTTCTTGAAGCAAAATACTTCAAGAAAATTAATTACTTTTTCATCAATTAGATTAAATATTCAACAAAAAAGGTCTCTGGTCGTTTTTCTATTAGAGCAATACTTCTGGTAGAAAACATCCTGCGTGAAAGTTTAAAATAATGAAATCGTACGCCGTAAACTGGTTCGATTTTCATTTTTCGCTTACACTCCGAATCTAATATATGTATAATACTATTATTTTTGCATCTATTGATCTATCATTACAAAGTTATTTTGTGTTTTTTGTATAATATACAATTATATCATTATGTTTAAAATACGGCGAATAAACAACACCTTTTAAGTATAATAACATAAGTAATTCTTCTAAACTTTCCCGCAGTGTACAGAAATCCCTCGGTAGTTTAGTTATTATGGCTAACATTTTTTGTACTTACGTAATAATTCAGATTTTAAATGTTGAAGAAAATAAAAAAAATGTATGTAAACAGGTACAAAGTTTATGTAAATTGAAAATTGTCACCGTCGTATACTATCACAATAAAAATACTACTATTTTATTACTTTTTATTTTAAATTAAAATTCTGACTAAAATCATAAAAATTACGGCATTTCAAAACATGTTTAATCGAATTTGGACAGAATTGTTTTTTGTTATCAATGATTTATCATTACGTTCAGATATATAAATTAAATAACGCTAGCTTCCCAATTTCCTTCCTACAACAGAGTTACATTTATCAACAGTATCGACTTTTCTTTTTTTTCTCTGCGATTTTTTAACCCCTTTTTCAGTAAAACAATGATTGTTTTTAGAGTGATTTTTTTTTTACATTCAATTATTTTACGGATCTAATTTCTGTATGATTTCAATGTAATTATGAATACAATAAATACAATAGTCATTATTTACAAATATTGGACGAGGGAAAATCATTAAGATAAAATCGTGATTTGTTTCTAACACATTCATGTAACCTTTTGTCCACCCCTAGGCTAACACGTTATATTATACTATATAATTTTCTTTCATTGCCATGATGATAAACTATGCTCAAGCCACAGAGTTTCTTCCGGCTAGTGTATCAAGGAACCGCAAAATTGAGTGAATGAACTGAGAACGAGACGTGAAGCCTTCACGGTTCTCCACCATAAAGGAATAGCTTTCGGACGTTATTATCGCTGATCTATCTTGTGCATGAGTATGTATCACAGAAACTGAACAAATAGTTTTACAATATGTTTGTAAAAATTATTAATATTTTAATTCATAACCTACGTATTATTGAAGTTTCAAAAGAAAAAAAATGTCTGCAGTGTCTGTGATGTTTTAACGTAAACTAAAAAGTCAATATAGTTGTATAGAAAGGCTGGCAACATTTATTTTATTTTTAGACGTTTAGGTATTTGTTGTTTGTGCTTTTTATCGATACACAACCGATTTATGGAAGTACAGTTATAATTGAGCATTATATTTTTCGAAAATTATTTTTTTAACTATTTAGTCGAATTTCAATAGTGGTAGTTTCTTTCCATCGAAATTACATGTTTCTAAATAATGATAATGTGATGATTGCACGTTATGTATGGCCGTTTTTTTCCTGTTAGAAATTAGCGTTTACAGAATTATTATATTCAAGGACTATATAAATATAAATTGTAGGTATAAAACACACTATTAAAAGGCGGCGATACCTTGTAATACCAAGATTGCATCAATCTTGAAACGGGCAACATAAACAAATTGCGTTACCTACTTAAAACATAAATTGTGGCGTTTAGGTTGAAATTAGAATTTAAACACAAATAACAATGTATTAGCTAAAAAGGAGAATAATTTAAATGACAGAATATTCTGTTGATTTTTTCATAAAATATTCCTGTCAGACGAAAAAATAATTGAACATTCTTCACACCGCGTGTAGCCATAATTTTAATATCTAAAACATTTTCCTTTAAATTTCCCTTTTTTTATCGTTTAAATATCTACCAAAATGAATACAACCAGAACACGAATTTGAAATACATTTAAATGGAATTTTTCTTTCGAATAATATATGATATAATACTAGTAAAACAACGTTTAAAATACAAAAGAAGTACACATTTTTTTTTCTTGCAAAATATAAATTTATATTATATTTTACAATAATAAAATATACTTGTTTCTCATATCTACAATACAGCATTTTCACTTTTATAAATACAAAATAAACTTAGTTGTCATGCCTAATGTGTATTTGGTAATAATTAATATTTTAAGTGTTACTAACTGACTAACAGTATAATTATTAAATATTAAATCAGAGATTCCCAACAACATACCAATGTGAAGATAGGTTTTCTGCTTTAGCATTAATTAATTTCTAATACAGAAATTCCCATGATCTTCAACACTTGATCGCATGATGTGCACTTTCACATAATATCCGTCTTAATATTGAAAATTTCGCGAACAATTTTTAGCATCAGGAAAGTAATTAAAATATCAACTTTTAATAGTAGGTAAATTAATTGTTAAAATATTATATAGCAGGTAGTAGATTAAACAACCTAGTTATTTAATATAATATATGATTTAAATTAATACGAACATTATTACATTGTATTAGTGTCATAAATACATCAATTTAATATTTTTAGACCACGCTAATAAACGGTTGGAAACTGCCAAATTAGATATTAGTAATTAGATAATGATAATCAATTTTATGAGCATAAAATTTAAAAAAATTGTTGAATTCATTTATATTCATTTATATCAGAGTTTTAAACTACCAAAAAAAAAAATGCATGCGATTTACTACAGTCAGGATCATGTTAACGGGGAGAAGAGTAGAAATGGATTTTTCCTAGAGTGGGAAACCTCTTTAAAACGTTGGGGCGCCCGGCTTATTATAAAACTCGAAATAAAATTAACAATATCGCTAAGTATTATTATGTCACCCATACTTTATTTTGTTTTCGAAAACAAGCTTAGATTAATAATGCATATTATTTAACAATTAGGAGGTGCCTAAATATAACTTAGTAACGTAATATGTGGGGACTTAGACAAAATTCAGCTATAAAGAAATATCGTATTTAATAAATATAAAATGTTGAAATTTTAATATGAATTTCGTAAAATTGTAAAAAGAACAACAAACTTGGAGAAATTGGAAACACAAAAGATCCCCAAGAAAAAATTTAAGAGAGAACGTTTAATAACTGATGCTTCTAGGCGCAAAATAACTTAACACGGTTTTGACAATAATTAGGAATAAGGTAACAGTTCAATAGTTAAAAAAAAAAAAAAAACAAAATTGAAATTGAGCATAAAAATAAAATAAAAAGGCTCTGAGAGGTTAAATCTATAATTTCTAGTAACCTTAATCCAATTTATAATTAAGGCACTTTAAACCCTTATTTATTGTCGGGCCGTCCATCGTTTTTTAGTTATTTAATTGAAAAAAAATATTATAAAATCTTTTCTCGAAACAATGCAGCTTTTTTGGCTGTCACGTTATACTTATTTTAATTCTTACACATTTTTTTTTTTGTATTTCAATTGTTTTCACTCAGATTTTTTTTGAATTTAATGGCTAACCGTAAAAATATCTCTTGTTGACTTGAATTTAATTATTTTAGGTACATCTAAAGTGAAGATTTGTTTAAAATATAAAAAATAAAATAAAATGTTGAAATCCAACAGAAATCAAAAAACATGGCTATACTAAAATTAAATACCAAAGCAGAATCGTGTTAATGTATTATGATAATTTAATAAATCGTTGAATGTTGAAACACTTCCCAAAATATCAATTTTGATGAAAACGTGATGTAAGAAAAATTATAAAATGTATATATACATATTTTAAAACCCCTGAGACAGAAATTGTCAAATATAGAACGGAAGTATTAAATATGTTTCAAACAAATAATATAATATGAATTTTTATCGGATACAAAATTAAATTTGTGAACCATGGTATACATAAAGTGTTCATTTCATATAGGGTTTATAATATATTGAATATTTTCCGTAACTCTTTGATCTCGTATGCAGTTATGCACAATATTCTCAAAACAAATTATTCGATGAAATATGTTTAGATTCTGAGCGTATCAGGGAATATTGGTTTTAATATGATGTGTGCCTCCTATTTTAATTTTTTTTCTTGTATTTGATCAAATTTTCAAGCATAATACTTGAATCGATCATCAACTGCAAGGATTGTTTCCGATAGACAATTTGTCTAGTTAATACGATAAGGGAGTCTTTTTTTGAATTTCCGTGTAGTTTTCTTGAGAAGATTAAACCAAAAAAAAAAAAGGGAATATTTGTACAAGTCGGATTCTGTTATTTATGATATGGTTTTTTTTTTTTTTATTTTCTTCAAAAATAGAGACTATTGTATTGTGTTATTGTGTTTATTGTGTATATAACCTAATCTAAATACTTTTATATTTTTTAGCGGCTTTCTTTGCACTTAATAATATCAAATTCAGGGAATTGTTATTGTTTTATGTGTGGAAATTGAAGTGATACAATTTTAGATGAATTTCAATATTAATTTCACCGTGTTTTTTTTTTTAGATATGTTCACCCCTAAAGATCCGCTAAATAAAGTTAGTATGTACATAGTATAAGTATTAAAGATGCGGCTTTTGTGATTTTCAACTTTTGATCCCCTTCTTAACAATGTGTATGTTCAAATTACATATTTTCACGGGAAATACTATATAACTTTGAAATACTAATTAAAATTCAAACAACCATAAATATTTAAATACCGAGATTTGCTCAAAT
Source organism: Cinara cedri (assembly GCA_902439185.1). NCBI lineage: Eukaryota > Metazoa > Arthropoda > Insecta > Hemiptera > Aphididae > Cinara > Cinara cedri. The sequence goes on along the minus strand of CABPRJ010001909.1, from coordinate 457,902 downwards.
AGTTTTTTATTACAATGCTTTTTTGTATATTAACGTACAATTACCCTATACATCTCATAACTTCACAACTTTATACCTACAACAGCTGTCCTCTTATAATGCGAATTATACTTCTATTTATAACTAGCTATCACGCACGACCTTGAACGTATACAATAATACATACGAGATATTAATTTAGTACAACGCGGTAATATATTATTATTACGGTAAATATTTACTATACTTAATAAACTTGGTTTATTTCATTTTTTTATGTTTTTTTTTTTTTTTAAAAAAAAAGACTTTCGTGCCTGTGACAACTAAATTAAATTATAATTAAAACTGTCTTTTTTTTTCCACCCGTGATAGGAAGAAATTAACCCGTATACAATAACAACAGAAAATGTCGGATTATATAACCAATCATTTTTGGGGGTTTAATTCCGGAATAAAAGGAGTATCACAGAAAATACTCCATCACTCCATCACGCACTGAAAATCCCATAGAAATCGGTACCTATCGAGATTACTTTGTACAGACAAACAGATAAACACACATTTTAATTTGTTTTAAATGTTTAGATTATATTATGGACAATGAAAAGAGCTTTGTAAAATATTCTAATAAACAAATATTATTTTTGTATTCAAATATTATTGTGAATATATTTTTTTATTATTATTTTTTGTTCACTAAAAATTAATTTTCTTCCGACACCAATAACAATTTTAAATTTTAAATCGTAAATTTTTTCTGCCACATAAAAAATTACTAACGAAATATTTAATTTATTTTGTACGTAATTCATATGCATTTACACGACTAACTCCGTAACCTTTTGTTTCAGAGATACGTCGTAACATGTTGAAACATTTTATTCTTGTTGGGCAGCACGATAAACAAATTGTATTTATTAGGACTTGATATCCATAAGAGTTTACGATTTTTTAAAAAGATTATTAAAACATCGAAAATTATTTTAACGTACCCTAGTCAAGCACCTAAAAAATCATAAGGCGTTTTCAAAATTTAAATACGTTAAACACAATTCTTACAAGTTTACCTGGTCTAAACCGTCATATTCGTCCGTAAAATGGCCGTGTACATTCCCGTTAAATTAAAACTGTACAACAGATTGTTAAAAAAAATAATGGAACCGTAATGACAAAATTGGAAGACCGTCACCAAAATCCTCTTAAGAGGACATCATGCTATACCCATATCTACTATCTCAAACTAAATAACGGGCAACTTAGGCAAAATTACGTTACTTAGAATACATATTTTTAAGCTTTAATATAAACATAAATTTTGCATTTAGGTTGATTTTAAAGCTTAAACAAAAGTAAGAAAATTTAAAGAAGAGAGCATATTCGAGAGCTCTCCGTAGTTTTTTTCCAAAATATTACATACTAAAACTTTGTAAACATGTTAGTTTTTGTTTTATTTAAATTTCTTGAATGATTTTTTGTGTCGACTTTTTAATTTATTTTTAAACTCTTATTTCAACATTAATGTCACCGTAAACATATGTTAGACTGAAACAGTGCACACTGGTATCACATCCCCTTATGAAAAACTACATCGTACGGTACCTACCATCGTATGGTAATTTTGTACACGTTTAAAAAGCGATAAATATAATAATATATTGTTTCGAAACTTTCAAGTTATAAAGTTTAAACAATACGTCTTTAATGTTAACACAGTAATTCAGGATGACACATTAACTCTGATGTTATTAATAATAATCAAAAATTTAGTAAACATTTACAAAGTAATTGTAAGTTACATAATATTTCGTATACTTAACTTAAATATGGATAATATGGTCGCATAACGTAGATACTTAAATTATGTGTTGGATAATATTTCATAACACGTTTTACCGCGTATAAATATTTCTATTGGTTGATATGTTTTGTATTATAATATTCCGAAACGATAGAATTAAGAATTAAATTAAGCAGATAAATCGGTCCGTTGAATCCACAACAGCAGCTGATAGCACGAAACATGAAATATAATACAGCGGAAATAAAGCGTTCACCGGAAATGTTTACGTTTTCAAAGCTTTTAAACCGAAATGTTCATGAGGAGGAAAAAAAAATAAAAATAACGGTTGTTAAAAATACACAAAAATAGGAATGATTTATGGTATGAATGCAAATTGAAAATAATAATATAAATAATTTTATCCGTTAATAAAACATTTCAAGTATTTGCTATATACCTATTCAAAATTGATCGAGAGTTATAATTGTATATGCAAACTTAAAAAAAAAAAAATGACATAAATTAATCGTTCCGCTTTATAATAAGTGTAGATATATTCTTTTACTCTTAAAAATAGTTATATTGTAACAAGAACCACGATTTTTTTTTTTTATAAGCATCTCAATATATCCGAGTATCGATGCATGGTAAAAACATTATATTATAGATTATTCTTTTGAACTTTTGAAAAGAGCGATTTAACATTACAATGCGTGTGTCTTAGTCATTTGATACTTTATTGGATAACTCAGATAAAAAAAAAAATCAAAAACGGTTAGGTTATACGAAAAAAATGAAAACTATAAATCTCTATTTCCAATCATATTTCAACTGACCGAGGCATTTTAACTGATCGTATTTTTATCGATCGACGCCGTACGTAAAATAATTTACATCCGAAAACATAATTTTTACGATATTATAATTTGAGTTCGTGATGTTGGTATAAATCTTATAGGTAATTTCGGAGACAAAATGTATAGTGTCTTCGATTTTCAATTTCCAGTAATTTTTTTTGTCGATTGGAGGAGGGTGGTCAGCCGCCATTAAGAATTTGATATAGAAACTTTTACCAAAAAAAAAAAAAACTAACTATATAATACTCAATTTTTTTTGTATAAGTTTATTAAACTTGCTAAATTTCCAAGAATTTCTGTTCAGTCTAACAATTTTATCCATAAAGGATCTACCAAATAAAAAATGACGTAAAAACTTGCAAAATACAAATATCTATAAATGCTTAAAAGTGGCTCCGATATTTTTAAAATTTCTAGATAAAAAAATATAAGTTTTCTATCAAAATATTAAGTCTCTACGAAAATGTTTAATTAAATTATAACAAAAAAAACAAAAATTAAAATAATAAAACCATTTTACTTTCGTAAATTTTCCAGTTTTATAAACGTTTGTTTTCGGTTTTACTCAATGGTTAAAAAAACAATAAATAAAATCTAAAAACAACATTTTTACTTCAAAATTCAACAAGAAATGTCTCTTGTTGTTTTCCTATTAGAGCAATATTTCAGGTCAAAAACAGAAAGTGTATACATGTTAAATAATAAAAACTTGCATCGTAAATTTGTTCGTTTTTCATTGTTCCGGTTATTTACTGGATAAAATTGCCTTTCAGAAAAGGTGTTAAATTTGGTACATCGGAGCAAGATTTTAGGTATAAAAGTTGTTCACAGACACAAAAAAATGAAGTCCTAGAATAATAGGGTCAGGTGCAGCCACTGTAATTTAATGTGTACCTGTAAGCAACGATAAACCATTGCTAAAGAAAGAACGATTCTGAGAGGAGTTTAATTGATAATGAATCTTCTTCAACAATATATATGTCATATTATGATAAAATATTTAAATAGGCATTATATATTTTCTTTGATAATATTTGTTTTACATACCGATTTTCCCGATTTTCCTCCATTTTTTTTTCAGTTGTTCACATTTGTTAAGAAAACTCTTCAGAATATCGAAAAACGACCTCTCTAAGGTATTCTTTTAAAAAAATTGCCATCATAATAAATTGGAATAAATTTGCTGGTAGAAAAGTTGTTCACAGGAAAAAAAAAGGCCACAATATGTTTAGCTAATACCTACATTTTGTACAATTTTCTCGTTTTTCTTCGGTTTTTTTTTCGTTTTTTACATTTAATGAGAAAACTCTTGAGATAATCGAAAAATGTCCTCAATAAAGGACTTTCCCACACCGATTTCCTATCAAAAAGGTGTTACACTTAATAATCGTTCTTTGGTAAAAAAAGTTGTATACAGAAAAAAAAAAAAAAAAAAAAAATCTTTGTAAAACCATAAGCTTTTTTACTCCACGCAAACTATAAAAGAAAAAGAAATCACACATCATAGTAAAACTAATAGATTATTCGATACGTTCCAATTCTAATATTAGATTAATATTAATCGAATTATTTTAATCACAAATCACAATAATATATAAATAATGTTTAAAATTCATTACAATAAATAATGCATAATATTTTAATAAATTATATATATATATATATATATATTTTTTTTTTGTGCATTCAAATACGCCTCTTATTGTTGTAATATTATTTTTTTTTATTGGGTACTATTCAAAACCTTTTTTTCGTCCCATCAAATTTAATACTAGTGCAACTACGTTAACAGCAAATTATTATCATTGATATTTTATAAAATCAAAATTAGTTACTTATTTTTTTTTTTTTTATCGGTACGTATAATGTATTTAAACAACACGATATTATGTAACGTTAGTATTAGCGTACGCAGCGGAGGAGAGGATAGCAGTTCCCCACCGATTTAAAATACAACGCGTGGTTATGAATATTTATTTAGCAATTTAATCTTTAGAAGTATAGTCAAGTTACAAAAAAATGTTGATCCATCTTTTGAATTCCCATTTTCGGATTAGGCATAGAAAAAGTTTATACGATTTATTTATGATTATTTATATGACTACATCATCTCTTCCTGATTCTCGTTTAAAACTTCTGGTCACTGCCTATTCATATTTCTTTTGTGTAAAAACGGAGAACGTGAATGCACATAGTAATAACTAATTGAATTCCCGCGACTTATTTGTACATAATGCCACCGTTTCCTTTAAATTCAGGGTACTCATGCATTAAAGTACATCTCGCATAATACTATGATTACAGTGAAGCCAGTATTACGACCGTCAACTTTCATAACACGATAATTATAACGTGTATAATGTACACGCCGACCATGTACACTGTATATGGTTGGCATGTCTCGAGAATAATTAAATATTTAACTAAGTATTTTTTTTATCTGGAGAAAGTTTGGGCAGACAGTGTATAATTATGATCACATTTTAGTAGATTTTGTCCAATATTTGTATATATAATACGTGGTTTGATTTTTGTTACATCAAAAGCAAAATAAATTGAGAGGGAGGGGAAGATTTCATTTTACTAAATTCTATAAATCGTATATTATCGTTCAAGCAACAAAACCTCGCAAGTCTAAATTATGATTTTTTTTTTTTTTTAAATGGACATACGAGTTTAACATTTGTATTAATCTCCTCCCGGTTTATGGGAAAGTGGAGGAACTCTGGATAATTTTAGCTACACCATTGCATTTTTTTAATCGATTATCGACAGTTTTCGGTGTTTTTTAATATCTTATTGCTATATGATAATTAACAGGTATGGTCATTATTGATTATTTCGATTCGATACAATTTGTTCAACTACCCAGGGTGAGTGGGGTCTTTTCTCATTTTTTGTGAATCCTCGGAGACTGCAGTACCAATACATTTTTTTTTTTTTTTTTTTTTACAAATATTTTCCTAACTTGTCGTTTGTTTTACAAACAAGATCCGCTGCAGTCACACACTTTATTTGCTCGAATACTCGAAAGTACCTATAACTTAGAGGTATGATGATTAAATTGAATTTGACATCAATTTCTAATATCCGTTATTCTTATTTCTCAGCTGACCGTGACTTCTCGACCGGAGTACTGTATAGCGATCGCGCTTTCCACTATCGGACGAGCGCCTCTTGTTGTTTTGGCAACTGTCCGCCACGCTCGCCGTGTTCGTGCCAAGATTTTAATTCGCCCACACAATCGGCAACCGATGTTCTTCGTCTCCGATGAAATTTTAACGTATACAGGGTGATTTCTTTAACACGGCTTTCCAGTGACTATCTACTTAGATTTTGAGTAAAATTCTAGATTATTACTTAGTTAAATCATTATAGAATAGTTTTATCTTATTATTTATCTTATTTACAATATTTACAACATTTTACTCTTTATTCCAGTTAACTTTCAACAAATTATTGTTTGATTTCCAAATAAAACCCCTCCTCCTTGTTTTAAAACCAGATTAAAAAATATAATACTTTTCTAAAACTCACATTTTCTATTTATGAGATAAAAATTTAGACCGGAAGAGTAAAGCGAGGGCTATTATCTGAATATGAATATGAAATTATTACTACTCTTTTCTACTCCTTTGGTTTAAATTGTAAATTCATAAACGACATATTTGATATATTAATGTTATTAAATTTCCATACATAAAAAATATATATATTTTTTTTTTAAATTTGTACTTATTGAAAAGAGGCCATTTTCAAATCAAAATTTAATGCTTAATGTGTACAAATTTAAAAACAATATTAAAACAAATTTCTAAGAACTCCATAATGTTTGAAAAAAAAAATCAAACTTATTTAAAAATTTTAAATCCTTCGAGATAACCGCCGGATCATAATACAAAAATCAAACCATGTCACGCAATGTTTTAGAAATTTAGTTATAAATAAAAATTCCATGAAAAATTGATCTTTAGAAAAAACCTTATTATTCCCGGAAAAATGTTTACAATTTCTGAAACTTTACTGATTTTCTTCAGAAATTTTCCGCCGAGTGGTAATAAATAATTAAAATCGTAATGCTTTTCCATCAAAATCTTTTCATTTAATATCGTAATGTAGAATATATATATATAAAATTTTTGAACACATGAACCTATATATTATAGTCAAGTATGGTGTTCGATCACCGTCTGTACAGATACTATTCACTGTTTACAGTGTTTCGATTATTAGATCCGCAACCGCAGCGATCCGCAAGTGTCAGATATTCGTTACCTACTTGCCACTTATTGATGATTTTAAAAGTATTCACAGAGAGTAAAAACAAACATTTTTTGATTTGTTTTTCTCTATTGACTGCATAAACTTAGTCACGCTAATTTATTTTCCAATGTACCTATTAAGTGTCTTTATATTTATGACATTTCCTTTTTTAGTGTCATGATTAAAATAATGTAAAATTATTTGTTTTAATATTTCGATATTAAAACTATGTGACTGCCGCCACTCTTATGATGCGAAATTATAGTAGCATCCACTTTTTACGGTATAATGGAAAATCATTAATTTGTTTTCAAGGAGGTCGAATAAGAAAATAGTATATATATTAAACACTTTCCAAGACGTTTTATCAATCGCATCTGACATACGAATACGGTACGACTGACACTTCTCGTGTTTTATAGATAATCGTACGGGTACGTTAATCCTATAAGTCCTCGATATTCCAGTCTATCTATCCGGTATATCTATATCCTCCCGGCCCGGGGGTTCCTTATTTCAAGTAGTTATAAAATATACAACAGTAAATTAAAACCCACACTTCTAATTCACGCGTGGTCTGTGTCGAACAACGATATCCATCTAAAAATATAAACCAGCCTACCCGCCTTCTTTAAAAATCTATTTAGGACTCTAATCGTTGTTTTATATTGTCTGTTTAATATATTTTGCAGATACTCGGGCCTTTTGGGGTCTAAATGGGCTTATTTTTTTTTTGATATCATACCTACTCCACTGTATCTGAAATGTTTTTGCGTTTTCTCGTAGATTAATAATTCGTATTGTCTTTAATAACTATCTTTTGTAATAAGTGTTATTATTATTATTACGTTTTACGGGTACCTATTTACTGTTCTAGAGATGTTCTATTTGTATTTATTTATTTTTTTTTTAAATGTGCTATCGTTATCGTGCTATATACTATTTTTCAAACTTTCTTTGTTCGGAGCGAACGCTATTGATATTTTGACGTGCTCCCGACATCTGGTCTCTCGACTTCTCTTTTTCTCTCTGTGTATCTCTGTATAGTTGGCAGTACCGAAACGCCGACGTCGTACGCTCAAGAAGCGATGAAACACAATAGTCGCAGACCTACATCACCGGGAATGTCACTATACCTATATATTGTGGTGGTCAATCAAAGCCATCCAAACCGAATTCTGAGGAGTAGGCGCCGCGGTGTGAGCATTTGTCCACTATTACATCGTGTAGGCGTGAACAGACTTCACCCGCAGACGCAGTATCATCTCGTATACAACAATAACCGGCGCCGAAAAATCGTTAAACGACATTTTCGGTTTGTTTAACAGAATATTAATATTGTTTTTAATAAATATTTTTCTTTTCAAATTGACAATATTAAATTTTACGTATGGAAATATCGTCTTAGCCATCATATCAGACGTCACGCCAAATAAAATGAACAACATTATTTTTATGATTCTCGACGTCATAGACTATAAATTCAATTCTTAAAGTAATCATCCAAAACAGTACGAAAGTACGATCACGAATTTTGGATGAACGTATAAAAAGTTTCTTGTTCCCATCGGAGCATATCGATAGTTTTAGTTTAGTTTAGTAACCTTCCGTCGGTATATTCGCACGGAATCAGCGCTGGATAGAAAATGCATCTATACCCAGCGAGATTTAGAATTTTAAATGGCTAAAAAATATACAAAATAGATGTACATATATATAATTGAAACAAATTAAATTAGAAACAAGCATGAAAAAAAGGTACTCAGTACTTGTTCTGAATAAAAAATGATGTTAAAATTCCAATATTTTCACATAAGTGACATAATTTGTTTTCTTATCTAAATGGAATAAGGGTCAGTACACGTTATGTTAAATAAAGAATTGAAATATTGTAAGTCACTTTAATGTATACAAATAAGGCATAAGTTATATAACTATATGACTTAAGCTATTTATAGCACATTCGGCATTTAATTTGCTTGTACTTTGTATAGAAAACTATACGAATTAAATTTAACCCATTCTCCTCGAGATTAAAGATATAAGTTATAAGCATACTACATTAAATAGATAAATTGTATTAACCGTTATGGAATATTCGTAATATTTTAAATTTTTCGTATGCAATTTTCGTCGGTATGAAAATTTAAATTCTTTTTTTTTATTTTACAACTTAAATGTTTACACGTTTTTACCTATAGGTACTATAATCTTTTCGGGGTCAAATTTTATTCCATATTTACCGAGACCCTAAAATACACTAAGAATCTAATCTCCTTTACAAAACTAAAACTCTGATTTTTATTTATTTATTTGATATGTATCTATATATACCTACTCGTTTATTCGAAAAATTTCGTGTTTATACATTTTAATGTAAAACGTAAGTGCTTGTAGCAAATATTTTGTCTATATAAGTAAATATTATAACAACTTTGGGTTCTGTTAAAACCCAAAAAGGTAAACATTTTTTTTTTTTTATATATCAGACTTAAAAAATGAAAATGTTTTTAAACCTTACGGAATTATCTTTTACCGTTGGTTTTATTCCTAAAGTAGGCCGTGTACATCCTGTATATAGTTTCAAATAAACGCTTCAAATTTTAACAAATATTGAAAATAATCACGAAATTTCAAAATGTGTAAAAACGAAATTCACTGAGAATCGTTTTCGTTAACAATGATGTATAGTGGCGTACAGATTAGTACGCTCGCCAGTGTAAATTATTTAATTTATATTAAATAACGTTACGTATATCCTACCTTTTCAATATCTCACCTAAAACAGTGTCACAGACATCAACTATTTTTCTCCACACTTACTGTTATCGATTTTAAAATTAATTTATTTTCAATGACATTATATTTATTTCAATATTATCATTTATTAAAAACCCAAAACATCAATATTGTATAATTTTCATTTATAAATTCATCAATATTACAAAAATACAAAGACCGTTTGTAATTCGACGTCTCGGATAAAGCATTTAATGTTATTTTTTTTTCTCTTTTATTGCTGTATAATTTAAATACATTTACTCTCCTGTAAGCATTGTCTATATAATAGTCAACAAAGGAATGTTTGTATTGAATTTTATTAATTCGATAAATACATATTTCAATATGTATATTTAAAATGCTTCTCTTTAGGTATTTGATTTTCGTATAAAATATAGAAAAATATTGTTCGATTAATCAAATAGATAGTTCGCAGTTTAAAAAATAAATATACATATTTTTTGTTGTCAATTTGTAAAGCATTTATTACATTAGACTCTATAATACAGAGTGTGTATAATTTAACTACAGCGTGTACAGTAAATTACGAAAAATAAGAATTTTTAAGTTTTTGATTTTATAGAACTAATGTTTATTTTTCAAGTACGCTTACAGCTATAGTACTTAGTAGATATTGGAAATACTATTGAGAGATTTGAAAAATAATATTTATAAATATTTATTTAGGTTCTAGGTTCTAGGGATTAACACTAAATAGAAAAGGTTTTAATGATATTATTATCGTCCTTGATACCTGCACCACCTCTGTAAAATAAATGTGACGTATTAGGATAGCTGGGCAACGGGTAGTTTTATTACTTTGTATAACCAAAGGTTACTGCAGCAGTTACACGTTGGTTTTATAGTGCTTGTGTAATTAGCAGTAAAAACCTTAAATTTAATACCTCTAAGTTTTATTTAATATTTATCATTTTATAAAAACAAATTTAAATTACAGTGGTCACCGCTTAATAGTATCACTTAAATACTGGACATAACTAGTAACATAAACCTATTGATAATACTAAATTAAAATTGAATTAATAACAAAACGTACGTCAAATTAACAAATTAATATAATGCCACATGTGTGTATTATAATTGGATTACACACATAATTATTATTATTATATATATATATATTATACTTACATACAAAAAACCACTTACTTTAAAAAAAACTTTGATTCAGTGTTGAATACTCGTACATAATTTTGTGTGGCGTAGTATCGATTATAATAACCGACAATGTGTGTATACAATACTATATTTGAAAAATAATAAGTATACCTCCAGCCCGTACCTAATTACACTTTTCGATAATAATAAACGATTGATAACACTAACCGTGATTATAATAAACAGTGACTACTGTATTTAATTTAGTGTTTATAAATAATACGTTATAATGAAAAAATAAAATGCAGATATTTCTATTATAGCATATTCATCAATGCTCATAAACACGCCTACGGTGTTGGCATTATTGTACATTTTGGTGTCGACTATCTCAAGATTACGAAAATTATCTATTTTATCGCCTGTTCTTCAAGGGTGTGTGTTTTTTTCCTTTTATATAATTGCCTACCCAATTGTTTTGGACACATTTCACTTCATGTTTACTCAGTCTACTTACTCTACTATAGAAGTACATATTGTTAATAGGTAATACGAAAAAAATATTAAATCGTACACAAATATTTTATATTATGTTTTTTTTTTTTTTGTAAATATTTCACCTAATTAACTACGCGGTTGCTTTAAAATTTGACAAATTAACTGCAACACCCGGTAAAACGTCTCACAATTATATTTAACGATCTATGTCAAGTTATAATTATTTAAGTGCACCTGAACACTCAACCATTCAGTACCTACAATTTATTAACCGTAATTATCTTCCAAGGCAACTTAATATTTTTTTTATCAACTGGAAATAAAAAAATAGAATTTGTTTATTTTATACTCCAATAAATTGCCAAAGGACTATTTTTTACTTTTAGTTAGAAAAAAATAACAGCTAATATCCATCCTTTAATAGATGTGTACCTAAAAATCTAAAATGACACCCACACACATAAAAAATGGACATTTCATATTAGGTGACAAATCACATTTTTATTTATGCTTTAGGGTACTATAATACATCAAATAATATATAAAATACAAAACATATTATGTCATTTGGGTAGTTTTAAACACGTTATAAACGAGTGACCGATCTTGTAGTAATTTAACATATACAATACATTGCTAGTACTTAAGTCTATACAATTTAATTTTAAAATAAATATTTGGTATGTAAAAATATAAATATACCATATTTACTTTGAAGCGTTACTTATAATAAGTAAAACTTAGTCACAGATAAGGTATAATGTAGATAAACATGTATATTAATTAGTATTTAGATACAAAAAATCAATAATAATTTAATTAAAGAATAATTTCACTAAAATATACATTTACTTTTCAATAGGCGTTGATAAATATTATAAATCTTCTCTGCTAAAATTGATAACCATTTTGTATTGTTTTAAATTTTAGTTTAATGTTCAGTTTATTACATCGACTATTTTAAATTACATTGAATATGTGAGGTGATAATAATATAATACTTTCACAGAATAAACACACCTTTTCCACGGGCCAAAATTCTTTCGAAAACAGTATTTAAAAACTTTTGTAATTATTACGACATAGGTAATTCACTGTCGAATACCGCAACTATTATTAGCTGCACTACGTACTTTTTAAAACTTTTTCTCACTAATAACAATTTATTCTCATCTCGTACACCATGCATGACATTTTCTTTTTAAATAATATTTCATCAGACTGAGGTGTACGCACTATAATACCTATACCCACTTTCGTGTTACATAATATATCCTTTTATTCACAAAAAACACCCAGGTAAGCAAATCTTGAAACATGCAAACTTCTTCGCTTTTTTCCCGTGCGTCAATTCACCGCCTCTTTTAATCTCCTGCTTCGCGCGTTCCTTTATTTTATACTACAATCCATTATTATATGTCTCTGTTAATTCATCACACGTCTTTCATTAATTTAATTTTCAATTCTCTCAGTTTTATTTTCAACGTCAGTTAATCTCCTTTGAAACGTTTTGCTTGGCGCACTTAATAATTCTATCAACAGTTCTTAAGTAAAATCTTTAAAAGTGATTGTCATAATTTTAATAATATTTACAGAATAGTTTATTAATAAACGATTTTTAATTTAATACAATTAGTTCTATGAACGTTTATATGAATGTTTATGAACGAGAGACAAATTTCATTACTTTATAACTTTTTTTACCGTGCAATAATATTATTCAAGATTTAATGCAATCCAAACCAGGACATTTCTTTTTTTTTTGTAAGTGTAATTATCACCAAAAGGTCCCCCAGTGTTATTTTTTTGTCATACAATCGTCAACGCGTGACCATGAATAGAAATATAATATGCAAATAGGTTTCATGATTCCTATAATTTATTGTTACTTTATAATTTCAAATAACATTATTTCTAATTACTTGGCAGTAAATAAATATTTTTTTAAATACTTCATATTACTTCGAGTATTAAAATAACAGGCATATATCATTGATCCCTGGGATTATGGGCTTAAGTCCATCATTCCAATCAAATTCATTAAACGATTAACTGAGTGAAGTATTGATTAAGAAATATTGAGAAAAAACATTTAGGAAAAACAAACATATTTTCGTAGTTACGTTATACCTTTATATCGGCCGTTTTTTGTTTTATATATGGCCATTTCATAGCTTGCACTAAATTATAATTTTTACACGTAAACTATTATTGCAGTAGACGTAATAATATTAGAACCGTAGTATACTATTATAGACGTGTCACTTTGAGAAAATGTACAGTATCAATGTTTATTTAAAGAGTTATCTGTAATTTTTAATCTCTCTTACTGCAGTGAAGTCGGTGGCCAATTAAAACGACTCGGTTGTTTACATTTTAATTGTTTCTTAACTTTAATGAAAATTTATACATATTAGGTATACTTGTAGATGAGTTTCGTTAAATTAAAGCAAATGTTTACTTTCATAAAATTAATATAAAATTGCGTATGATGAAATATTATAAATATTATTATATATAATACAACTTTACTGTAAATTTAGATTTAAAACCGAACACGATTTTTGTTACAAAACATAATCAAGTATTTTATCACTAATATAATTGATTAGTACAATAATGATTACGATAGAATAATTATTAATTAACGCCAATTAATCGATATACATTACAATCATATTGATTTGGTAACTCTACGGGCAATGGCCAACCCTAAAAAATCAGCTCTCCTGAGAAATTTAAACTACTACATAACACCAGGGGCGGGACTGCTGTATAAAATTAACTCAGGTGTTCATATATTAAAGCCACTTATAACACCAATAATCAATAGCAGGGATACCACTCAACCAAAATATTAAAATATGCTCTGCATAACTACCTACTATATTATAGTATTTTTAGTATTGTGAGAATTATGACATAGTCACAAATATTACAGATATTTACTGTACAATACCGAGGCCAATATATGTGTAAGGGCTCAAAAATCTAAGGTGCTTCACGTACGCCCTCCTATTCAGTCTGCCCCTGCATAAAACTTGTCTGGAGTTACAAAAATTAATTAATTATATTTTTAAAGGTAGCCAACAGAAATTTTACTAAATATTTTATAAATATTTTACTAAACCGTATTATAATGTTACACTTTGACGTTAAATATAATTTCACAAGTTTGATTATATTTTAAAGAGTCCGTGATGGATTAAGGTGATATTTATAGCGAAGGTATAATGATATGCGGACTAAGACTTCTGAAAAATAGTATAATCATATATATATAAAAAATCAGAGCAAAATTGCTGGTAGAAAAATGGTACATACAAAAAAAATAAACATCATTATAAAACCAATAAATTCATCGCTTCGCCTAAAATGTAAATTAACATTCTCAGTGTAACAACCAGAACAATTTTAGAATCAAAAACCTCCAATTATTAACATTAGACATCAGTTGGAGCCATATTTATCGTAAACAAGTTGCTTACACGCAGAAAAATAAAGCAGCACGCATCATAGTAAAAACAATAATACTCATTAGCACAGAATCGAAAATTTGCACGTCTTAAATACACATTGTACAATCTAAATGCAATTTTTCCAAGTCAATATTATTGTTGCGTAAAAGTTCTAAAGAATTTTCCTATCTTCATTTAAAAAGCTCAACGAACAAAAAAACACATTTTATTGTAAAACAAATTTCTCGAATAAGGAATGTGAAAATATATAAAATGTTCTCCGAACAAACGAAATAAATTAAAATAATTTTCGTTAATGTTGTATTTCCTGCGTATAATATTATTTATTCGTGATACGTGAAATGGGAAATTCGACGGAGGTAGAACGTTTGAATAATAAATGATTTCGTGAAGTAAAAAATTATCAGGAAATGTAGTTTTCCCGACGAGAGAGCGGCAACGGCGTAAGAAAATTAAAGTTGTTTATGATGTATAGGATTTTTCGGACAAGTTTATATATTCAGTATCATAAGGTGTTAGTGAAACGGGAGTTATTTTTTTTTTTTTTATAGAGAAAAGGAACAGAAGTTTAACTTTTAAATATTTGTGTTGTTTTTTTTTTCCTTAAACGAATATTATAACTTTTATACTCTTAACGTAGTAAAGAATGTATTGGTTTTAATTTTTTTTTTTTATCTGTAGACAAATTTTCTACCAGGAACCTTACTTCGAATGTTAAAAGTAGTTTTTTTTTTTAAGA
Organism: Cinara cedri; assembly: GCA_902439185.1. NCBI lineage: Eukaryota > Metazoa > Arthropoda > Insecta > Hemiptera > Aphididae > Cinara > Cinara cedri. The sequence continues at coordinate 442,407 of CABPRJ010001909.1, read as the reverse complement.
AGATCGCCTGCAATTGTTGTTTATAAAAGACTTTTTTAATTTTTCGTTTAGTTTTTTTAATGATTGGAAATAATCGGAAAAATGTAGGAAAAACGGGAAAGTGACATTAAGGGACATTGACAGCTTCATTATTTTAAACTTTCTATTTAGAAATTCTTTTTAGAATAGTCGTAGACCAGCTATTTTTACAGGATACTTATATTAGCTATTTATAAGCTTTTAATTATTATATAAACAGTTTTTCCGAATAATTCATGGAATTAATTTTGAGATATTTATAGTAATTTGACATTTGCGAGTTTTGTTTGTTTTTTATTTGGTTTTATGAGTTACAATTTTTGGGTCAAACAGAAATACTTATGCAAAGTTCACTATAAGTTGTACTTAGTGGTCAAATAAAAAATTCAAATTAATTTAGTAGGTTTTTTTACAAACATATCTGTGTTTTAAGTACAAGTTTTGATGAAAATCGTTAAAATTACAACGGCATTTAAAAACACGTTTAACTGAATTTGATTCAGAATTAAATTCCGCCAACAATGATTTATCATTGCGTACAGCTATAAATTAAAAAAAATAATTTTGTTTTACTTTTCCATTCTACAGCAGTGGCACACCCATCCGTAGCGTTTTTATACATTTTATTGTTATGATTTGGCTTAATATAGGTCGTTCAGACTTTGCCGCAACCACCACTCCTATGCACCTTTTTTGTTAGTGGTTGCCTCTTACCCTATTGTCCAATACTAATAAACTCGTATCGCTCTTCAAATAATATAAAATAAATAATAATAATAAAACAATTTTCGGGACCACGTGCAGAGTTATACGTACACTATAATAATAGTACTACACTTTACTGCTATATACGAGATGACAGTTAATCTCGTCTCAATTTATCTTCCGTGGGGAGATAGGCTTAAAAGATCGGTTTGACCCAAAAAACATTCGGATCACGTGCATGCAGCTATAATATCTGTGTGCTGTATGTGTGTACACGGTGAAAAAGGATGTGGTCTACGGAGCAGTTGGTCGTCCTCGACGGTGGAAAACCAAAACGCGACGATCGTCGGGACGCGGTGGCGCGCGGCGTTGAGTAAGTACGGAGTGGTTGCAAACGGGGGCACGAGTGAATCGAGAGGAGGCAGAGGGTTAACGAGGAGGGGATGAAGGGAACGGAGGAGTCGTGGTGGTAAATTTCTCGCTTTTCCGGGGCTCCGTATCGCAGTCGTCGACCACGTCCCCGGCACAGCGGTAGGTATTGCAGCTGCTGATGCGATACGTTTAAGATCGCCGACAACAAAAAAAAAGACCGTCATCGCTCTACTTCTATCTAATACACACGCGTGTACACATTCGTCTTCGTACAGCACCCGAGAATTTCCTATCGTTATTTTTATCAATCATTTTTATTATTAATATTTGTTACTATTATACTCGGCAATCGTCGTCCGTCGTCTAGGTCCTGCAGCATAATATAGTATTTACTTACCGTCGTCATCGTCGTTGTCCGACCGGAAACATCGACGGCCTCACAAAAATCAACGAAACAGTGAGTACCTATAGTTATGTGATTTTTATATTACAATTAAAAACGTATAGCGTTAATCATATTATATCATTATAAGCTTTACGATATTACGTTATAATATAGGTAAACCTATATAAGATTGTTTTTTCGTTTCGGTCAACTCCAAGTAACAATTAATTATACATAGACATGAGAAGTTGGGGAGAGGCTTGAAAGAGTTTAGCTCTTCTCGAACCATTTCAAGCCCTACCCATAATATTTGAATTGATTTAATCCTAATGTGTTAGTTCTAAAACCTATCGGGTTTCAAGCCCTATGTATTTACAAACTGCAATTGGGCATAATTTTACACGAGAACACAAATTATAATTATAAAAAAATAAATAGTTCATACTTTAATAAAGTACGAAGAGATATAAATAATTTTATCGGTTTTCAATCTTGTGTATATTCGTGATTACGAAAATGTATGATACAGCGTTATATACATTTTTGCCAATATTCGGCAACTTCTATGGTACCCACTGTTGCAGTCATAATGTTGTCTACAATGTACACGAATTTGAGTAGATAGGGAAGTTCAGTTAGGTGAGGCATAGTCTATATTATATACTTGTCCACACTTGGTTTTTTTTTTTTTAGAAACGTCAGGCGTAAGCCGTGGCCAACCTAATCCCGTTCTTAATTTTTTTATTGTTCTCCAAACAAGTCGTTCTAAATTAAGGTGTATATATATGCATGTGGATAGATAGGAATATGATAATTTTTCAAAAATCACGTGGCCGACAAAAATATTATCAAAACATTTGAATTTGTTGTTTATATTGAATGATGTTTAATATGCAAAGTGAATTAAAAACAACAAAAAAAAAAAAAAATTAAAAAAACAAGTATTTTTTTTTTTTTTTTGATTTTGAAATACACCACTTAAAATATATTATAGTGCGTAAAAATATATGTAGAGTATACATCCAATTTCAAATATAATATACAAGTACATATGTATTATATTGTATTACGTATACTCGTATACCTCCTAAACATTTTAACCGAAAAACCATTTGATCCGCATGCGATGAAATCTCGTTCAGTGTTTTATTTATTGATCACTTGATCGTATTGTCGACCGCATATGATTTTCTACATCCGCTTCCATTTAATATCAGTAGCGCATTTAGAGAGGAAGGTGAAAGGTGTAATTTCCACGAACAGCAAAATGTTAAAAATGATCAAATGTAAATGATCGTAGACGATGACTTTTAGAGGTAAGAGAAAGCAAGGTTTGAATAGGTAAATAAAATGTTTAAGCACGGGCGTACCCGTGTAAATGGGGGAGCGACGAAAATTGTGTTTTATCCGGGCCGTATAAATCCTAGATGAGCCATTTATATCTATATAGACACACTCTGTATAGCGTATAAATATGTATACATATATATATACCGTTAGGTGTATTATTTTATAATAGTGTGCTATGCTGCGATGCCTATGTATAATTGGTAAACTGGTAACAATAATAATACTAATATTAAACCGTCCGTGTTCATTAATTATTATTACTATAATCGATGCCTCTAAACATAATTGGGATGTCATCGCCACCGTAGCCGATAATGTTTGGTACCTTCCCATACCTATATAACGGTTTAACGAGATTTTCGAAATATCTGCAACCGACTGTACCAACATACCTATATATATTTATATATATATATATTTATACACACACATAATATTATATATTATTATCTACACGACTTTCCCGCACAATATGCAAATGGAATTCAAGTTTCGTAATGTTTACTCCTTCTTCCCCCCTTACCACCCCCAATTCGTTTTAAACCCCACGACGTGGTTATAATATTGTATCTTGTCTTTCGAGTATACACTCGTATACCTATATGTAGTGTTAGACATTGTGTAATTAAACACCTTAACGAACATTTACCGCATCGTGATGAATACCGAATTTACTTGATGATAATAATATATAATAATATTATAATTTCGTAATACATATTATGAGGTTTGATACGTACCTACCATTCAATGCCCTACTATATAAAGTTTGACACCGTATATTTATACACATATATGTATTAGATTATTAAATTATTACTGATAAAATAAACTGTACATACAAATATGTTACAATACCTAATGTTTTAATTTCTCGCCGATTTATAATTTATTATAATATATGATGATAATATTATGTTACCCTGAAATTCGTCAACCGGTAGCGTATTTAGGATTTTGCGAACGAGGATGAAGATATCAAATTTGGTAATTGCAGTGTCATATTATATAAACGTGTACTGTAACTATATATTAAACAAAAAAAAAATACATTTCTTATCATTATAATCATATAAAACTTAATTTTTGGGTATTTAGTTTTAGGTACTGATGTAATAGCTCTAACCTTCTTTATATTATTATAGTAATTCAGATGGTTAAGTTTTAAACTAGAAAATGTACAAGTTCAGATTTATTTTGATAAATTAGCTGTTAGAAATAGGTGGCAACATATTTTTGATTTTTCTGACTAAAAAGTAAAGAAATTTGAATTCAACAAAAATAAGTGTAGTCACATAAATCATACGAGTAGATAGTTACTTAACAACGATTAAAGGGGAAATAAATTTTCTTTAATCTCTCTCCTTAAGAAAGCCGCTGATCCCAACAATATTAAAAAATGGGTTTAATGAATATTGGTTTTTATCACGACGACTGACAATAAGGTATCTGTAATAAATGCATAACACACAGTTCACACTAATTGTTTTATTATTATTAAAAGTGAATTTCTACGGAGGTAAAATGTACTATAAAAAAATGAACTATTTTATGTATTCCATAACATCAATGATTCTAAACGAAGAGAGTATTAATATGTATTGGTTTTACTATATCATGTGTTTTTTTCTTTCCTTTTTATGTTTGTGAACATCTTTTTGACCAGAAATTCGATCTTTTCGACCTTACTTCAATCATCGACAGTAGTGGTATTTTATGATAACAAATTATTATATTTATTTGATGTATTGCATAAAGAGGACATTTTTCGATTTATTTCCTCGAAGTTTTATTAATACCGGAGATAACCTTGTGAATTCCCAAATTATTTTGAGAAAATCATAAATGCTTCGGGCATTCGAAAATCAGCTCGGTGAATTGACAACAAATTTTGAACATGGTATATAATAAAATGTATTATCAATATCATTACTGATATCAGGTCATATTATATTCGTTGTTCGCTTTCTTAATCGTAATATACCGCGTATAGCTATCTAAATTTCCGGAGAAACTATTTTATATACACGTATGTATATTCGCGGTTAGTCAGGATTTCGCATCCGTTATGATGTTTACTGCCGTTTTTAGTGCCGCCGTCGTGGCTGTGTAGGATATACATTTTCTGCGCGTGAATTACCAAAACTCGTCCAACACACACTTGAATAATATTCTATATACTACAGTATTAATGTAAATTTATTAAATTTCGAAATATTTCGTATAACGTTTTTTAATGACATTACCCAAAGTCGAGTTTTCAATGAAAAACTAATTAAACTGTACAGTAATTTATACACTGCAAATTCAATAAAAGGTTATTATTACCTCGGTTGTTATCATCGTAAAATCTAAAGAGAATTTTTCATTTTCTTCGCACAAAACAGCATCTGTATAATATGTATGACTTTAAATGTAACAAGTGAAATAATAAAGTTTCTTCCTTTTCATATCGTATTAATTAATAGTGAAAAGTAATTTAAAATACCTATTCAAAACGTCAATTAAAAAAATTTCAATTTAAACGTTCACTACGAAAATTATATTTCTTTTCGTTTCTCTTCAATTTTTCACGCCATCGAACTGGGAAATTCGAAAAATGGCCAATACTTTAAAGTATACCATCTGTGTTCAATTACCTACCTATACACATAAAGTGCTGCATGAAACTTTTTGAGTATGTTTACTGTCCCGGAAAGACTTTTTCTGAATAGGAAAAACACATAGTTCCAAAACTATAAAAGCAACCTCACTATATAAATGTACATTCAGAATCTAATAAGCATAAGAAATAACACCTTTTATACTGTTGTATTATTATAAGTATAATATTGTTAGGCAATTTTTTTTTTTATGTTTTAGATAAAATAGTAAATTATCTCTTTGTAATGTATTATAAATTATTATAGTATTATGTTTAATTAAAAAAGTTGAAATAATATTTGAACTCTCTCTATAATAATAATAATTATGCAGCTGATACCTTTACGTATAGACATAACGTAACATAACAAACTTATACATTTTTCATACAATCGGAAGAGGCGAGAAAGTTGTCGACGGGACTTGATGGATGTAAGAATACGCAAGAAGATGGCCTTTCATCATAAATAATGAGAAATTACTGTTCTTGGATTTTATCTATCAAATCGCACAACAAATATTATATTTAATTTACTTTCGAGGTATCTGTAGTTTATTTTAAGACAATTATTTCGCTTCACTAACAATGAATCTGCGTATAGATTATAGGTAATAGGAAAACTATACTAAATATTTTATTAGATCCAGCCTACATAGCTTAATAATTCAATATAGGCTTTACGCCGTACGATTATTTAAAAATATTATCATTGTTTGATTCTTTATTATTTTCGTATTTTTTTTAATTTACTCCTATTATACCTATTGTTTGTTATAAAACAGTATACAATATTAATATGAATTAATGAAAACCTATACCTAAATAACATTGTGATTAAAAAAAAAATGTTCGATACATTATGTTAAACAATTTTTATTTTACAATGTATCTACAGAAATTCAATAACTTTTATAACATATAAGTTTTACCGGTTTATAAACCGTTATAATTCGAACTAAATAATGAAAATTCATAAAAATAATAAAAACATTTCTTTTATACTTTATATTATAAAATGTATAAATATCATAAAGACGTCAACAAATTTCAAGTTATACATTAACAGTAAGGGAAAAACGAGATTAATATGGGACAGACTTGAAAAAACGGGACAACATACGTCCCGTCTAACTTTTGTCGGGACAATTCCGTATAGTCACTCTAACGTATGTCTACAGTTGTTAAAATGATCAGAAAATATATTTTTCGGGCGATTAATAATAAAAAAAACTAAAAACTGACGCTATTTACAATATGTTTAATACACAAGCGAAAACCAAATGATCTGCGAAAATCAAACAGTTAGTTAAAATCTTACAAATTCATCAGCAAGGATAAGCTCAGTGAGACTGACTAAACATTAGTATATCATATACTCGTTTAAAGTGTATACTGTTCAAAAGTTCATATCTATATACATTATACATATTGTATACGCAATGTTCATTAAATTATAATCTACGAGTATTGTGACCTTTTTAAAAACATTGATAAGTTTCGCATAAAATTTACCTGAATTTATTTAAGTCACTTTAGATCGTTTATTGTGACTTTCTGGAACTTTCTGGTCTGCCTACAAGAAGATTATCATGATTTTATTTCATTGGTCTTATAATTATTGATATTTTGATCATTGTACGTTCCATTTTGAAATCATAATAAAAATAACTGAATTTAAATTATATTCATTACAATACCTATATTAACCGTAAAATAATTATGTAGGTATTTATAAATTTAATAAAATATTAAGAAATAAATAAATAATACAAGTAGATACTTTCAAAACTTTGATTGAAATTATCCTTTTCATGCAACGGGTAGCTAAAGGATCATTTTCTAAAATTACTTCCGGAGAAAGGATAAACTCGAGACTCTTGTGTTCGTATTTTTTTTCCACTTCTTTAATGTTACCAAACACTAAAGTTTTCAATTTAAACGAGACCTTTCACAACCTTAACTACTGTTGATATGAAGTATTTTGATGATGGGGCACAGCATCGTTTAATGTTCATAAAACAAGAAAATTTAAACATTCCATGCTTAAAGTCTCGACCATATACTCTGTGTACCCATACTCTGTACTCTACGCCATATAATATTATTTTACATATTATAGAGGATATTTTAGATTCTGAGTGGAGTGAAGGAACTTTTGGTTTTACAAAGATGTTTATTTTTTTTTCTCTGCGCAAATTTTTTACCAAAAAACTGGCTCGGATTTTTAAGTGTAGCATCTTTTCTGAAAAAAATCTATGTGATGAGGTACTTTAAAGAATAAATTTTTCGATTTTCTCAGGAGTTTTCTCATCAAATTTGAAAAACTGAAAAAAAGACCGGAAAAATGTACGAAATATATTACTAAACTATTACGATTTTTTCCCTGTGCGCAACTTTTCAACCAGCAATTTTGCTCCAACCTATAATGATAACAATATTTCTAAAAGAAAATTTTATAAGGGAGGTACTTTAGGAAGATCATTTTTCAATTTTCCAAGAGTTTACTAGCAAATGTGAAAAACCGGGATAAAACGTGGGAAAACTGGAACAATCGGTACAACATTAAACAAATATTATTTAAGAAAATACAAAAGCCTATTTAATTATTTTACTGTAATATAACATGCATACTGTTGAAAAAGCATCAATATTAACTGAACTCCGCTCAGAATCATTTTTTCGTAAGCAATGGTTTATCGTTGATTACAGGTATACATTTAATTACCTATAATAGTGACTGCATCTGTTCCCATTATCTTAGGACTTTTTTTTTTTTTAGCCAACTCCAACTATTATATTATAAACAAAAACCTTTTTCATTTATATATTATTTCATGTATTAATAATATTTAAGTGTAAGTGTTTTCACATTACGGTGCCTATATGATATCCGTTTCATCTAACGCTGTCAATTATAAATATTCCGCCAATTAAATCGTTCTAAAATAATATTACTCGGCCATTATATAAACGATATAGTGCTAAAACTAATACAGACTAAGTAATGCGGAATACGTATTAACTGTCAGCGGGATTGTGTTAATAAATCCTCGTCCCCCCCACTCGTTATCGTTTAATATGCAGATTGAGAAATAGTGGGCCCCTAATACTCGTTATTATTATACAACTCATCATGACAAAATACGTCGGTACATAAATTGGGTTACGGAATTTCGATACGGCCGGTTAAATCGTTTACCTATACTCGATGATTATTTTAGTTATAGGTATACCTACTTATATTAGGATAGTAAACAAGATAATACTAAATTTACCATCGTATACTCCTAAATCGTAAATTCAAACCTAACCTAACCTAACCATTATAAACCCGACTTACATATTATAAAAAAATACAAATATTGACTGGTAAAAAACGACATAATGCATACTATAGGATAACCGACCATAATTAGAACTTTGTATCACACAAGCGCTAGTGTTCCTATGATTATTTTATAGTGAGATATTTCATTTTTAGTTATCAGGACTAGCAACATTTATAACAAAAATTGTATAAAAGTAGGGGGGATAATTGCCTTTTTAAGGTATAAGCGACACTAATGAAAATTGTATTCGCTAAGCGATAAACACGTGGCACTTAGTCCCTACCATAATGCGCTTATCATTTTTTAAAATATTTTGTGATAGGAAATAAAGTTGTTATCGACAAAATCTGTGAAACTTAATGTCTTGTTTCATTTATGTTTTTATTTGTTTTTTCGAGGTGAGCTGGTAACTAAAGCAAGTTAAACATATTATATTTTATTATCATTAGTGTTACTGTACTGATTTATGCCTGCACATCTGTCCTAAATTAAAACGATATATCCTTGATCAATGGATTATGATATTGATAATTTGAAAAACTTGTTATTACATAATATTATAGTTTTACTTCTATCAGTATATTATTGTTTGGGAATAAAAATTATCATATTTCAGAATAATTAATTAATATGTGATTTTTCATCAAGACATCCCATAATTATCCCACAGAATTCGTAAGTTGTGATTTATTCCACGTTTGAGATTTATCGTATATTATGTGTTTACACGTACATTTTCAGTAGGTACCTAATACGATTAAGATCATCTAAATATTATAAATATTATAATATTATTATGAGGCGTGCACCATTCGGGGGAGAAAACAATATAATATACGGTATATTATTATATTGTAAGTTATACATCTATACAGTATGTCCCGTCATATATTAATATATGCGCCACTAAATATTTCAACCTGATGACCTTAGATTGAAATGTGGTTTTCAATCATAGACAAAGGGTAGGTACTGAAATATACATTTCAGGAAAGTTGCAAATTGTTAACCCTAGCGTAATACTACTTGAGTTTTTTTTTTAAAGTAACGCCTATTTTTGTATTTTTGTAGTTAAACTTAGATTAATTCAATATCTCAAGTTTTTTATAATTATATATTGATCAGAGTCCTAAACCCAACATTGACCGAGTTACAATTCTTTCATAAATAAAAATAATGCAGGTTATTTTATTCGTATTATGTAGCCAGTGTGTTGAAAACGGGACAAAATTTGTTTTGAAAAAATTGAAAAATCGAATTATTTCCGAATTTTAGATAGGTAACTTTAATTCAGTCGCTTTCAGGTTTAGTACAATAATCAATATGATTTTAACCAATTAACCACATTAGGTTAATTTTTTGAGAGATAGTTGATAGAGGTGATTTAAGATATTTTATTTGGTAGTTCAAGTAGTATAAAGTAATAAAGTAATAATCCCACGTCACAAGTAAAATACACCTCTTAAAAAAAAAAAATACACCCACGCGTATCAAATTTTTGGTGGTTCGCTGAACCTTCAAATCTATGTTCGATAAACCATTGCTAACGAAAAACGATTCTGAGCGCAGTCCAGTTGATAGTAATGCTTTGTCAACAATATTTATGTCATATTATAGTCAAATAATTAAATAGGCATTAATATTTTCTTTAATTATAATTAAATAATATTGTATCGATTTTGCGGTTTTACTTGGTTTTCACATGTTCTTTCCAAGTTTTTTCCATTTGCTAGGAAAACTTTTGGTAAAATCGAAAAATAACTTCCTAAAAGTACCTCCCCAGTACAGATTTTTTTTTAGAAAATGTACTATCATTGTAAATCGAAAAGAAATTGCTGGTAGAAAATTGTTTGTGCACAACAATCAAGGGGTATTCTGTGATTAAAATAGTCTGAGCGAATGAGACCTTAGGTCTCTAGGTACACCCAAAATGCATTTTTTTTCCTTGTTTAAGTAAAAGACAAAAACAATGCAAACACCTTTTTTTTGAAATACTAGTCGGAACCCCTAGAATTATAATAGGCATAAATAACTATTAGATCACGATAAATATGTTCGAAGAGGTATAATATAGAGTTAACATAACATATAATATCAGAACTTCAGAAAGCTATAATTTCGATACTTAGTCAGTCCACTTAATTCTGACTTTTCCATCGTTTTTAAATCAGTAATATACATATGTTAAAAAAAAAATTGATAATTTAAATTTCTTTCGCATAATGTTTCATTCAAAATCTGATATTGAATTTCCCTAATAAAAAAAAAAATAAATACTACATTAAATTAAATTAAATATTTTTTTTGATTACAAAGAAAAACTCTTAGTGAACTCTGGTTTAATTTTCAAGCATTTCTGACCAAGTCTAACAATTTTACCTAGCGATACAATATTATATAAATATAATTAAAGAAAATATTAATCCCTATTTAATTATTTGACTATAATATGACATAAATATTGTTCACAAAGCATCACTATCAATTGAACTGTGCTCAGAATCGTTATTTCTTTAGCAATGGTTTTTCGTTGCTTGCAGATATATATTAAATTACCCATAACAGTGGCTGCACCCGTCTCCGTTATCCTAAGACGTCTTTTTTTTTGTACGACCCTTATTTTTGTCACCAGATAGGTATAGATATTAAGCAAAGGTGGCTTGAACATAGAGTTGAAGGTTCAGCGAACTACCAAAAATTTGGTACGAGTGAGTGTATTGTTTTTTTTTTAAGAGGTGTATTATTTTCGTACATTTCCCGTTTTTCTTACGTTTTATCCTGGTTTTTCCCGGATATAATGAAATTTTCTTAAAAAATAAAAAAATGACCTTCTAAAAGTACCATCTGGACAACATTCCCTTTCAGAAATGGTGCCGCGCGTATATATCTGAGCAAGATTTCTAGTAGAATTTTTGTACACGGGATAAAATAAATTTAAAAAAAAATAAACATCCAATACATGTTTCGCTACACTTAAAATATTAAACAAGTATTATTGTGCAGTGAAATTTTAAATTTTCTTATAACGTGTTTGTTCTATACAGCTTATAACTATATATCATAGAGAACCACATTTCATTCTAAGGACATCAAGCCAAGATATACTCAGAGCGGTGCATATAAAAATCGAGACGGGTCGGGTAGCAATAACAATAATACAAATAAATAATTGTTACATTGTGTCTATAATGATAATTACTATTGTTTTTTTTTTTGAAAACGTATAACCGACCATAATATTTTCGAATTGGCACTATCGTGGATAAAATATAGTAGTATATAAAAACGAGAACGGATATATAAAACACATCGAAAACACATCAGATATGTCTTACAGTAATTAGTATTTTCGGGGCCGAATGCCAAAATATCGGGCGTCAGAACCACTTAGAAATAGCGTGTTTATATATAAATGTATAATAGTGCCGGCGACTTGGCGCAGAATTCCGGGCAATAAACACGAACTTCGATCGCGGTACACGGATATGACCGGATCGCGGGTGTTGATGGTCGAAGACGTCGAAACTTGTATTATTCCCGTCTATAATTTTCTTTTCTATTTCTTCCCCCGTTTCTTTTTCGTTCCGTTAACGACCTCGCTCTTCTCCTCTATCCTCTTATCGCGAGATCACAATATTATCATTATTGTTATTACTGTCGCGTTTTTCGTGAGATTAAGACGTCGTATACGATTACTATAATAGTACGAGCGTGTTGTAAAAATCGTCCGTATGTACGAGAGCGCGTACCTCTTTTCATTTCGTCGGGTTTGTTTTTCTTTTTACGTGGCCTTAAGACGACCGACGACGACGTGACGGCAGCGGAAACAATTCGGTTTTCGTGTATAAGTGTACTATCTAATATTATATATATATAATATGTAGGTGCAGGTATGTATAGTAAGATTTAATATAGTAAACCTCTGAGTAAACCAAGTCTCGTATACGATATATTATATACTGGATAGAGGGGAAAAGAAAACTAATAAAATACACACACCCGCGCAGTATATTCTATATAATATAATATTATATTGGGATTTCTAAAAGATCAAACCGCCGCCGCCACCGCCGCCACTGCGACGGGGACGGAAGGCCGTCGAAAAGTTATTCACGGGGGAATAAACGGCGATACCGCACAACGGCCGGCGACAAGAATGGATTTCTGACAATGGAGCGTATAGAAATATATATATATATATATATATATGTATACCTGTATACTAAACTTGCCAACACCTATACAATAATACAAATACAATGTACTCCCACACACGTGTAAAAACGTCCGTCGTACGGGGGTGTGGGGAGCCGCAAAAAAAAAAAAAAAAACAACGGTTAATATTCTAGAATTTATCAAAGTCGCCCGACATCGGGTCCGAACGTTCCGATATATTGTCGCCCGTCAACGAGACACGTGAGAAACGCGAAATAAATCGCGCGTGTTACTGCAAAACGCCCTGTACACGCAGTGGTCCCCGGCCCGTTTCGCCCCTCCCGATGACGACACTATTATAATATTATTATCCTTATCTAATTAATCGAAATTCTATATAAATGGCAATACGGTTTAATACGGCAACATTATGAATTATACAAATTCAATACGAATCGGTAAAACCGTCACATGATGAGATAATTATAATAGTCAAGTAGATGACGGTGCCGAGTTAAGTGTGCTGATAGAAGCCGATGAAGAAGAAAGCCACAGAGAAAATGTCTAGCGGTTATTATACAGAGCAGTAGAACAGGGAAGGGTTGGTTACTTCAAAATGAGTACCATCTAAATACTCGGTTTATATATTATTTTAATTTTCAGGTAAAAGATAGACGGACGGTAGTAAATTCCACCGATTTTTAGGTTATCGGTTTTTGGATTAGATTTGTTACGTGTAAATTTCACCGGTATGTTTAATTTTTAACTGAGAAAATATCTATACATAATTAGTCAGAAAACATGGCAAAGATAGATACTGACGTAACAAGTATATTATAATACAAGATATTTATTATAGTACCCGATTTTATATTTTATGTGTTTAAATAATAGGTACTCTGTACGTGACATATTAAAAACTATATTTTTCACACATACTGCATCTTAAAAACCGTGATCGATAAATTTATTTAAAAACCTTTTCGAAATTCTTAACAATTCCTCCCACTTTTATACAATTATTTTCAATTTTTAATGAATTTTTCAAAAATCTAGAGGTAAAAAATGACCGAGCTGGCACCCCCTTTGAGTTCTTATGATCAAAATACTTGAAAATGAGCATTTATATACCTGATACTTTCATCGATTTCAGTATCAACAATAAGAGATAGTAGATACGTTCTAGAACTTTATCGCGATACAATGCGATTGTATCTAAGATACCGCCCGAATCTGGCAGTAGACAAATAAATGGTGATGTACACAAAGGAGATATGCACGGCGGTGAGAGAATATAATATAGCTGACCCCGAACTTGAAGCGTGGGGCAATGGCCAGAAGAAGAGGAGAAAAAATTGCTCGAATAATTTTGTCGGCAACACACGCAAAATAACATCGTGAACCACGGCAGTGCAGTGCAGTACGTGATCGTACAAGGATTTTTTTTCGTACACGTCGTTTTACCGTCCGATCGCTAATTGCATCTCTTAAGGACGTTTTTATTCCACCCCCAGTCAACAGACGTATAATATTATCTGAATCGGATTATTCGGTCTGACCGCTACGCCGCGCACTGATCAACTCGGATACAAATGTATGCATTTAACGTTTATAATATTATTACTATACGATTTACTGTGTGTGTGTGATATATGTGTAAGTAGTGCTTATATAAATTATACACCACGTGGTATACGCAGTGTTTATATATATATATTGTTACCTGCAATTTGTCGTAATACAAAACGCTTCGCTTGTACATTTACCGAGCTATCGATCGAGTCTGTTTTCCTCGTTATAAGGCACTTTTTTTTTTTTCGTGAAAAATGGACGTACAAATCCAGACCTAAAATTATCTTGAAATTTCGCATCGTTTTTAAAATATAAAAACGCTTACGCAGATGCCCAAGGGTCATAAGTACGATATTAATTGGTTTGTTACTTATATAGTATAATAATAATTATATAACATAATATCATATAGAGTCCACCGATTAATGCGGATTGACGCGTTTAATACGGAAAAGTAGTAAACGTTCTAAAAGAGCACAAATTGTTATTTTTAAAAGCCCATAATTCGATAACTAATTTTGTTTTATAAATTTAATTGAAAATATATTTTAACAGACAATATTACTGTTGGTTAGTAAAAATTATTTTGTAAAACTAACTTTTTATAAACATATTTTCAATGTACCTACATAATATTGTAAACAAATACCAAAAATAAAAATAATAACGTGACTTTCATATTGCATATTTTTGAAAACAACACTAAATTATAACAAAAAAAAAAAATCTTTCCCAAAATCCTTAAACTAAATCACGTAACCGTACGGAATATGAACTTTTTCACCCTTGGGAATTCTCTTACCAATAAAATAAACAATAATCTGAAAATACACTTGTGACACATGGTGGAATGGTTCACACATAACGACTGAATACAAGTCTTACAAGGAATTTCTTATCCGGATCATATCGTTTTTATATTTTCGAACATTATGTGAAAACCTAATCGGTCAATTTCTACTAAAAATAAATACTAACGTTTCAAATACACGTTCACAATACATTTTATTAAAATAAAATATTAATAAAACCAATAATAGCTATTTAAAAGTAAACAAAAATAAAAAAATTGATAAAAAAAACCAAAATAAAATTTCATGTACACATCCTACATAAGATATTTATTAAATTTATATCCAGCGTATCTCCATATTCAACTAATAGAAAAAAAAATTAAAATGCATATAACACCCGAACTCTAACAATAGATTATCTGCATGCTAAATCAATAGTCTCAGCGTCAATCCGTTATAACAGCGGTTTCGACAATCTCGAATATTGGGATCGAGTACCTATAATAGGGAATATTTTATGAACGCAAAGGTTATTTATTTATAAGCCCGCGTAAAATTCAGACTGAAATTGACAGACGGTCTAAAGGAAAAAATCTGACGAAGAAAAAAAAAGCCGGAATGGCCGTTGTTCCGGGAATATATCCGGATTGTATAAAAACCCTCGTAAAAACTTAACAATCTTTTAATTTATTATTTATTTTTTCGAGAAGTATCTTAAAAACCTTTACGCGCATTGTCAGTGAAACAGACAAATTGTATGAACAATATCGTGGCTGCAAGAACTTATCAAACACCAATCTGACCAGTAAAAAAGCAATTCATAAATGTCCATCACATACTATTATAGCTATGACATGATGTCACGACAAAATAGGTTCAAGAACAATTCAACGGCGTAATTAAACTCTACGCATTCTCCACATAACTATACGTATTATATCACACATATTGTGCTAAATTAAAAAGCTTGCTGGATTATATTTAAGTAAAATTTAATGTAGACTATACAGGGTGCCCATCAATGTTATTCTTATACTTATAACTCTGTCAATATTAATTTTCTTTTTTTTACGTTTTATTTTTCAATCGGGTGTTGTACGGGAAAGTCGCATATGTAGAGACAAATTAAATTTTTATTTTCATCCCTTAATTACTGACAAAAAAAACTTTCTATTCATTCATTTTTTTTTTAAATTTTCGAAATAGCTACTTTGTAAAATATATTATTCTGACAAGTTGAATGACAAGATCATACATTCATATCTGATCAATAATTGTTTCTTAGTTATAGCAGCTTTAATTTATAGAATATAGGCGTGAAATATTCAATGGAAAATAAATAATTACCGTGCTGATTGTGATTCCTTATCGTGTAACGTGTTTTTCTATTGAAAGCCAATTGTTTTCACGCCAATTTTCTAGAAATTAAACCAGCTATTATTAAAAAACTATTGATCGAATATGAATGCACGAGTATGATACATTCGTATTGTTAGGATAATATATTTTACAAAAATTGCGATCACAAATTAATATTTACAGGATATATAACAATACTCTGTTATCAGCAAACTATTGATTCCGACGGTTAACTTATCGAGTAGTCATAGAGCGCTAATAACTAATAGTGGCGACAAGGGGTATTACTGAATTTATAAATAAGAAAGAAAAAATTTTAAAATTAAAAATTTATCTAGACACTATCATAGAAGATGGTCGATGTGATATTGATGCCCATATACCACTAGTATATCCAGTGGTTATACAGTGGATGTACTTTTAAGATATCCATAATATTCATTATTAAATATTTATGACTCCCGATGGATATCTAAATGATATCCAAATGTCCATTTTTTTTTTTTTTTTTAATGTGCTATTTCAATATCCATCGGTTATTTATTGAAGTTATTCATAAGATCTCTTATATTATCTAATCCTATTGGATAACCACAAGTTATTATTTATATACTTCAGTATATGCATTATATATACAGTGAATGATAACTTGAGATATTATTTTTAAGTATATGGAACAAATAATAGGTAATGTTTATTTACTTATATTAAATTACTATTTTTATGGTTAACAATAAATTTAACATAATATATTCATTTATTTTTTATAAAATCTAGCTTCTGCATATCTCATCCAGCTTTTGATACAAACAATGTCAGATTCTTTTGAATCTTTGGCATTTTTGAAAACAGTATCTATATAAAAATATAAATTATATAAAAGCTGTTAAAACAATTTAGCATAAATAAAATTATCTTATCAATGATCATCTTACACAGGTATAAACATGATTAAAGTTTTTTTCCTTTTGCTCCAGTCCAATTGTATGACGCAGCAAATTGTACGGTAAAAAGATTTTTAATGTAATGACATCTTTCAGGAACATAATTTTAATGGCAATGCTACTTTTGTGTGTATAGTGTAATTTGTATTATGTTGAAATATTTTATGCTGATAAATAATATAGATTTATTTTAAGTTAACTAAATGGTATCACTGTTTTAATTTAATACCTTGCCAGACACCTGGCAAGAAAATTTAGTAAAAAAAAAAATTGTCAAATTTGTCTATCGGGCATAACAAATCCAGAAAACAGTTGTAATACAGTAACTGCTCAACTAGTCAATTTAAAATCTAAAGGTTTTTTGATTCACTCTGAAAACAATTTGTTTTTACTTATTAGACAAATATATTGAGATATCATTTTCCAAATATGCTAATACTCAAAATGTATTCGAAGACGTTGATGGCGTTTTTAAATTTAATTATTTCATTTTATTTTCGTGTTCCGAACAAAAAAATTATATGATTGAGTATATATTCACTACTTATATTACAATGAGAATGAAACGACATACTTATTTTTCTAGCCATCAACTAAAAATCAAAAACAAGGTTAACTATCCAAATTGTTACTAATTAATTTACTAGTTAGAAATACCTACAATATAGATACATATATTATTTATTATTTTTTATAAGAATACTACTTATACATATTGTTTGTGTTGAAAAATATAATAAAAATAAAACTATTATACCTATTATTTAATTTGTATAAATCCCAAATTCGGTATTACATGTTACGATTTTATTGATAATGCATATCATTTTATTAGTACAAAACTCGCCACTGCCACCTTTAAGCGCTACCTGTGAATTCAAGAATGAAGAATGTTCTCATAACAACTGCTCGTTGTGTATCCTGTATATCTAATTCGTGATTGCGATTTTGAAAACTTTACAAAGTGAAAAAATAGAGTTATTTTTTCTTTCGGTGATTAAAATAAAAATATAATATTTCTCTACATTTTTGTGCCCCTAACACAAAAATCGATTAAAACAAAAAACAATTATAAATAAATATAGATAGAGTTATAAGCATTCGGATAGCATTGTGTTGTGAGCACTCTGTATTAACGTGTATTTCATAAACTCGATAAATAAAAATAAATACACTCGCTATAATGAAACAATTACAAAAAAGAAACACATATTAGGTACTTGAAAAAAAAAAACCGTTATTAATATAATTAATATTTACGTTTGAGCGGATTAAAATTCTTAATTAATTTAGGCAGATACATTACAGACGGTATGCGTTACACGTTTTATGTTAGGTAACAAGTGGTCGATGATATAAATGTGATTATGTCAAATCGTTATGTTTTATTATTTTTTTTTTAATCAACTATATTCTATTCAAATGAAACCGCACCGTGCAAAAAAAACCGGTAAAACTCGTGCAAACAGGCAATTTCTGCCACTGTACGTTCCGGTGGCAACGGCGGCGGCAACTGTAGCTGACCAATCATAGAACGATTAGAAATTTCTGGAGGGTACGAACGTTTTTCCGTGGCTCATTTGTGTGCGCTATAGCGGTTACCTCTTACTTGGAACAGTATACAGAACATAAGTACATTCAGTGGCGTATTTAAATGGGAGCAAAAGGAGCCTGTGCCCCTTCCTCAATGGCCTTAACTATGTATATATTTTTAAAACTTTTAAAATAACTACATATGAGTATCACCTTACGTAATATACACATAACTGCCATGGTCTAAAAGTATAACTGATTAAAGTGTCAAGATATACAAAACGTCATAATAAACATTTTTCAGAACAAAAGTTTGTTAGTACAAATGTCTTGTAGAACAAAATACAACGTTTTACTGTCGCTGTCGCGACAATTATATTATTGGAGATTGTAAAGTATATAATATTTTAACGGACAATCCTCAACATTGGCGCACGTCAATTATTTTTTATTTTTATGCGTATTACAGTAATAGGTACAGTGTTACGAATTTTTTTTCAATAAATTGACCATAAAAAATATAAAAAAAACATACATATACCTGTTGTTAAAGAAAGTGTAAATTTTTAAAATATCGATTGTTTATTTGTTTTTAATTTATTTGTATGATTAAATATTTTAATTTTTATGTCCTTTCGTCCGAATTATTCATTTTTAAATACGCTTCTGAATATATCAACCGACAATTTATTTATTTATTCTATACAATATTCATATATTGTCAGTTCGATTTGTAACAATGGTAAAATAACAACAGTTAATTAAACTATTTTTTTTTTTAAATATATTTATATACTATATTAAACATATATGTATTTAACATACTCATGAGGAAAAATCAACACGATTTTCCATATTTAATCTTTTTCCGATTTCGATTCAATTATTCTTCCTTAACGGTATCCGTATTAACTGCCCTTTTAATTAATCTTTCCTTCCAACTATCCATTTTAGATTCTGAGTGTAGAGAAGAATGTAATAGTTTTATTAAGATGCTTTTTTTTTTAAATTTTTTCTATCCTGTGTACAAAAATTCTACCAAAAATCTTACTCAGATATATACGCATGGCACTATTTCTGAATGGGAATGTTGTCCAGATAGTACTTTTATTTCAAATTTCATAATATCCGGGAAAAACCCTGATAAAACATAAGAAAAATGAAAAATGTGCAAAAATAATGCTTTTATTATTTTTCAATTTTGTTAATTGTTGTAATTCAGTTAAAATATTCGTTGAAACTTGAAATTAGAAAAGAAATCTTATATTTGTCTTTTCTAGATGCAGTAAAATTTTTAAAATCTTTAAGACATTTTTTAGCTATTCATAGACCTTTTAATTTTGTGAGCTTTGTACGTAATTTTTATTCGTTAGGTACTCTGTGGTAAAATTGTTAGACTTGGTCAGAAATGCTTGAAAATTAAACCAGAGTTCACTAAGAGTTTTTCTTTGTAATAAAAAAAATATTTAAATTAATTTAATGTAGTATTTATTTTTTTTTTTTTATTAGGGAAATTCAATATCAAATTTTGAATGAAACATTATGCGAAAGAAATTTAAATTTCCAATTTTTTTTTTAGCATATGTATATTACTGATTTAAAAACGATGGAAAAGTCAGAATTAAGTGGACTGACTAAGTGTCGAAATTATAGCTTTCTGAAGTTCTGATATTATATGTTATGTTAACTCTATATTATACCCCTTCGAACATATTTATCGTGATCTAATAGTTATTTATGCCTATTATAATTCTAGGGGTTCCGACCAGTGTTTCAAAAAAAAGGTGTTTGCATTGATTTTGTCTTTTACATAAACGAGGAAAAAACAAATGCATTTTGGATGTACCTAGAGATCTAAGGCCTCACTCGCTCAGACTATTTTAATCGCAAAATACCCCTTGATTGTTGTGCACAATTTTCTACCAGAAATCTTTCTTCGTTGTATCAAGCGAGCCTATTTTCTGAAAGGTAATTTTATCTCTAAGATAATTTAGAGAAGTCGCTTATTGATTTTTCAAGCGATTTTCATAATATCTGGGAAAAACCGTTATAAAATGTCGGAAAACGGAAAATGTACAAAATGTTGGTAAAAGTAAAAAAAATATTATGGCTTTTTTTTCTGTGTACAATTTTTCTACCAGCAATTTCGCTTCAATTTATAATGATAGCACTTTTTCTTGAAACGAACTCTAACTAGGAAGGTAATTTAAGGGAGTAAATTTTCGATTTTCCGAGGAGTTTTCCTAGCAAATGTAAAAAACCACGAAAAAACATGGGAAAATCGGTTCAATGTTAAATGAATATGATTAAAGAAAATATATAATGCCTAATTAATCATTTTAACATAATATGGCATATATATTGTTGACAAAGCATTACTATCAACTAAAGTGCGCTCAGAATCGTTTTTTCGTTAGCAATGGTTTATCGTTGTTTACAGATATACATTAAATTACCTATAACAGTGGTTGCACTCGTCTCCATTATCCTAGACGTCTTTTTATTTTATATTTTCCTACACTGTAGAAAATAAAAATATTTGAAACATTCATTGCTTATTGAATAAAACAATAATAACATCTACGCGGATTCGTCACTTTTTATTTTCTCGACAAGTATTTAACAGAAATACCGTCTATCGTTTTGTAAATATTTCAAACTCAATTCAATTATTCGTATCATTTAAATGATATTTGTATAATAAATCTATCGGAGTCCGTAAATTCAAATATTTTCGAAAAGAACTATTTATTATGATTTCTAAGAAATAAACCTATTAATAAATTGGTTTATTTTTTAAATAAACTACTAAAAATATACTAAAAATTGAAAACATGTCTATTTCGACTTCATACTCATTTAGAATATAAGGTTTAACCTTTTTTCATCCAACAGTTTTTAACTATCACATATTAGTTGTTTTTTATTCTACACCTCTACATTTTTTAAAAACCCTTAATAGTTAAATGCCATTAATTTCTTTGCAACTTTTAAGTCATAAAACACATCTGAGCTTTTGTTTATATTAATAAATTATTCTATTTGAAATAACTACCAACTATAAATTTAAATATATTACATGCTATGTACGTATACGGTATACCTATTAACCTACTACTATAACGTCTTATATTATGTGGTATTATCCAAGTAGGTACTTACTCGGACAATACCGCGTACTCCTTTGTATACTTATACCTAGTTAAATAGTTGTTATAATGTGTTAAAAATAGAAGTTTATACATATGATAAATTATAAATTCATTATTTTATTTGTCTGAAGCCAAGTCAACGAAGAAATGAGATGACTCGTTAAATGATTGTTTTGTCAGAGATGATATCAATTTTCCCTGTGTTTTTGTCCGGCGTTTTTTCTACCACTCTTTATTGTTGACGATCATTGTTTTCATTCATTAATATTTGTTTATATATTATAAAAAGCTATACGTGTATCCAAACATTAAAATCTACAGGGATTTAAGAGGCAAACTTCATGTGAAGCATTTAAAAGTCAAAAAGAGAACTATACCCATATTTATTTAACCATAAGTATTACGTTTAATTTTATTTCAGAGTGATATGAATACATTACATATTACTATATAATTGTATTAATATGTAATATTAATATTTAATTAATACATAATTGTCAATTTGAAACATCGTAGGCCCTAATTTAATTCAAAAAGATATTTTCGATAGATAATTATTAACACCAAGTGACTACCTATAGTAAATAAAATTAGAAAATTATGTATATACAGGGCGTCCCACTAAGATATACCCATTTTAATATCTCCTGAAATGATAAAAATAATCAAATTATATTAAATATTCAATTTTTATAAAAAAAAAAAGTACTAAAACAATAACTTTTATTTTATTGTTTTTAAAAAATTTGACGATAGCTTATTCAAGTTTTCAAGTTTTTTACTTAACATAAAATTGAAATATAAATATGTGTGTAACATAAAAAAACAGCATTTGATTATTTTTATTACTTATCTCCGGAGATATTACAATGGTTATATCTTCGTGCGACCTCTTGTTTATACTGAGTTCATCATAATCGTATATTTAATATTTATATAAGATGTTTATTCATGTCTATATATACAGTGTTGAATCCAGGTATACTCCAGGGGGGGAGAAATGCCCCTCAAGAATTTCATTTGTCCTCCTGAAAAATACAATAACTGTCAACAAAATGTATTTATTAAATATGTACAGTACTTGTTACTCTTTCCAATTTACATCGAATTGACAAATGAAAAAATGAGCGCTCCCCAGAGAAATTCTCCATATTTAACACTGTATATATATGTTTGTGTGTGACTTGATGCAAGGACTAATGTCAAAAAATAATAATATTACAATAATTATGGATTAAACATTTTTAGAAATAAATTCAACTTCCAATTTTTGATTTATTTTTTAACTCTTTATTTATTTTTTTTTGTGACATTATTCCTTCTTACACAAAGTTAAAAAAAATAAATGTATACTCTACACAATTCTCTGTATCCTACCTTCCCAACTTTCTACCTAAAACAGTGACGCACCCATCAGTAAATCAACTCTAAGCCATTTGTACGGCCATCTTATATAGTTAACATGTAAATATTAATTTACTTAGAAAATATTGTAACTATTTATGTATAATTAAATCTGTAATTTGATACATGTAACTCTCTACTTCCAATATAAGCTCCACTTAAAAGAAGTAGGTATAACAATTTGTATGTAAAAAAAAATATTTATATAATATCCAAAACGGTTTTTTGCAGCATACGAAAACAATTATCAAAAAGATAGTTCACAATTAATAATAATTTTAGATTCTGAGTGTAGCAAAAAATGTATTGGTTTTACAATAATATTTATTGTTATTTTTTTAATTTTGTACGTAATTATATATGAATAAAATTATATTATAGCACCTAGATGTGCTTTTTCAAGACTAAAATGTTACCCGTTTTTATTCTAAAGAATTGCTTATAAACCTACCTACCACACTACCCTAAAAGTTGTGTAGTTTTCGATATCTATTAGACATTTTTAAATGCAATTAATATTATATACTTTAAATAGGTCAACTTTTTTTTTTACTTTCAAGGTAGTTTTACTTTCGAATTGTGATTTAGTTTTAAAGTTACTAATATAAACATAATTATTTTCGCTTATATAGTTACACTCCAATAATTCGTATTTCAGTTTTCATAGTTTTACAAGATGGATTAAAAAACATTTTAGAAAACAATTCTTATCTCATCGTGTTTAGGAAACAAGCCTTGTCTCATCTTTTCTCATCTTTTATTAGCTGAGATTTTTATGTCAATTCAAGGTTTTTATATATATGGTGTTGACATATTAATCGTAATTTACTGTATGACAAACACAGGTTTTGTTTTAGTCAAACAAATAAAATTATAGAACAAAATATGTTCAGAAAAACTTTTTTTATTAAGGTTGATAATCTAATTTTATCAAATTTCGAGATACGCTCCTTTACAATATCAACGACGATATTACTTACAATTAAAACAATTTAAAAATCACACCACCATAGGTCTTTTTTAGTTATAATATAACTGTAGCTGCAATCGCCAGTAAAAAAGTGTGATAAATTATTAAAATGGTAATATGATGTTAAGAATATTTATACAGATGAACCAACTATAGTTAGACAAGAATATAA
Organism: Cinara cedri; assembly: GCA_902439185.1. NCBI lineage: Eukaryota > Metazoa > Arthropoda > Insecta > Hemiptera > Aphididae > Cinara > Cinara cedri. The sequence continues at coordinate 417,549 of CABPRJ010001909.1, read as the reverse complement.
TAATATACAGATATACAAGTGTACATCACGTGTTACCTCTATAAATATTGTATAATATTATGGTATCGAATATTATACTGCATTTTGTTTATTTCCCACAGGAACACGGAAACACTTGGAACGCTTGTATAGTATATATATAAAAATTATCGTATAGCACAAATCAAAGTTAGTCGTCCCCAGAGCATGAACCAAATATAATAAAATTTGTTAATAGTCGCTCGAACAGTCAATATATATTTCAGGTTCTTTTTTTTTTTTTTTTTTTTATTAAAATGATGCGTATTATGTTATATGTGGAATGTACAAGATATCGAAAATAAATGTCCTGCACTGTTAAAATACCTAACTATGACACCTACAAATACATATAGTGTTAGACATAATCGCTCTTTCAATTTACTCCAAACCACAGTATATAACACAGTAAAGTAATAGGTATAAGTTAGGCAGGTACGTACCTACACAGTATTATTATTGAGTAATTTCTAAGTTTAAGAATGATTAAAATTCAAGCACAACCACATAATTGAAACAAAAATTATGGCACTTCAAGTTATGTATTACCGAACTGCGCACGGAATCGTCTTTCGTCAAGCAATGGTTTATCGTTGCTTACATATATAAATGAATTAACCTTTTGCATCCTACCTTCCCAACTTCTCACCTACAATAGTGGCTATTCCCATCCTCAGTTTCAGCTCTTTTTAATCTTCCTTCCATTCCTCTATACTTCACGGTTCTGACCTATTTCCTTCTGTTCCTGTACTTCTACTGCTTTCATATCTCTATCCAATTGACGCTAGGTTTTTTCTTTCTGCAACTATTCATTACCCTTCCATCTCCATTAATTTATCGTAGTATCACAAAATGATACACATATTAAAGAATACTTATGAAAGATATTCCATATCCTGTTATTAAATATTAAAATTCCGCGAATTTTCAAGTAACTTCATGAAATATTCTCTCCAACTTTTAGAGTTATTTTTCGGTCCCATAAAAATTACCCACCCTGTATCCATAATTGATTTTAATGTTGTATTAAACTATTGGAATCAATAAAATCATTTCCTAGCACCATTTCCATCCTAGACCATTTCTTTCCAATATTCTTGTAATATTCTATTTAAGAATCTTTGTATCGTATTTTTGCAATTTATATATTCTTCTTCGTATATCTCTTTGGTACTTTGATCTCCCATCATCGAATACTTCTCCCAAGCTAATTTCCCCTTTTTAACGACTTCCAAACATAATTTATTACACCATTTGCTTTTTTTTTTTTTTTAAGATGCTAATTTATAGTTCTGCTATTTCCTTAATGAGTTAGCTAGCTTGTTCGAACGCGAATACATATCTTATTTATTGATATTTTTGATGCTTGTCACAATTTTTTGTTGGGCCTCTACATTAAGATTTGTTATCGTTGGGAATTGTAAATTAATCGTTTTTACTTTAGTAAATAATAATTTTGAGTAAATTATACGTATCATAACGAGTTAGTATTATATATAAAATGATTAAACCGAAATGTTCAATAAATATAAAAATATAAACCTCAAGGTTTAATTATACTGTGTAAAAAATGTCTAACGATTAAGGATAGGATAATAAATTAGTGAAAGGCACTTATTACATACAGTTTCCAAAGTCAATAGTTATGTACAAACAAAATGATGACGTGTTAAGGAAGTCAATTCGCATAAATGACAATACGAAAATTGATAACATTTTTATCTATTGCGAGGAATGGATACCAGACAAAAGGAAATAAAAAATTATCTATAGCGGTAATTGTAAGACTATTTATAGACTCGGTGATGTTTACCGAGTTGAACTAAAACACTTATGTCGTAAACATGAACAATTTACAAGTCTCAACCTAATAGAAAAATTAAAATATGTAGCCCAAGGGTTACGTGAAAAATAATTTGTCAAACGGAAATTATCAAGTCGACGATTATGATTTATTAATATATTTAGTGGACAAAATATAATATTAATTAAAATGTATTATAATCGTTGACGTTACGCTAAAATTGCAAGTGGATAATGAATCAATTCAAAATATTCATTGAACCGTTTTTAATTTATTAAAATGTGGATCAAAATAATAATTATCGTTTCTAGCCTTCATGTTACTTACATCATACTTATTGGGAAAACGCGATGCATAAAAAAATGTAATCTTTGAGATTTTAACTGCCTGTAAATTGCTGACAATTATATTGATTTACTTATTGTGGTTAAAATTCAATATATTATTATTATTGCCATTACTGGCCTAGTAATGCATTAAATTATAATTATATGTGAATAATGAAAAATACACTGGCAAAAAGATAACAATATGTATTATTTTTCAATAATTCAAAATAGTAATTTTTTTAAATATTAAAAAAAAATTGTATCTATAATTCTTTAATTACGCCGTACCTATAAGTACAAATTCAATTATATATCTACATAATAATATTCAAGTACTTATTTATCTTCTCTTAGTTTTAAACATAGTAAATGAAAAATAAACTCGGACGATTTAAAAATGTAATATAAAGGGGACTAAAGTAAATAAATTACATAAGTTAAAAGAAATAATTTTTAACTTGGATTTGCCAGTTGTTTTTTTACTGAATATCTATACAGTATATTAAACCAGCGAGTATTAAAAAAAAATTTTAAATAATTTTTTATATTAACTATACAATGTGTTTCACTTCAATATTTGAATTATTCAGCCGAATTTAGATCGAAATATGGTTTTTTAATACTATATATTTTTATAAAAGAACTGTAATCAATGGATTTTTTCTACTTATCTTAGCAATTACATGAGATAAAATTGATTTAAAAAGCATGATTTTTTCTAAATATTTCAAAAAATGTAATACACATGTTATTACACATGTGAAATTTTACAATTATTATCATTAATTATTATTACTTTCTATAAGAAATTAGTAAATGTATCTTAATAAGAATTAACATTTTTAAAATTGTTTCAAAACTAATTTTGGTACCTCCTAAAAAAAAAACACCATTACAATCTAATTCCATCCGGCTGAAAAATGTCGTATGATCATTCAATTAAATCACGCTGAACGAGAGCCGCTGAAAAAAAAGACAACACGAATGAATAACAGAGGCTTAGGTAAGGTAAAATAACACCTATACTATTGTTAATATTTGAGTTTTGATTGGTAATAAATGAACTAATCAATTCAAATAAACAATAGAGTCCAATATCCGATTAAAAATATCTGAATGAGATTCCTGTTTTATTGACATAAAATATAATATATTGTACATTTTAATTGAATGTACCATAATAATATTATATTAGGTATTAATTCAAAATAAGTTTCAGCATTTTTGGTTTTATTATTATTGTATAAATTCTCGCGGATGCATATGCCTGTTGATTTGTGAGATTGCCGTTAAAGGGAACGTTGACGTATAGACGTGTCCAATATGCGCTCTTTGAATTATTTGATAATAATACGGATTATACAGATGAAAAACCAATACGAATCAAAATTTTGAAACATATTTCAACGTATTTTTTCGACAATTTAATAACAATGATCATTGTGTTTTATTGTTACGAGTGATCGTATAAATTTTAAAAATCGTTTCACCCAGATGTTACATACATAAGACATCAAATTTTTATCCAATATTGCAACAAAGAATAAATAACCATGCCTTTGCTTTTAAAGTCATTTCTATTATATAAGTGAATTAATAACTAGGTAATTCAAAAAAACAGTAAGTAACGAATTAAATATAATATTCAATTATTTTAATCATATCGATAAGAATTTGCCCATCTCAATTTTCTCGACTGTGATCATTGTCCAAGCAGGGTTTCTATGCCAAATAGTTTTTTGATGTTTTTTTTTTTTTTTAAGAGAGTAAAATTAACACGATAAAATTGACTATGATAAAATTCAAGTAAGTAAAAGACAAGATGTATTGTGTTAGAAATTATGTAATAATTTCTTAAAACAGATTTCAGTCATACACATTTTTAAGTAGATATACTATAATAATATAATATACCTATTTCGGTAAAACTGATTACAGTTTATGTATTTAATTTAACTTTAAGTTTGACAAATAACGGTAATTAAGCTATTTTTAAGTACCCTTAATAACATAATCAATAGTTATGATTATTATTCTTATTTACGCATTGCAATTACATCGATGGTTTATTTTGAATCATTAAGACGTATAAAATAATAATATATCCAGACCCCGTGTTATATAAATACATTTATTATTCTTAAGCTGTATATACACTTAGTCTAAACAATTTTCCAACGTCTAGGTCATTCGATTAACAAAAATTTACCAATTCGCTTTAAGTTATATAGCGGGATAACTGTTAGAAAAAAGTTTAAAACACACACACACACACATCTTTTAAATTTAATTTACCTTCTACAACAATTATTTTTGGAGTATTCATTAGTTATTTATAATAACTTATTGCTGATTTTCCGTCTTACACATATAATTTGATTTTTAAAATAAAAATAAATACGTACGATATACATCAAAGTATACTAATTAAAATAACTTTTAATTTCATTAAAAAAAAAATACAAATTAAAAATTATAAAAGTATACTACGTATCCATACATTTTAGCTAGAGTGAAGAAGCTGCCAGAGTCGAGCTACCGGGTCAATAAAAATAATATTAAAAGCAGGATCAAAAGACTGGGTTGTCCTGCAACCGTCTCGCTCCGTTCACCTCGAAACAATCCAATGTTACTATATTATTTTAAATCTAAAAGCAACAATAAATTATCACATCCTAAAACCAGTAAAACCTAACCCCGAATAATAGAACTTATTTCACAACCTTTACTGTTCATATAATATTTCTTTCTTTTTTTTATAATAATAATTTAATTCGTTCATAAAACGCAATAAATAATATAATTATAAAAATGTTCGATATTTTGTTATTAAATCAAACTTTAGATAATTTATTATTGTAATTTCAGTCTATAGGTACCACTCATACGAGGAATAACGTAGGATAAAATCTTTGGGTTATATTCAAATTCAATAAATCATCTTCGATGACTTGCGATTTAATTAAACATATACGTTTTCATATAGATACTGAATGAAAACTGTAAATCTTGTGGATCATGCAAAAAAAATTAATGTTTACTCAGAGTAAAAAGTTGTTATACTGCGATACACGAGAAACCGTAAATGGATAAATTTCGTTTAAACTAATCGATATTCAGAGTTTTATTCGTAATCGTCCACACATTTTTTGAATTTGTCTATTATTTCTTATACACTAAAAATACCGACAAATTGTAAGTCATCGGTTTGTACAGTCAAAAGAAAATCAAAAATGTATTATAGATGAAGTTAACAATACTCAACAATACTACTTGTATATTATGTATGAATCTTTTTGATCCACCCTACTGGATACAATATGCACGTCTTCAAGTCAATTCTACAGGGAGGGTGGGCAAAATAAACAATCTTATATGAGTGTCTTAACCGACGGTTAGTGGGTTACGGAGCTTAGTCTTGCAAAATCATCCAAATTTTCCTGAAATGTGTGTTTTATATAATAAGCCAGTCTTAAGAGTATTGAAGCCGGCTTTATTAATATTTTACATTCGTGTAAAATTTTAATATTATCGGTAACATTTTTATTAATCACCTTAAAGATACGACTTTTCAAACTAAATTACTGCCTACTAAATTTTAAAAAACAATTTTTTTTTTTTTTGTTTTACGAACTATAAAATTAATTTATGAGGAAAATGTTCTCACCTCGTAAAACTCCTCAATTTTTTTTTATTTTTTTTTAATACTTGAAAGAGCAAAACTTTTTATAGGTCATATTGAACTTCGACTTTTGATTAATTTGTATGTGATATCAGAAAAAAAATGATGGACTAATTGGAATGTTTTAGACGTGTATTATAGTATCAAGATTCTGTAGATTTTTAAAGTTTGAGTTCAATGTGACCTATAAAAATCTTTCTCTTTCAAATAAAAAAATGAATTTCTGTATGAGACGATAAAACATTGTTACTGAAGTACAATTACAAAATTGGGTTATATCTTATACATGTTTTAAAATCTCATGATTTCACAACTTTTGTCAAAATTTGAACTCAAAACATATAAAAAAAAAAATATATATGTTAATTTATTTTTTTTTATGCTAAGTAAAACACATGATCAAACAATTTTATCAGTGTAAAACAAAAAAAAATTTAAAATATCAAATACCTATAATAGCTCAATATTAACTAGAATATTTTGTTAATTTAACAATTCTAGAAGAGGTTAATATTTTGTATTGGCAGAAAATATTTAAATATTTTTATATAACAAAAAAAAAACAAATAAAAAATGGTGAAACTGTTGGGTAAGTAATTTTTCTCGTTTTTCTTCGGGTTTCCTTAATTGTTAATAAAACTAGATGGAAAAATGACATTACAGTGCAGTGACTAAATTAAATTTACTTTCGGAAAAGATTCTATACTAGAAATTCGGAGTATGATTTCTAGTATAAAAACCAACTAAGAATCTATGTTACGAAGTGTTAGAATTTTTCTCGTGGGGTAAATTCTTTTAAAAAATATTAGGCGACTTATTATTTTAACTCCCTCCAAAAAATATCAAATCTCAACCTTTTTGTTTTGTTTACATAAAAATTGTTTTGTAAACTAATTTTTTTTTCTTAAGTAAGGCTAAAGAATTATTATAGGTATGTTGTGAAACATGTATGGCAAAAATATTATACATTTTACTTATAGCGATTATATTGAATATATTATATTGTATTGGAGCGTTTAAATTCGAAACGTTTTGAAACAGCGCGTAATAATTGTGGTGTTCAAATTCGAAATAATAACACACACGCTATACTATTATGTTGTTATGTGCCAAAACCGAGCAACAATGCAAGACGAGTGTTCGACATGAAATAACATCACTATAAACTTGAAAAATTGCAACATGGTAACCGAAACATATTTTGATCGTAACGATTTTTTCTATAAATTACTCTCGATTTTTTTATTGATTTTTTTTTTAGATTATTTCAAGTGATTTGTTATTATATTATAACCTCGTCAAAGTACCTTTCGTGTAAACTTTCCAATCGCAATGGAGAGGACGTATAAAATGATGCCTGAAGCCCTTTTATTACCTCACACAAAGGATTTCCCGATAAAAATAAAAGTAAATTTTTCAAAAGCTAATAACTTTATCGTTGTCCATTCAAAATTGACAAAATCTAAAATATTAAAGTGATCAGTGGGGCAGAATTGTTTTTTTTCTGGGGAGGGGAAAGCTGAAAAAAATGTAACAAACAATATTTTTTGAACTTTGTGTGTATTAAATCATACATTAAACATTTACAACTATTTTACAGCTCTAATTATATAAAAGTTGAAATATTTATCTTTTTTAAAAATTATAAATGTATATTCATTTTTCGTTTTAATGTTTTAGCAAGTTAATCTATAACATCATTGATATTCACGTTGATATCGCGATGAATATATTTTAGTAAGGCTAAACCATTTAAACGTATTTGTCCCGAAGAATTTGTTAAATATGTTTTCAAACAATGGAGTGTTGAAAACGGTTGTTCTCCCGTTGCAGTTGACACTGGAAGTGTTATGAATATTTGAAGAAGTTTAGATATTACTGAATAAACATCTGAACTAGTTTGGAAGTATACTTCAATAGTATTTTTTTCTTGAGTTCGGAAGGTGTTAAATTTGAATATTTAGAGTACCACAAATCTAATTCTCCGTTTAATGTATGATCATTTAAATTCGAATCGTTACATTCATCAATTATATCTTGATATGTTTCTACTAATTATTTTAATTTACCTTTAATATCTTCAAATATTTTCATTTCTATCTTATATAAAATACAATCAAAATATAATCATATATTATTTATTTGTATTATCTGTTAATAATAAAATGTATAAACACTATATTATTTTTTTAAACTATAAGTATTTTTTTTTTTATTTTGAAGTAATAAAGGGGGAGATACAATTCCCTAACCCCCCTTTTATACGCCATTGAAAGTGATAGTAAATAGTTTTTTTTTTCTTTTTTAATCTAAATAATTTAAATTAGGTATACGTATAAGAAACATCAACTGTTTTTTGTTTTTTTTTTCTAAATGCTTTTCACTAAAATTGTTTTAATATTATAATTTCTTTAAACATTATTATATTTTTAATACTTATTTCGATACTTAGGTTTACCCATTAGATATCACTTAGTTACATTAACTATTAGGCATTACAAATTAAATATCAACTTACTATTTGTAGTTGTTAACTATAGATTGCGATATGTAAATTTGTTTGGCAAAACTATCTGCATATTCAAATTTTAATTTCCATAGAAATACATATAATTTAATAAATTATATTCAATGTTTAAATACATGCAGTAAGGACTCGCCTCACAATTTTATTATACTTATTACCGTACATACCTTTAAACAAAAAGTTTTATATTTAAATACAAAAATTAATTTTAAAATATAGACAATAAAGACAGTACTTACATTGATGAAATTCATAATTATTATAAGTTATAAGTAATCGATAAATTAAACAAGTGTTATCTCTGCTTTGGTCGATGGCCGACATGTACCTACCATGGATAGTAAAATTACAATATCTTTAGTACCTAAACATGTATATTATTTAGCTTAAATCGTATAATGATTTTATCAACATGTGTATCATATGGCATGACTACATTTAATGAAAATGATTTTTAGTATAATAACACATTTGAACCACAATAATAATGAATTGTATTTAAAATTATAAAAATAAATTAAATTATTTAAATAGCTTACGGTAAATGTTTCATTCTGGTTTAATATCCAGAACGCCAAAACAGCGAACATGTCTAATAACATTTTTCCATCGCGAAATTCGGTTCATAAACATTTCAAGCGTAATTATTGAAAAAAAAACTATAATAATTTCTATCCAAATAATATTTTGTATAGTACTAGTACGTGAAGTAGTTAATTAATTACATTACGCTCCTATAGAATAGATTCCATTTTCTTCGACAAACTGTAAAGACCACGTTATCATATTACCGAAAGCTAAACCATTCAAAAACAAAAAAAATAAGAGCTCTTTTTTTTCCCCATTCGAAACTCATATACTATATACCATAATATTATCGAAAACGTAATACAGATGTTATGAAATAATGATTGATTCGGGTAAAATCGGTTTCCATTTTGGCGTGCCGAAAGACACGAAACGATTCGTACCTTTCAAAACGTTCTTCCTCGACATCTGGCAGATGGATTTGTCGAAATTGGTTTTGATAAACGAGGTGAAATTTGTTTTTACAAGTGTACATATATCGCTATAACAGTCGTACACGTTTTTCTACGTGTGGTCGTGTTCAAAACATTTTTTTGAAGGTAAATCGATATATAACTGGTAGTGGTGACGGTGGGAGTGGTGGTATCAATGCGCTGTATTATATTTGTGCTCCTGTCCACTGAACCATAAATTAACGTTGCCCAGCATGGTCATTGTATAGCAGTTTTTTTTTTTTTTATTATTATTTTAAATTACCTCGGAACGGAGGGATAAGAGAAACTATGAGGGTTACGAAAAAAAAAGTACAAAATGGGTTGCATGACACACGGGAAGTGTGCGCGCAGTAATTTTAATTCTATTGTGTTTGTGATTTGAATACGGAGATTTGTTTGAGTTTCACACTGGTGATGATTGCAATCGAAAACTTCCCTAATCAACTAAAAGCACGGATTTCTGCTGGTACCGCGGTGGTTTTCAAGAATTAACATCAGTGCGTCTTTAATATTATTGCAGTCAACGATGAAAAAAGAAAACTAAAATAGTATACAACGCTATCGGTAATTTATATATTTTCAATTATTCCTGATAATATTCTAATTAAATTAATTTGTATCTGTATACATCGAATGTATGCTGATTGTAATAATTTATACCCAAAACCTAAACTGAAATCAATTTGAAGAACATAATATAATTATGAAAATTACTTCACTATAAATTCAAATAAGACTGATGATGAATTATAGTATGTAACTAAATTAACCTTAACAGATATGAGCATTTTGTTGCTATGGTAACAACTAAACAAGATAAGTATATGGTATCCAATAAAATTATATTCCTGCAAATCCTTAATTATCGAGGTGAAATATACGCAATAGTCGTTACTATACAACATGTGGTAAAACTTTTTTCGGTAGAGATCTACTTAGTATACGGTTTTTGTTTGACGATAGAAATCCATCAAAAATGTTATAATTATAAAGTATTTAATTGAATATCTAGTTAAAGTGATGACCTTTATTTTTTCTGTCTATCGGCTTTTTTAGCATAAAATTTTATTTTTTTTTTTTTTTTGAAGTGCTCTCTATGCGGTAAGACCTCTCATATCATTATAAATTGTGATTTATCTACTTACAGTAAAAAAAAAAAGTTCTAATAAAGGGAGGTCGACATGGTTATCATCCGCGATCTATTAGCCGATTATGTGTCTTTTATAATATTATATGATCATTAAGAGTTCTCTTCATAAAATTTAATAACATGTGTTTTCTATTAAATAATATGTATAATTAAAATCGTTCTTTGTTTATCAAAATGCAAATAAAAAATAGGAATAAAACCTATTAGGAAAAATTAGAAATAATATTATTACATAAAAACAATAAAATTCAAAAAAATCTAACCAAAACTACAGCACGATATGAGGTGCATAAATAAAAAAGTATACTTATGCATTAATTGTAAAACTTAATATTTAATTAAATTGTATCCTACTATATGGAAGCAAATTCTAAAAATAATCATTTAAAACGATCTTTTATAATGCAACTAAAAAGAAAAAAGAGGAACTGAAAAATTAATGTGATGATATAATTAGATATAAATCAATAATCATAGTAGTGCATAGTTGAATTTCACCAAATTGAAATTAAAATTTAAATGCAATTACGTAATTAATCAATGAACAATTGACTTGGTATCCGTAATTACTTAAATGCACAGAGTACTATATTTTGTTCGATTTACCAATATATTATATTTACAACTATGAAATTAGAAACGAAAATTGCATAATTATTTTTATACAAAATATGCAATACAAATACAACAAAGTGCGCGATTGTGCCACGTTTAAGATACTAAAAATATGTTAAAGCTCGCAAAACACTTCGTATAATACAAATAATGACGAGTGTTTATATGATTTAAATTATATCGGTTTGCTAAAGTTAAACATAATATAATCAAACTATAAATAAAGTAAACAAATTGAATAATCCTTGAAAATGTCAAAGTTTTTTCGATTTTATTTTCTTCACTCTTACGTTCTTAATGAAACCAAATAATTTGTTCGAAATTGAACTAACTATTTATTAATAATGAATGATAATATTTTTTACAAAAATATATTATCTAAAATAATTTTAGATACAGAGGATTGAGAGGTACATATATTATTGAATTTGGTATTTTTGTTGTTATTTGTGTTTGACGAAAAAGAAAGATTCATTCAAGTTTACTCATATTCTTGTTACAAATATATTATAACACAATTTTTACTGCAGAGAAGTTATTTTGATTTTCCGAACAGTTTCTCTATAGGCGTATGTATCAAAAAACTACCGAAAAATTGTTTAAAAAAACAAAACAAAACAGTGTAGTTTAAAAATACATTTTTATTTTTAACGAAATGATATTTTAGAAAACGTATAAATGTGAGTTAATTTTGAATCAATTCGTATTCAATGGTTTAGTAAAATGAAGGATTCACTTTAATATAAGTAAATTATAGCCTATATATATTATATTATAGAATATAGATTAGTACCTAATATTTTAATTTCAATCCATAAATCCCGTAGTAATTTTAACTGAATAATTATTTCCATTTTACTAAAATGGATATTTTGAATCATATTTAAACATACTATTCCCAATTTCCCAGTTGTTGAACTGAATCGTAGGTACCCACTAATATTATTATATTTTTACGATTTTCGCATAGTTTGAACTTAAAACGTATACAAAAAATCTACTACATTACGTTAAACTATTTATTGTTTTTTACCACCGAATGGCTAATATAACCTATGATGAACCTTGTGTTGAATTGTTAAGAACATCAGTTAGACCAAAACAATTTTTTCCACATAAAATCAATAATGCTTATAAATAGTTCAATAATCGTCAATATTTTACCACGTCTACCTATTACCTATTACCTAATGCTACCTATTAAAAATAATGAGAAACGTTCTCTGGCAAGTACATTGTCCTATTTTTCCTTAGTTTTTTTCAATTATTAAGAATATTATTAGAAGAATAACGGCTCAAATACACCAACTTGAACAAATTTGCTTTGATAAAATGTGCTACACTTTATAATCTGGGCAAGATATCTAGTAGGCCGAACAATTATTGTTAATAGATTCAACAAAAAAAAAAAATAATCTAAAACCGGTTCACTCTTCGCTGTGCTCAGAATCTAGAAAAAATAAACCATCAAATACGAACACCAATGAACACAGAAGTACAGAATATAGAGATAAAATGAAATACAAAATACATTTCATGTACATATATAATTTCGTTTAATTTATGGATAATCACGAGTATGGTAATTTTGTTTGTATAAAACACTAACTTTTAAGGTCTATAGATTTAGTAAGTCAGCTGAACGTGGATGAAATTTTGATAATATAATAAGTTTGAGTTCAAAATTTCGTAGTGTGTACAATATTGGATATTTATTTTTGATTTACATATTCATTTATCATATTAATGGATTGTGAAAAACAATTAATAATACCCACCTACCAATTATTAAGAAAAATCATTCAAACTTTTGTATGTGTGTACTATATCGGTGTTTTAATTCCAAATAAGGACATTTTTAAATTTAAATTAAAACAAATTTAGTTATATTAAAGCAATCTGTACACGAATAGATATTATTGATCGATATTCACAAAATTCTAGATTTCCCGACAAGAATCAACTCGTTCAACCTATTTAATAGCTTTGATGTAGGTAATCATCTAAATCTATGGCATGTAATTTCAAATCTCTAAAACCCACAAGTTAAGTCTATAATGACTTCAGATACAGGTTTGTAATTAAACAACATTTTTGATTTACGAAGGTAGTATTAAAAACTATGTATTTTGCATCAAATGTGATTTTTCAATATTATATGCGGTTTATTTCCTCTCTATAGTTCGGTGATCTTCAACATTTCATGACTTTCAGCCCATTTTCTCGTGATCGTAATTATTTGTTGGCCCTTTTGTTTCAGAAAAAGGTAATTTTCTAGTAGATTGATAAATTATTTTTTAATATTAATTATACAATTGATATACTAGTCTTTATAATTTTTAATACCTAAATATTATTTTTTGAAAATTTAAAAGTACAAAATTTCGTTGTATTAGGAATTAAAAAAAAAAAAAATGGATTTTTCAGAATCAAGAATACCATTAGTATAGTTTATAGTTGATTATTTAATATTATAGTAACATACTAACAGTTAAAAAATTATCTATAATAGTAAACGCATTAATAATATTGAATAGGTGATTTATTTCAATACCGAACCATTAAAAAATGTACATAATTAATTTTAAAAGAAATTGAAAAAATTTGTAAAGTATGAGAAACGTATTAGTTTCTAACATTGTTTAATTTATCAATATCGTAGTTGTATTAACACTGGTGATCTCAATTATGATGGAACGGGTGTTTATTGACAAATCGTTTTTCATCGATTTTTTCCCCATTTTATAACTGAGAAACAGTAACAGTAGCAAAGCAACTATTATTGAATTCGTACTATATAATATAATACTTTACGCGATCGGCTATTAAAATAACATTACAGATGAATCGAAAAACAAAAGGTTATATTTATTTAATATGTATACATTTGTTAATCAATTCAAATATTATTTGATAAGTTATTTTATAATAAACTTGTATTTAACAAATATAATCCATTCTCTAAAAAAACAAACCTACATAATTGCTATATAAAAATCATCTACTGACTGCGCATATTTATGATTATTTTTATATTAAATATGTATTTGTATTTGAATAGGCACTATAATATTGTTTTAAGTATAGTTGTACCTACTAATATTTAAATTTGAAACTAATATATTAATATTATTTATCTTTTTCAATTACTGTATTAATATTGTTTTAAAACAATTGACATGTTTGTAATAATAAGAAATGATGTAATGTATTCACATCCACTAAAAAAAAAAATAATAATTTAAAAAGTTTAGTTATTTGTCCATACTTAGCTTAAAGCTAAAATGTTATCGCTTTAACTCGTATATATTTTTTAAAAGGTTTTTTCTTGGCAACCTTATTATCACCTAAACTTTTAATCAAATAATCCTGCTATTATCTAATTTATTTGAATAGTGAACGAATTTTAAAATTTAATTTAAATAATAAATTTGTGTTTTTATCTACAAAATATTCGTTTCATTAAATAAAAGTAATTTCTATAGAATATTAATACGATTATATTTTGTAAAAACATTCCAACTAAAATAAAGAAAACAAATTCTAGACTAATTGCATTGCTCAACGGTGACATTATTCCTAATACACAATATTAAATGCGAATTAAAAATCAAATAGCTGAGCTTTTCTACGTAAAACCACAGAAAATTATTATTTGTTAACAGTGAATTTTCGACACAACATTCAATAAATCAAATATAATATTTCAATCGTCATTTTAACGTCATGTTACGTTATATTTATATTTTGTTTTCATTATTAAAAGTCTGATAAAGATTTAATATTTTAATGGATATTTACATGATCTATATTTTTTAGCAAAACTTTCATCATTGCACTCTCGTTCCAAATGGATTATGACCATTCAACTTCGAAATACCGGATATTCTCTTGTCATTTACATTAGGATTTAAATTATAAAAAAACAAAATCTAAAATTAACTACCAAAATATTATTATAGTCTATCAAATATGCATCCAACGAAGTATTATAGAATTTAGTTTCGAGATTGTATTATTCGGAACACAAAATGTAGTGATCATAAAAGATACGAAAGATTCAGTTAACTACTACAGTAGATATGACAATTTTGTATACGTTTCAATGCAGGTTTTATTTGGTATTTTATTGGGTTTATTTTACATAAAAAGTTCATTTTTTATCAGAAGCATTCGTATTTTAGATTATCCGGCTTATATCGTTATTATAGAAACGACAGGTTGTGGTAGAGGGGGATATCAACATTTTTATAATAGCGGTTGGAAACGCTCTGTCAAACGTTTTTCAATATTTTTAAAAACGTAATTCTAATATTTTATCGTTGCACATTTGATTACTATCATTATCAACACACTTTCATTATATTACACGGATATATTAGCTATTTAAGTATTAATATTATTTTGTAATATTCTTATAGTATTAATATGTGTATGAAACAAGAAATACTTTAATAGATTTTGTCTATTAATAAATATTAAATTGTAATTTAATATAAATCGATAAAATACCTTTTTTTTTTTTTTTAAATTTAGCTTGAAGTTTTATTTAGCGCTTACTTAATACAAAATATAATCACACTCCACTGGGTTTAAAAGTTTATTCTAAAAAAATCTGTATTAGGCTAATGGGAACGGGTGCAGCCACTGTTGTAGGTGAGAAGTTGGGAAGGTAGAATATAGAGGGGACATTTATTTGTATATGTAAGCAACGATTAACCTTTGCTTACAAAAAAACGATTCTGAACGGAGTTCGGTTGATAGTGATTGTTGAAAAACAATATATATTTCATATTATGATAAAATAATTAAATAGGCATTATATATTTTCTTTTATAATATTTGTTTAATATTGTATTGATTTTCCCATTTTTCCTACGGTTTTTCCATGTTTTTTCCCGGGTTTTCACATTTGTTGAAAAAACTCTTGGGAAAATTGAAAAATGACCTTAAAGTACCTTCCTTTCAAAAAAGGTGCTACACTTAGAAATCGGAGCCAGATCTCTGGTTAAAACATTTTCTAAAGAAAAAAAAAATAAGCATCTTTGTAAAACCATAAGCTTCTTCGCTCCACTCAGAATCTAAAAAAAGGGTTTTTCTTTCGTATTCTAATACTACATTTATAATTTATTTTACACGAACATATTTTGTATAGCGCGATTAATTAGTGTCAGTATTAAATATTGAAAATGCAGCTGTCAATCTAATGATCGCCTTATAATATTATATTACCTACACATCCATGAAATACCTACCTAAAATTTTAAAAATTTGTATAAAATCATGTGGGTAGCCAGGTAGGTAACTAAATTGATAAGTTATCATTTTAATTGATTTTATTTCATTTTTATTCGAATGTGTAGTCTAAATGATTGACTTTACATTGTAATCACTTGAAAACATATTTCTAATAGTGGCAATACCATTAAAGTATAAAACACCGTATGTAATAATAATAACCAAATCCCAGATAAGTGGGAATTTCTAACGTAAGATACATTTGTTTTTTTATTTTTTAAGTTTACTATAATAGGCTGATACTTGATACAATTATGTTAAGAGTGCACAATACAAACCCACACACAACAGAATTACCTATTCTAAAATAAATACAGTTTATATTAAAATAAACTATAACTGTATAAATAACTATTTAAAATACACAATTTACTCCAAACGTTATTAAATTAAATTAAATTTTCACAGTAGCCAATTTCTATGTTTATTTTTTCAATTTCAAAAATTGTAACATATAAACGCAAACCTATTTTAAAATATGATGGATAAAAATTAAGTGCAAGTGTATATGAATTACGAATATATGATTTAAAAATTTAAATAATAATTCTAAAATAACAAATTAAATAAATTCAAAATGAGATTATAAATAATAAAAGTTTTTCGCCTTCCAAAATGATTAATAATACCTATTTAAAGTATTTACCACTTGGATTCTGAATACGAATAAAAGGGTTTGATGGCGAAACGAAAGTTTATACAAAGTCGTTGGATTCAATGAAAGACAAGGTAAATGTCTAAACTTAAAAAAATACAAGTACATTAAAACTATTTATTTTACAGCTTATCATTATTCTACACAACTATAATTTTATTTCTCCGAGTACCTATAATAAGTTAATGTAATAAAAAATGTATTTACCTTCTTTTAAGTTGTTTTAGTGCATTCGTGCAGTTACAGTTCTTTTTAGATGACAAATTCTTAAATGAATGGGTTTTTTTATATTATCAATAATACATTTTTGTTTTTTCTCTGAAAATAATAACAGTTATTTATTTTGGTTTTATTTGTGACTTTGAAGGTAGGTATATGTAATTATGTATAAAGAAAATCCCTTATAAATGCGAGAATAAATTTAGTTTAAATAAATAAACTAAATTCAGCCAAATAAAATATAAAAGAACTTAGAAAGGAGTTAAAACAGCAGTCATAAAACGTACAGTCTTTTTTCTACGTTGAATTTTCTAAACTATTAACCGTATTTAATTCAAATTATTAAACTGCATCTAATATTATTCAAATCGGTCCCCAAAAGCCCGAATTAAAATGTACTAATAAAATCGTAAGTTTTCTTTTTCTTTAAATTATTTATTTTTCATAAAATTTTATTATACCCAATTTAAATATTATTTTTAAAGTCATTAACTAAGTATTATACAAATTAGATGGTGAATAGTACGGTGAGTAGTTCACCCGTCGTCCGTCACACCAACAGTACTTATACCATCGCCTCTTATTTACAATATATAATTTATTAATAAAAATCAACATGATTTAAATTCTCTAATATTATCTATATTATATTTTTATTAATTTATTCGATAATTTCCCTCTTAAATACTTTGATCTACGCATATTATATCACCGATAAATAAGTTTTACAGTAATAAATCGAACGCCACTCAAAAATTTCTACTCTAAAGTCGAATAATAAATTATAACTGCTTTAAATTAATTTACAAGTATAAAATTCAGCACTGACATTCATCCGGATAAAAACAACAATACAACACAAAAATACCCCGATTGAACCTTTGTTTCTGTTGTACCTTTTTTTTTTAAATATTAATTGATGTGACGACGGTTTTTTAAGTTTCATCGAATTGCAGAATGGGTTTGCGTAAAAATGCAAAAAAGAATAGGTAGGTGAGAAAACTACCTAACATAACAATGTATGAGAAATTTCTAATGCAAAACGAACAATGACTCGAATAAGTCTAAAGAATAGAAAATATTAATGTTTACGGACTTTATTATTGTATATAAAACGTGGTTTTAAATTCTAACTTTTAAAAGTCCCTAACGTAAAAAAAACGGTTTTTAAGTATATTCACCGTAGTTCCGGTCCGAAAACGTTTGAACATCTCTAAAGGGCGTGGTTTATGTTTTCAAGTGCTAGCGAACACTTTTTTATTCTGTTTCAAATTTAATTCGAAAAAAGAAATAATACAAAGTACTAATGTAATAATGCATACCCAGTACTAAATTTAAAATTATTTATTTTTCGCGCCTATGCTTTGGTATAAAACTCAATATTTCTTTCGCTCTGTTATTACAATTAATTTTAAGTAGGTCCATCGACTTCTGAATAGAACCTGTTCTACTTTGTATAATATTACGGAAATCATTATTGATAGTCCAGAACGAGTCCGCAAATCGTAATTTTGATCTTTGATCGTATTTATTATCCGAACGACTATTTTTTCTTATGTATATACCAATGCATACGATCAAACATTACTGATGTGAACGAATCTGGTTTCAATGGAAATAGCGAACGTTCCGTCCTTCGTTTTCCCCGGCACGCCAACACCTTGCCACTTTACACACGTCTGGCAAAATAAACGATAAACAGATATACTACATCAAAAAGGTAATACGAGTACACAATATACATTATACATTCACGCTGAGTATTGCATACCTTATCTTACCCTACCTAACGTGATAACTTGTGTGGCACAGCTGATGTCACTGTTTGTTATATGTAGATGATTCTGTAAAATCTGTGTACATTTTGACATAGATACCTACACGTTATTATGCGTACGAATATAATATAGAGACCTACAAAAAAATATAAAACCACATTAAATATTTAGCCCGAAAGAATAGGAAAAGATATTATCGTCTAAAAATGGGTAATGTGCAATTTATCACCATTTATTACTCCTTTGACCTAATTTTTTAGCAATTAATTTTGTTCTATAACTCATAAAACGGTTTGTTGGCAAATTTTGTAATACGACTGTTTGTCGGTCGTCCTGCGCATGCGAACTGAAAGGACAGTATACAAGGCACACACACGTATAAGAGTAGACTCACATAAAAAACATAATATTATTTATAAATAAATAATTTATACGTAGAAAAATAAATAAATGCATCGCCTGGAGTATTAAGTTTTTAGGTTTTAGAAGTTTCTAGAAACTTCACAAAAATTCCCCTTTCTTTTGAAAATGCTAGTATATATAAACTTAAATGTAACTGTAATAAATTTTATAAAGGTAAGACAATTAGAAATTTTAAAATAATATATAAAGAACACATTTCTGAAATAAAATTAAAAAATACTGCCCCTAATTCAAATTTCGCTAAACATATTTTAGAAAGTAACCATAATATAAGTTTTGATATCAATACACACTTAAAAATATTAACTACCCAAAATAACATTTACATTAATTCAGTTTTAGAAGAATAACACAATAAAATAAAGAAAAATAATTTTAATAATATTTTAAATGTACAAACCAATTTTAAAAATAATATCTTATACCAATACATTTTAGATAATAAATAATAACTAAATAATTTATATTTTTTAACATATCTATGTCTAATAATAATTAATATTAAATAATCTATCTTATTAAGAAAATTTATTTCTATGTAAAATGACCAATTTGTATAATTTTTCTTCTATGTATTCCTTCATTTATTTTTTCATATTCAGCAGAGCGTTTTACTTTTTGACTTTGTGATTTGCCTGATGATGGATTTTTAATTCGAATCCGGTTCTACAATACACTAATTTTAATAGTCCAGGCGACGCATTAATTAATTAATTAATATTATTTCTACATATAAATTATTTATTTATATATTTATTTACAAATATTAACCATTTAAAAATTTTGATTTTACTTTATTATTTTATTGTATATAATATAAAATATTTGTATTTTTTTTTAGATACGTTTTTTTATAATTTATATAAGCTTTGTTAACTTTGTAACTCATGAGTCTTACAAGTGGTGAATTAAATTACAAAAGGAAGGGATTTTAATATACATGAAGAGACAAACATTTATATATATATACTATTAGAAACAAAAAATGAGAGCTGTTATAACCTATAATTAATTAGTATTTGTTGGTTATAGGCTTCAACTATCAGTAATTTATTTTAAAATTTAAAAGTAAAGTTAAACTAAAGGGAACTGACAATTCCACCTTAATAAGAAGGAGGAATCCGTCTCCCTTCATTTCTCCTCTTTGATCACTATCATTGTGGATGAGAAGTTGGAAGCTAGAATAAATTAAGTTATTTATGTGCGTAATGATAAATTATTGTTAATGAAATACGATTCTAAGCGAAGTTTGAACAAATGTATTTTGAATGCTGTAATTTTATGATATTCGTCAAAATTTAAATTCAAAACTCTTAAATAAAAAAAGTCTTTTCCACATAAGACCAAGTTAAAACTAAAAAAAAAAGTCAAATGCCAATAAACCAGAATGTTTCGATGATTTTACCACACCTATAAAAGGCGAATTATAAGTATTTTGTGAACGGTCCAGGTGTTTCTGATTATTTTTAACCGAATTACAACAAACAAACGGACTGGATGAAATAATGCTCTATTTCTCTCTCGTGTTGCATTATTATGACGTTATATGATTCCGGTTCACAATGATAACGGCTTTATATTGTTCCGAGGCAATTTACGACGATAATATACGAGCTTTTTAAACGACAACAGCACTTGAGTATCCACACACACATGTAGCCACGTGTGCACGTGTGTTTTTGTGTACGCACTCATATATACAATATAACGCACGAACACACTAAAACTCGCCCTCGGGCCCGTGGTCAAAAGTTACCAGCTAAGGTAATAACGGCATATAACTGTTGCCAAACTGTCGCCGGGATCCCTCCGTTCGCCATCATTTCACATTATACCTTTAAGTTATCGGGAAGTAAGTTTTCCTCCACGACCTATTACAATGTAGAGGTTCCGTTGAAAACTTTCCGACGACAACGACGACGACGACGATGCGACGGTGGCGACAACGCTCGGCGACGGTAGTTAATCTTCGTGTTTGAGACAAAACAAAAGTCCGAGATTTCGGTCCCGTAAACATAACGCGGTCGGTGAAAAATATTTGCCTACACGATTTACGGAAATAAATAAAAAGATTCGAAGCCTTGGCATAAAATTATTAATGGGATGCAATGTTTTTTAAAAATCCCGGCCATAATTTATAAAGGCCTATCCACACTGTGGTTTTTCGCTGCATGGGGCGAACAATTTTATTTCGATGATTTCACGGCGAAACACACATGTTTAAATAATATGTAGCGTGCAACACACAATTGTTTCACTATATGCCTGAGACCATATCTGTCTATAATCCCACCTCATCTCCGCTAATACTACTGTCGTGGTCAATGGAAATTTCGTCCTGGCTATCATTTTATATAGTTAAATACTAAAATTATCTCAATTTCGATATAAGTATAAGTTCAAAATAAATCTATTCAAAATCTATTTAAAAATATATCGATGTAATGATTATGTTATACTCTTCTCTATCACGAGTAGGATGTACAGATTATTATTGTTATAATCACCAGTTGCGGGACGAAGAAAATCGTTAAATATTTATCATAAAAAAAAATCCGACTAAGATTATACTTAGCTCGTGGATTGTATAGATTATAGTTGACCTACTAATTTCAAATGCATTTAAAATGTGCAACTAATTTATTTTTGTGTTTTTTTCATGAATAAAATAAAAATTATTATGAATAGGTACCTAACTTACCTACAGTAACTTTTTGCACTTGTATTTTAGTTGTTATATTGTGATAAAATTCTATTACAAAAAAATGAATAAAGCTTATATACTTTTACTAAGGTAATTAAAATTAGAATGGTATTATTAAAATATAGGTACTTACACTAAAGCCGGCTTAAGATTATAGACTAGGTGGTTAACTAAAATGACATTATTAATTATATCTAAATATGTATGATTAAAACTTGTAAAATACAGCCTTACATATATTATCAGTATAAAAAGTTACTAAAATCATATCCAATTTGTAGAGACTATGAAGAAATGAGAGTAAGAAAAACCCTTCTTGTAAAATCAATATTATAAAAAATAATACCAGAAAATCCATTTAGGTGGATACACTCGTTATCTCGGAAAGTATTAAATTGTTTGGAATTTGTTTTCTAGAACATGTAAGAAACAAGCAGCTCTACAATTTTATGTCAATGTTATTTTTTGTCACCCTTATTTTTGGGGGTAAAATCACTACCTACTTTTAATTTTCAAATGGCAACCTACATTAAAATTCTATAAATATATGGAGGTTAGATTAAAATACATTTTAACATTGAAATTTTTGATTTATGTCAAGCCATTAACGAGATATTTCACTTTTAAGTTTAGGTTGAAGGAGAGCAGTGCATTATTAACACGTCGCGTACCGTACCGTCACACAAATGATACTCCACTACTCTCCTCCAATCCAAACTTAAAAGTGGTATATCCCGTCAACGAATAGACGGAAATCAAAAATGTAAACACTAAAATTTATTTTAACAAATACTCCATCTATTTATGGACTTTTTAATATAGGTTGTCATTTTAAAATCAAAGGAGGTAATGGTTTCACTCCAAAAAATAACATTAATATACAATTTTAAAGCTATTTGTTTCTTAAATGTTATAGAAAACAAATTTTGGAAAAAGTTAATACTTTCCAATGTTCCAACTCGTTCAATGTTCAACAAATTTGAAAAGATTTCACTATTATATTACAGTAGAATATTTATTCAGGTATATTTTAAGATAACATCAGCATCAAGTAATTCTTAATGAATTAAATATTAGGTGCAAGCTAAAAATTATCACAAGTTTAATGGATACATAAAATGTTTGAAGATACCTACAGTAAGTGTAATTCAAATTCAATTGAAGTTATTTACTAATAATTTATGATTACTGTAAATACAAGTGTACTGACTGATTATTTTTAAAATCCAAATGTTAAATATTATATGTTATATTTTATCATATTCAATTTTAAAGTAAAATACAATCCTATAGTAATTAAAATATTGTAAACCCAATAATATATTACATTCCGGCTATTTTACGGTCCGGAATTTCTTTTTCCAGATTAATACAGTGCGGAGATTTTTTCACCGAAATTTTATAAGCGTCTACGCTCATTACTAACCTAACATAACCATGCATTTGTAGACATTTCTGCAGAACCAAAATTCGTTTAAAACTTAGTGTATTACCATATTTAAAATTTATATTCAAAGCCATATTATTACAGAACAGTAAGTATATCTCAATCCATTAATGACAACCTTAGGTTTTAAATTATGAATATAGTTTCGTAATTAAGGTACCTGCATGCAATTAACAAACTAAAATCGTGAGTGAAAATATTCAAACTTTAAACAAAATACTGCTATAAAACTCTTTTGCACGAGTCAGACGGCGTGCCCCATCCCCGAATACGACCCTGACGTTCTAATTGGTTACTATTATTCTTAAAACATAATCGCACTACTTATAATTTATATTATCTCATACCATTATTATCATAATCAACATTTGATTAATTCGTTTACAAAATATTATTACAATCGATGGAATAATATTGCAATTTTAAACATCGATTGTGGAAGAACTATAATGAAAATGTGGTTTTTCGAGTTTATATGATAATAAAACTATTATTATTAGTAGGTATTTTAAATAACGAAAATGAAGTTGATTCGTACAAAGGCAACTACATAATATACTACAGTTTAAAGGATTCAAAAATTAAAATTTTACAAAATAGTAGTACACTGAATTTAGTAGAGATAATTAGGTACCTCCTATTTGTTTGACTATAATTTGTACAGAATATATTGTTCTAGATACATTTGTATTATATTTTATACATTTACATGAATTAATCCAATTTCGATTATGATAAGAATTTTATGCAATAATATGATGAGCACAATTCTTTATATCTGTATTAATAATGAATCATTATTAATGTTAAATAATGAAAACGTTGCATTCGACTTCGGCACTACAGTGTCTAGCAATTTGGATAGGTGTATCTAAAATTATATGTAGGTATATGGAAATTATCGGCACGAAAATTAAATGACAAAAATGTTAACTTACATCATGAATACGTGCGTTTAAGTGCACCTCTCATCAATTAGATTTAACTTAGTGTATATTTAATTTACACAAAATTTGTAATCGTATAATGTAAACGCATTTTTAATTCGTATTTACTTAATATAGTTCTACATTATATAGTTATTGCATTTGTCAAATTGAATTATATCTAACTTCGGAGATGAAAATATAAACTGAACATCCACACCTTAACTCGCATTTACTAAATATGTAGATAACATATATCTAATATCTAACTAACCTTGAGTTAATCATAATTAATGAATCCCCAAATAAATACACAATATTATATAAAATAAAACAAATGTACATACACTTTTAAATTTAAATGCAACTTCGACGCGTATTTCGTTTGTATATAGAATTATATTTTTTTCACAATAAAATCGTTTTATCGTATAAAATTTAATAATTTAAATAGTAACTAACTGAAATACGTTCAGCTCCATCGTTTCCTAAAATTAACCCAAATAAATAAGAACACAATTATGATATTCGATCTAATAAAGAGACCAAAGTTATTTTAACTAAACTGAACCTTATTTCCTATACTGGCCTATATGTTTCCAATGCTATATTAATATGGTATAACAATATAATAATCCCTTAATAAATTCAAACAAACAAATTATTCGCATAAAATTAGAAATAAAAAAAAATCAAGTTACTCATAAAATATTACCGTTATTGTCACGCAGTAAAACAAATATAAAACAACCTGTAATTTTATTACGTACAAGATGCGTCTCCGGCTTTGTCCGTGTGATAAAAAAAAAATTTTAAATAAAGTTAATACATATAAATTATCATTATATACTATTACCATATATACCTTCACAGCACAGAGATTGCATTACAAAAATTAATAATAATTTTTTTTTCTCATCCGTGCTACCAAAGTAACTCATAAATCAACAAAAATAATTAGTTTTTTATATTAAAAATACCTAAAAACTGAATTTTGGGGAATGTTATTCAATAGGAGGTGGATTTCAAGAGCTATAAACCTTCTTCGGAGAACATGGAATAACTTCCTAGAGTTTCACGGCGATAGGATAAATGGTATAGTAATGCATAAAGAACAAAAAGAAACAAATATAACTAACATAGAACGTAACGTATAGTAGATAATGAAAAAAAAAGTTTTTAAATTTTTTCGAGATATTTATAAAAAATATATTTATATTTTTTATTATAATTGATACGTCAAAATGGTAATTAAAAACTATAGGTATTTTGAATTCGCCGGAAACAATCATAAACGGGTAGTTCCAATAAATTGTGCATTTTAATTCAACTGTGAATATGTCATCATAATTCCTAAATTATTATATTTTAGGAAATTATACATTTACTGTAAGGTGCGGTTTATCGCATACGTTTGACCAGATCTGCCGGCCATAGTAATATTATGAATTATTATTTTGTTACATTATTTACACATATGTCGGACCTCTGATGCCGCCCGTTCCGGCAGACTTACTTTAGGTATATCGTATACCATTAATATTATGTTGCGTGCCGATTTTAGTAACACGAAACAATTAATTTCATTAGAAATTTGGTTTATAGTTCAAGAGTAGATAATTTTATTACAATTTACTGAAATCCAACTCAATATAACTAGAAATTGCGTTTAAGTCCCACATTAATGCGAGTGGTGTTTACGTCCAGCGTGTAGGTGACTGCTTAGGGTGACCGCAAACTGGAAAAGCAAAATTTACTGAAGGCATCTGTGGGTCTTGTTTTAGTTATTTTGCTATTAGTCATAATAAAGCATTATGATCGCGCATTAGGTAATCAAATCAAAGTCAGCCAAACCAAATAAAAAAATATCATTGAAAAATAGCGATTCTATTATTATATTAAATAATGTCATAGCTACAAATATCTTGTAAAATAAAAACGACATTTTTATACAAAAAATCTTAAAAGTTATATATTATCAGTAAATTAACGGAAAAATGTGATAAATACGGGACAAACTTGAAATAACGGGACAAAATGTGTTTTTGAAATGCGACTTTTGTCGAGACGATGAGTCACTAAGTTGAAATATGGGGCTATAGTATGGTCACCCTACCATATAGACATATAAAGTTTATTTTCTAGCTAGAAAGAAGCGCAGTATACCTATTTAAGGTTTATAATAAACTAATAACGCAGACATCAACAACCAAAAAAATCCATTCAATTCGTGATAATGTACACGCATAGATGTTATCTCATATTTTAGACAGTCTAACATAAATAAATAATTTTTATCATAGTTTTGATAAAGGTAATCATCTAGCGACTACCTGATTATTATTGTATTGAAATAAAGCAATAGTATTAGCCCAAACTGATGACGAAAGTGTTTTATTTTGACTACACTTTATCAGTATGCATGTTTTCCATAAAATATAAATGTTTTATTTTTCATGAGTCTCAATATAAAGCGATTTTAGTCGCTTTAAAGCAGTTTTGCTTTAGCTACGGTCACCCTAGGTTAGACACGTCTACCGAAGGCCGGTTCCAGGTCGCCTTTTACATGGCTTGTCCATGGCGCACATGATCGACTGACTTTGAGTGACTTTATAATTTATCGGATTTACCTAGAATTAGGTTTATCATCCGGGTCATCATCGCGTGATCATCCACGCGTGCACTTTTTTAATAATGCTTACGCCCGCGTTTATCGACGCTATTATAATTCCATAATATTATATAAAATTATATTAATAATATCGATTTATAATGTTACTATCGGTAGGTATCCGGCACCTATAAGTACACGTGTAAAATACATGTGTAGGTACTGTAGGTATATCATAGGTAAGAATATGCACCGCACGTGACAACAAAATATAAGGACTATACACAAGGCCGTATTAGCACATAGGCACTATGGACACTGTCCCTAGGGCCTGCGAAAATGTGTGACTACGATTTCTTTATAGTATTTTATATATTTTAGATTTTGAGTGGAGCGAAGAATGTATTGATCTTACAAAGATGTTTATTATTTTAATTTTATTTTGTTATTAAAATTAACTAGGGTCGTTCAAGGTAAATATACTTCGAGTTGCCACTGGTGAGGAGTCATAAAGAAATATGCAAAGTGGTATAAAAGAAGTTATTTTTTTTTTTTGGTTTTTGACAATTTAATTCTTTATATTTTAGAGTAAAATTAATTGTTTTTTAAAATTTGTTAAAATTATTATTGTATAAAAAGTTAAAAGAGTTAGCTATAGGCAGCCTAGGGCCTACATCAAAAATGCTGATACCTTTTTTTTTATTAAAATCTAACAATTTACTGTTAACCTTTTCTTTGCTTATTAGTGCCTATAATGCCTACAATGGTATTAATCCGGGCTTAACTATGCAATCCAACTAAATCATGACATTTCCGCATTATAATAGTAAATCGAGGAAAACATTATCCATGACAAAACGTTGTTTTTTTTTTAAAAAACTTGACTTTATTTTATTTTATAAGCATTTCAACCCATCAAACACATCATTTAACATATCGAATCATGAAAGTTTAAAATTTAGTAACTTCTTTCATCGAAAATTTAGAAATACTTGAAATAAATTAAGTAACCTAAATTCCATTAATGTAAAATTGTGATGACTTTAAATTAAAGGCATTTACTTAATAAAATTGACATGCAATAACTAAACATTTTCAAAAGAAATTCGGTATCCATAATTTTAAAGCAAAAATGGCAACAATAAGCCATTACTATTGAAATTGCAATGAAAAAAATCATTACTATTGACATTTTCTCCCTTTGTCGTAATCTAAATCTAAAATTATTTGTTTGATTGTTTTAGGTAATGTTCGGGATCATACGAAGGTATGCCTCATGGTTGCCCGTGGATACTACCACTATTTAGATGGGCCTTATTGTCTGGTTGCATGGCCAGACCGTTGAGTTCCGATACCAAAACGACCGAGGTTTTCGCACGTAACATGACAGAAGGTAAAGAAAAAAAAAGTTTTGTTTAAAAATAGCATAAATACATTTTTTATACGTCTACTTATGGAAAATGGCAGTTTTTATACTCAAATAGACATTATAGGATAGTTAATCCAGGAATGCCACAATAAACTAATGAAAATGTACAATTCACATATTTTAATGAAAAATGTAAATAGAAATGTTTTTCAAAATTCAATTATTTTTGTCTTTTTTATTTCGATCACAAATGATATAATTGTTTTGTATTGACTATTTTCAATAATTTAAAACACAAGCAACTCTATTACATACAATACCATTATTTTTGTGACCCATATTTTTGGAGTAAAATGGCTACTTTATTCTTCTTCTTCGCTTTTATTCCAACTATGTGGGGTCGGCCAAAAACTTTCAGTTGACCACCATATTTTCCACCTCATTCACTCCAACTGTTCTCATATGATTCTTAATCACACCCAACCACTTTTTTTCGATCTTTTTCTCCCCTTTTTTCATTCTACGTTTATTTTCATTACAACTCTGAATGCTTCAGATTCCTCTCTCCTTGTGACATGCTCAAACCATCTCAGTGAATTTTCTCTAACTTTTTCCACTATCGAAACCACGTCTAAACTATCTTCTGTGTACTCATCCTTTATCGTATATTCTCTCGTCACTCCACTCAACCACCTAAGCATTCTCATCTCTACTACATTCATTCTCTGTTCTATGTTTCTGTTTATCGCACAACACTTTGAACCCCACAACATAGTCAGCCTCACCACAATTTTGTTGAACTTAACTTAAATTTGAAATCTCATTGGAATTCCATGAGACTTCAAAGAGAAACTCCTTTTCTTAATCTTATGTTTCATATTCTCCTGATAGCCACCGTTCTTTTGTTCAAAAAATCCAAGTGAGTGAGGTGATCACTATTAAGTGACCTTTTTTTGTTGACCAAATTGTATTTTAAGACATAATTAACGGACATTTAATTATTAAAAATTGCTTATAAAAACACTAAATATGTATTAAAATATTTGCAAATCGGTAATATGTCCTGTGCAATTTAATTATTATTGCTAACCGTGGACTATAACAAAGTCTATACAAATAATAGTGTTTGGACAAAATATTTATACAATATGATGGTCCATATCCATTGATAAAATATCTAATGACCACTCTCTGATTATCGGCTCACTAGACCATATCATTACGCTCATGAAGTTAGCCCCCCCCCCAATCATGACAGAATTCTTCCAAATAAATTGTTAATTATAGTCCTTTAATTGCTAATAAATGTATGTTCTATCATGGAATTTGTAAGCTGACCGTATATCCATGAGGAATTTTTATTCCTTTTGGTAGAACCGATTGTGTCGTATAATTGTATGCGCTGTACTGTAGTAAACAAAAATATAGAACAGAGAATAAGTGTATCAAAGATGAAAATGCTTAAGTGGATGAGTGGAGTGACGAGAGAAGATAGAATAAGGAATGAGTACTTAAGGGGTAGCTTAAGTGTGACTTCAGTAGTAGACATAATTAGAGAAAATACTCCAAAATAGTTTGGACATGTCAAACTGTTTTCGAGAGGGGAAAAAAATCTGCAGTAAGAGTTATAATGAAAATAAACATAGAATGAAAGAGGGGGGGAGGAAGACCAAAAAATAGTGGTTGCGTGTGATAAAAAAATGATATGAGCACAACCGGGTGCATACTAGTCGCCTCCCGAGATTAAAAAGTCGATAATTTTAATATGAATTGCCTCTCGCGTTTATACGAGTCGTCTTCAACGTACCCTAAACTTTATCATAAACGAAAAAGGTCTACTACTAATTTCCTCCCAATAAGCGGGTATCGCATGTATAAATGGTTCATAAACGATTCAAAAATGTTCAAACAGTGTGCATAAATTTATAAATTTGTTTAAATCTTTTATCACGAAATAATATTATGTTGGTTGTTACATATTAATAACCTATTAGCCAGCATTAGATTTTGGATTTATACGTTTAAAGTCGCAATCTGTAACTTTTGTGCGTTGATAAGATTGTACGACTATTATTAAACATTACATCTTTTATGTAATGATTATTGACATTAGCTAAGCTTCAACGCTCGTCGTACGATTTTATTTTTACAAGTAGTTATTAAGTGATTTTAAATTTTCTAATATTTTTAGAATGGATCAAATTGAAATGCAGGAAATGATCAGTGAAAAGAGCAAACGTGTTAAAATAATTAATAGCTTTAAATTTAGTTTTCAAAATAAGTTAGCCTACCATAAAGAATTGTGGAATTGCACGACAAAAATATGCAAAACTTTTTTTAAAAGTAGATGATAGTTATTAAGTCATATTGAACGAAAATAATTTGAATCATAATAGACATTATCTGAACAAGTACATGTACATGATTTTTTTATTGGCCAAATATATTATTATTTTTTAATAAAATTATAAATATTATATTAAATTCAGTTAAGTTTATAAACCACAACTTTATTCATTATTGGAGGTAACTAGTGCGAACATTTTTGGGAGGCGACTCGTATATAATTATGAACTACCTAATCGTCGGAGGCAACTAGTGTATATTAATCTTTTTATTTACGAAAATGATGAGAGTTAACTCGTACATTTTGGGAAGCAACTCGTATGCACAGGCACAGCCGATGCATACAAGGTGGGAGATCAGGTAAAGTGGAAATTAAAGACAAAGGAGACTGACCTCAAATAGTTGGAATGAAGATGAAGGAAAAGAAGAAGATTGTATTTAGGTTTGAAATAGTGGATTTATAAATGCATTAAATTTACTATGAATATTTTGGTTAATGATTGTTTTAATAATGTTTACAGAAAATTTAACTTGTTACACTTGCATAAACGTGTCAGACAATTTAACATGTAATCAATATGCCATAGACAGACCATGTGCTCGAGGTATATGTATATTAATTTAAATCATTAATATAATTGTTTATAATTCATATATCCACAGACCTAGACTACTGCCAGACGTTACACATAATGGATTCGACAGGATCCAGTGTAGTAGTGAACAAAAAATGTGCTAATCGAACGGAATGCCATCCGTCCACTGTTGGATGTTTAAGCATTGACAGACAGACGGTGAGGAATATTACTAAACTATTAAATTAAACTAAATTATTAGCCATTGGGTCTGATGACATGTACGTATACTTAAACATTTCAAAATTTATTTATTCGTATTGTGCTTGAAGCACAAACAAAATTTTTTAAAAATATACATTAAACCTACTCGTATGTTCATTATTTAGAAAAAAAATATAGAAGGTTAGCTTTACATAAAAGGGAGTTCTGGAACCCCAGCCCTAAGCCAGATCCTGAGCCTAAGCCTCATAGACGCAAATAATGTTTGAGAATCGGGAGGGGGTGGGCTGAAGCCCTAGCTACTCAATGAAGCAATTGTGGAAGTAATAAACATTTAAATAAAATTGCAGAAGAGGCAATTTCCCCCCCCCCCTTGTCATTAGCGGCCGTTGTCAGACCGAGTATGGGCTAATGACGGGTTAGTTTTGGGCTGCAAGCCCACAAACATCATTCATGTCATTATGTTTTATGATTGTATTAGACATTTTATAGTATAAGATTTATACTCCATACAATAGGAAAATAGGCAAAAATAGGACGAAAATTGGGGTAAAATTCCACTCAAACTATAAATCTTCATATATTAGCTAATAGGTAATATATTTAGATATTCCTCTACATAATAAATATGTATTATTTAGCCATTGTTGTCCCTCAAAAAAAAATTACTTATTTAAGTTATTTATGCGTATAAGTATTTTAACGACAGTATCTTTAATATTATCAATAAATGCACAGCCCACTCTACACTCTACTGCGGTGAAACCCATTATTGAGGCACGCAACCTATTTATAGTACCTATGTTATATTATATGAGCAACAAAGTACAATATACAATATTACAATAATATTATAATTTATAAATAACATCATTATACAAAAACAAATGCACAGAATGACTATTGTTTTCAATTTCAATTTTCATCAATCAATTTTCACAAATGTAAAATTATTGGTTATAACAAACAAATGTTTTTACAAATCTTCATAAACTATTGAAACGTTCAATAAGAAGAAAAAAACTTGGACCTTCCCAGTTTTATTAAGAAGGCTATTCAAATTTTTTAGGAACTTAACTCCTGAAGCCCCCCCTTATTTGTCAACAGTTTTTATGATAATCACAAGGACATTAAAAAAATAGCATATCTGTACACAATTTTCTTTCAGATTAGATTATAATATTATATTACATTATCATTCGTTTTAGTCATCCTTATATCGTCGAGATAACAAAAAAATAAAAAATTGTGTTCATTGCCTATCACAAAAAAAGTCCTGAATGATAGTAAAAATGTAGATTTGATACACATCTATAGATTTCGCATAAAATGTTTATGATTTATGTAACAAAATTATTTATTTATTAATCCATGTAAATTAAATATTTTATTTCTTATTTCTAACAAATATATATAAATTAAGATTTATCTAGATGATTCGATTATTTATCTTAGATAATGACTCAGACAACTCAGTTTTTGATAATCTAGATACGTACGATAAAAACAACAAATAAAAATAGGAAAAAAAAATACGTCCTAGTTTAATGGGGGCGGGTGCAGCCACTTTTTAAGGTAATTTAATGTATACCAGTAAGTAACGATAAACCATTGCTAACGAAAAAACGATCCTGAGCGAAGTTCAGTTGATAGTGATGCTTTGTCAACAATATATATATATATGTCATTTTGTAGTAAAACCATTAAATAGGCTTTATATATTTTCTTAGATAATATTTTTTTAATATTGTACCGATTTTCTAGTTTTTCCCGGCTTCCTCGTGTTTTTTCCCGGTTTTTCACATTTGATGAAAAACTCTTGATAAAATCGAAAAATGATCTTAAAGTACCTCCCTACACTGATTTCTTTTCAGAAAAGGTGCTACGCTTAAAAATCGGTGCAAGATCTCTGGTAAAAAAGTTGTCCTCAAAAAAAAAAAAAAAATTATAGTTTATAATATAAACATTGATGTAAAACCATAAACTTCTTCGCTCCACTCAGAATCTAATATACCTATCCCTATCTAGATAAAACACAGCACCGTATAAAATACTATATAGGTAAGTAGTTTGTAAATTTTCAAATATATTTTTATCATCGAGAAAGAAAAACGAATACACCTATAGAGATGGTCGTGCGTTGACAAGACTGTATACACGGTCTGGACTTGGTGTGGGTGGCGTGATGAATAGAAACAGAGGAAATGAAAAAACTGAGTGTGATGCATGTGATTTAAATGGACAAAAATAATAATAAATCGATGTAATGTCAAGAGATAAAATAAAATAGAAAGGTAAGATATTGTGGATAGGATGGGATTTATGCATCAGAAATTTTGATGGCTGGAAGAAAAACAAACAACTCCATTGTGATTTTTGTCCATTGTTCGTTTTAATCCATCACTATACCCTTCTTAAGGTCCACTATCAGATTCATTTCTAGTATACTATTGCTATTTACCTAATGCAATTCGACTAAAAAAACTTTTATAAATTAGTTGCCTTCTATATTTGTGACTTGTCCCTCTATAATAAACGTAT
Source organism: Cinara cedri (assembly GCA_902439185.1). Lineage (NCBI taxonomy): Eukaryota > Metazoa > Arthropoda > Insecta > Hemiptera > Aphididae > Cinara > Cinara cedri. Next base: position 383,288 of record CABPRJ010001909.1, on the reverse strand, counting down.
TAAAATACTATAATGCGAACCGACAAAACTGTTATTAAAACAGTTTTGTTTTTCTTTTAAAAACCTACAATATTGTAAAAGCTCCGCTATTAAAATGTTGACGACTACTCCATTAGCATTTAAAAACTTATAGTTAACAAAATAAAAAAATATATTGTTTATTTTTTTACGATTTTCTCAAAAAACAATTAGGTATAATATTGTTCAACGAGTTTAATTAGAAAATTCTGTAACCGTCGTACATTTCTTGTCTGTCACATATTATAATACCTACCTACTGATAACGGAATAATCTTTAATGCATGCAGTAATTTAACAGAAATACCAGGGAAAGATACGTACCATCAGATTAATATTATTTTTTTTTTTTTTAATTACCTTCCTACCTAACACACACTTTATACATAGACTGTATTATATATTATTGGAGTATAAGACGAATGACATGAATTTAATATAACACCCATCACGTGAAATTAGATCCCTACAGTGGTCTTTTAATATTTCTTTTTATGGATGACTTGAGCTACGGAACCCCACTTGAAAGTATTTTCAGGAAAATTAAACATGCAATGCATGTACTTATTATAGATATCTAATATTTCATCGATTAATCACTATTTGACTAAAATGTACGCATATAATACTTATCTATAAGTGTCTATAATATAAGTACCTAAGCACTTATACGATAGGCACCTATAGGACCTAGGTATATCATTGACATATTTTCAGTAAGTAATGCGATTTTATGTAGAGATCCTATTTTGTATTATTATTAGTTATTTATTTTTATTCAGAAATTTATTATTTGAAATACCTGCGTATCCCGTTCAATTATTCGTATTATAGGTACCAATTCAAATATCGGGTCCTGGCGCAACATTTAGCACTAAAATAAACTCCCGAGTTTATGGGGGTCGTTCGAACTTTTTTTTTTTTATATATACTCGTATAATTATTGTATAATTTTTGTATTATACAAAACTCTCATTTCAGTTAATAAGACACAATTTAATAAAACCGTGTTATGTAAGCGCCTACATTTAACACACAATATTTATATTAATAATTGTTCCATTTCTGAATGAGCTTTGCTAAAAAAACGTATAGGTCTAATGAAAATAATTTGATTCGTTTTAATTCTAATTAACCTAAACGTACTAAACCCACTTAAAAAGGTAAATGTGCTTCAGTAAAACGTTCAACTCTTTCAAACGATGTTCAATAATATTGTTTATCGTTTGATTACAATATGTGAATGCAATTTTTGGTATTTTTTTGATTTGACCCTTACTTTTTCGATAGCTCAATTGACGATAAGTCAATAAAATTATGGTTTTGACATTTTTTCGATTTGAATACTCTTTACCCTTCTTGGCACTCCTCGGCTCTCGAGACAGCTATACTTGTAGTAATAATCTAAATCTAGCAATAATCCATTTTGAGGTTTTGTTCGTAACCGTCCATTTACGCATAGATTCACATCGATTCAATCGGAATTAAATTCTGTATAGTAATCATCCTAGTTCTATTTTCACTGAAAAATGGCGGAATGCGTATATAGCACATTACAATATAAATTGTAATCGACCGAATAACAGTAAGTAATAATCTTTATTACATGGAAAATTAATGTAATGCAAATGATCTAACTCATCTAAATACCTACATACAGGTTACTCGTATAGTTATATAACTAGGTAATTGTAATCTGCTGTAGGTATTTTTTATTTTTCCATTGATCGATATATTATGACTAAATACATTGTGTATATAAGATTTTTTTCGTTATCGATAATTTACCTATGTGAGTATGTGTGAATACGTACGAGTGTATGATAAAAGTAAAACAGACGAAGAAGAGGCAATCTAAATATCCATTCAATTTAAGCCAACTAAAGTATCTATAGTACCAAACAGTGTAGTCAACATAGATTAAAGCTAAATAAAGTTTTGCTGTAATTATTTTTGTAGGACATCCATAAAAATCCATGGGTGAGTCCTATTTTTTTTGTTTTTCCTCAAGTATGAAAAATGTTCTGCACGCCACTGGAACCAAAATCTTATTTTGATTTTTTTATTTTTCCATATTGAACCGACAACAAGTGGTGGATCTGTTTTCACAATACTTCCCCGCTTCCGTCATCGTTTGTTGTTTAATAAAACTAAAATGTACTATCCTATCAACCCCCCCCCTCCCCCTTCCGGGGCAAGCTCACATATCTCGGCTAATAACTTATAAACTACCTATATAACACGAATACCAATAGGTACCTAAGCAACTGATCCTATGAAAGCTTAACCGAAGTTACCCGTGATCCGAGTCTTCGCGATCCTCCGGCTAGGAGACACGCCCTGTCCTTATCAGAACCTTATTTATACTGCTACTGCATTACACTACAATATCATAAACTATATTACAGTATTCCACCTGCGCATACATGATACACTGTAACAACGTAATAATATTGTCGAACGTTTTAACCATTACACATTGTATCTTATTATAACATTATACCCTATAATCGAATTACTATGGCGTTGCGTTTACAGGTGTGCGTGTCCTGCTGCGATGGCATGTACTGCAACATGACCGTGCCGACAAACCAGACGAACGCAGTAGTAACAAATACGCGCAAAAGTCACATGAACCCTACCAAAGAGCCAAAGACAAAATCGGCCGGTGACGTACCGTGCACTCTACGATCGCCATATGCGTTACTTTTTCTGCTGTTGTTGATCGTTTTTCAATGTTAGATCGTTATATATTTGTATGAATTATTACTATCCAAACCGATACCTCAATAATAATACTTATATTATTAAATATCTAACCTAGTTGCGAGTTTAGATTTAGCTGGCATAGGTTATATATGGCACGAAACAAATTACCTATCTACATTGCGTTTATTAAAGTACATCGAACGCATATTATAGCCTATTGACAGTTGATCGCCTACAAATAATAATAATCAGTTGAACGGATATGAAAACATTATAAACGTAGGTGGACAGAGCATAGCCGACCGACGGGTACAAAATTATTTAATTTAAAATCAAAACAACAAAATGTACCTATTTATTTAAAACCGTCTACCAGAACAAATCACATGTACTACTTTTGAGTTTTAAGGTTTAATAATTTTGAGAAATCAAATGAATAATATTACATATAATTGTAGGTATATTACATTTAGTAGGTACTTATCTACCTATATTATACCTAACTTACATATATGGAAGTATTTTGTTTTTTCCCCCCCGTGAAAAACGATAAGTACCAAATCGATAATATTGACGTACCTATATTAAATTATTTACTATAGAGTATCGATAAAAAATGAATGAAGATTATACATGTTTCATAAAGTTTTTGATTTAAAAGAAAAAATCTTCCACGTAAGGCTTATTATTATTGCTCTGTCCATATGTATTCACTATTCAGTATGAACATGAGTTTACTGTTTTGTTTGAAAATTACAATGTTTATAATCAAACTAAGTTTTGTGTTTGTTTTTTAAACCTTCTTGTTATAATAAAAAATAAATACCCACTAAAAAAATTTTATTTTGTTGTCTTTTTATTATCAATAAAATGTGAATAACACATGAAATTAATCGAAAAAAATGGTAAGTAAGTAATACTAATATATTGTTATAAACCTGTTGAATAGGGGAAAAGTGGCTTAAGTAAAGTGGTAATATATAAATTATTTTACTTTTCTAAGTACCTAATATCAATCACATTTTGATACAGCATTCATAGAGTTATGATAACCAAGTACTCAATAGGCACTCTCTAACTTTATACGATCTACAGAATTTTTTTTTTTTTTATCAGGATCCATAAATTATCTAAGAATTGAATAAAAATGATTTTGATTCTGTTAATAACTATTTTGTAATTATTTAATACTTGTTTTATATTTTCAAAATGTTACCTTTATTCCATAACCCATCAACTGTTTATTTTCAAATAGCAACCCCCTCCCTTCAACACAAATCTGAAAAAATAATGTATTTCTAACAAATTTGAAATATATATCATAATATTAGCTACAAAATGTGTGTTATTACAGTTTAAAATATGTACTGGAGAAATAGGCATGATTATATATAATAGAATTCAATGTCTCATTATTAAAAATCAATGATAAATCATCAAATTCAAAAAAAAATATGTTATTATGTTATATTTAAGTGTTGGTAACAAAGTAATCACAAATTATCAACAGTTCAATACTCATTAGACATTAATAATTCAAATCTGTGATTTGCACCTATGATTATTCCCATTCTAACTGAAATTGTTAAATTTTCATGTATAAATTAAAACGCGTGGGTTTTTATTAATAATTATCTGTACAGATTTGTCATGTGGTTTTTATATAAATAATTTTAAATAATTCACAATAGAATGTTAAAAAAAAAAAAATAATAATAACAATAATATTTTTATCATAATATGTATATCAAAAACAAAAAAAAATAAAAAAACATACATTTTAATAATTCATATGCCATTCAAAAAAATTTCAAAGAATTATAAAAATGTATAAAATGGTAGAGGAATAGATACACTGGTACAATAATGGTTTATACATAATAGTATGGTAATTACATAAAAAAATTATATATTCAATGCAACCTTTTATTTGCGCGTGAATAATAAAAAATATAACTAGCTAATCTTTGGTTTACATAAAATAGTTGATAAATATCAGCCAAAATATCCAGTATCCATCCCTGAATATTAAAAGTCGCACCTTAAGTAAATAAAATATCTATTTTTTTTTCTCAATAAATTATTTTAGTACAATAAAAGAATAAAAAATATTGACTTCAATGGAATAGTGTTTTTTCTTTCAATAGTCTTAAGCAAGATCTTCCCTCCTAGCAGCATCCTCTTCACGTGCTATCGCTATCATACGTAGCATGAGTACTGAGAGCACTTTATCTAATGGGTCCATAAACCCTCTTTGCATCCATTTTGGTATGGTTGTTCGAGCATGTGAGAATCCAAGCTTTTGTAATATATAATCCACACCATAAGGTTCAATACTTTTGCCTCCCCATGATAATAACCTAAAACAGATACAGATTAATAAGTCTTTATTAAAATATATTTAAATAATTTATACAGTTTGTATAATTTCCTTACCTGACAGTTGGCTCTAAATGCCAAGTAGTACAACTATAATCCCTCCAATCATTAGTGAATGACTGAGGAGATTCTGTAGTAGGTGGATTGGTATTGCTGGTGTTTGACGCATCTGGACTCTGAGGTCGATTTGTCATTGAAGACTATAACAGGAGATAAAATAAATTAACAAAACGCCATAACAGTGCAATCTATAAACTGTAACTTACAACTTTATCTTTTTCTAAAATATAGGATGTAATGAGATCATGAAGGAAGAAAAAAGCTTCTGCATCTACAGTAACAAATATATGGTCCTCGAACTCGGTGATAAAACTACATTCAACCATCGGTTTAATATCACAGGGCGAAGGTAACTTAACAGGTTGCGTGTGGTTAGTCTTGATATTTAATTGCAGTGTAGGTAATGCAAATATGACTTCTCGTGTATGAGTGAGATTATCTTGAGGTTTTGGAGTACGCGAACGCGGGGCTGATTCTGCCATATCTTGTTTCTCACGCTCCAAAACCGGAAAACGATCTACTTCTGAAATTTAAAAATAAATAAATAATAAATACTTGAAATATTAACTAATAATAATTTACCATCTAATTCACTCATTGCAAAGGCATAATTGAACCATTCTTGAATAGTTTTAAATTGAGGCGGAAATAGGACATTACGGCTAAATTTACATACTGTTGCCATACTGTGTTGAGGTCGTACAGTGCCCTCCATGCCCAAACTAAATGTGAGATTTTGAACAATATGAACGTCTAAATCATCTCTACACAATGGCCCAGAATCTTTTAAAATCAAAACAATAAATAAAAATAAATTGTATTTATGTATTAATTAAATGACAGAAATCACTATAAGATGTGTATGTAGTCTGAACACCATGTGGCATTACCTTCAAAGTTAAATACTTCATGAGCTTCAGTGGCAAATGATATACATGGTTCCTTCAAGGAGAAAAGTGCCCAAGACTTAGATTTAAAATTAATACCATGGAAACACGCTAAAGATATATTAACACCATGAAGATCCATTTTTCCACCTAAAACAGTACCCCAATGTGGCAAAGGGTATTTTAATGTGGATAATCTTAGTCCCGACACTGCTTCTAACGCACGTTGCCAATGCCGATGATGATGTTTGCATTCATCTGGACTTAAATCTAAAATTAAAACAAATGTAGTAATTCAAATCAATTAATAATTTGAAACACATACTATCTGGACTTGAAGTTGAACTCAATATACGCCTTCTAACTGGTCTTTTTTTGAAACTTTTCTCAGTTCCACTAATAGATTCTCTGGGATCTTGTAGACTTGAGAAAACACGTTTGCTAGATTTAAACTGCTGTGAGAAGAATTCCTCCAGTTTAGAGTACATTTTCAAAATATCCGAAGATGTACTTTTGGATATCATCAACTGTAATTGGTCCCAACCAAGATCACCATGCATGAACACAATACCTGGTCGTTTATTGGATTCATGTACACCGTCGATTGTCATTGCTTTACTCAATACTTTCCATTCATCTTTCAAGAGTACTTCTAGTAAGCTTACTCGAGACATTAGTACTGCAGTACCCATATAATCTAAACGAAGTTCAAGTGCATATAATTTTAAACCAACGGTATGACGAGGTTCTGATCCAGGATCTTCTCTGATCAGCACTAAAAAAAAAAAAAAAACATAATAAAATATATTAACATGATTTTAAAAAACAAGAACTCGTCAAATATACCATAGGTATTAATTTTGTTCAACTCAATTGTGCCACCCACAATACCGCCTTTAGCATCTAGTCCTGAACCACCAAGACCTAATCCAATATGCATATTTTTATGGCCTGTACTACCAATAGATAATCGACCTTCCGAATGAAATTGTTTTGATAACCACCTAAACAAAAATAATTGGAATAGAATAATGTATACATATAAATTCAGTATACTTACGTTACATTACCCATAACATTGCCCATATTCATGTGTACATTAAGTCTTTTAAAATTCACTGCAAATATCACCAATGTTTCCCATGCAGCTGCACCAACACTACTAGATTTCTGATCTGGGCTCGAATCATGACTTGAATTGTTTTTTTTCTTTTCTAAGGGAAATTGTTTATCTCCTTTAATGTTCAAATGAAGTTTTTCACGGTTAGGTTTCACTTTGACATCAGTTACAAAATTTCCATATCTATAAAGCAAAAGGTAAATTGAAAAAGTTAAAGGTCAAAATCAATTATGATTTTACTAACGAGTCTTCTGGGTCTACGTTGTTACTATGGTCACTATAAACACTGCTTGGTACAGTTCTGGTAAGATCACCTAAGAAAAGTCTGCGCACTATACTACGTCTATACCAAGCACGAGGAAATGCTAATATTTCAGTCAAACGCCTCATATCATACTTAAAAGAAGCAGATCCAATATCAACAATGGCTAAAGAAATAAAAACAATTTTGGTTATCCAATTTAATAAAAACAATAATCAATATAAAATATTAAAATTAAATATATTTACTAGAAAATCGAATAGTGGCGTGACTTTGATCAGATGTGGTCTTAGGCCCAGGAACAGATTCAAAATTTAATTTTCGACTTCTGGATAAATTAAATTTAATAAATTCAACATTAACACTTAAAGAATCTTTACGTTCACCATCAGCTAATGGAGACCATATATTTGCATTAGATTCTTTGAGATTGGCAGCTATTTAAAATAAATATATTAAATTAATTTATGTATTTATTTTAATGTAATAAATAATTAGTTTACAAGATTTTTTTCCTCCATACGGGTGAAAAATATACATGGAAAAATCTGCCATTACTCCAGTGATACTCAAACCTCCAACTGCAACTGGTAAGCTATTGGTGTCTTCATAGTAATCTTCAAGTCTATTTATCACAAATATATACAAAACAAACAAAATTACTAGAAATTGTTTTTATTAATTTTTCATTTAAACCTTACTCATTAGAAGAATCTGTCCTCTTGGAAGAAAATACAATATCCAATGATGGTAATTTTAACATACACTCAACTCTCGATACTGGCAAACATGAAAATCGGAATGTCGAAGTTTGAACATGAAGATAAACAATTACATCCACAGGGAAAGAAGTATAAGCATATTGTCCAGGTGTCAAATATGGTGCAAACAAATCATCATCATTGTCTATGGCAAACATTGTGTCAAAGGTACCTATAAAATACAATAACAAATTAGTTAAATAACAAGTGATTAAATGCAATGATGAAAATATAATTAATATACCAGTATCTGCAAATTGTTGTGCTGGTATAGGTGCCAAAGTCTGCTCAAGGAACTCAAGTATATGTGGTGATATAATAGTCTCTTCTGGTATGCTCTGAAGAGTAGCCCAACAATAAAGGCTAGCTTTTTTCGTACTAGTTTTTCTACTGATTACTCCACTCGAGTCAATTGAATACATAAGAGACTGACCTTCATCAGACACCATTTTTGATTCATAATGTACTTTAAAATCTAGACCAGGAATATGAAATATTGTCAATTCTGATAATTGAGATAGTGTATTAGTGACTGTTTGATGGTGTCTCAATCTAGAGCTTGATGTACTATTTGCACCCAATTTATCTTTATAAGAACGTCTTGGTAAATTTGGACTACCAGGTACATATTCAAATACACCACCAGAACAACTACGCTCTTTTTTCATTCTTGTCATTCTAAAAATGTAATTAAAATTTGAATTACACATCTTTCAATTTCATAAAAATTACGCACGAAATAAGAACTCACAATTTGATGTCATCATCTTTAGCTGAATCTTTAGTGTGCAACACACACTTCCCACTATTAATGAATACTTTTACATCTAGCTCAAAATCTATATTAGGCTCTTGTGGTTTTTGAGTAGCACCAGGTAGAAACAGTGGATTGAGTAAAAAGTCATCTCTGCCAAAATAGTTTTTAAAATAATATAAATAAATAGATATTATTGGAAAATAAATTTACCTTGGATCCATTTGCCTGACATAATCTGTATTTGGCCAACTATCATCACCCTCTGTAACTAAACTTTGTTCAGAACTAGCACTAGGCAATGAACTTTGTCGAAATATTTCTTTAGTATTACTAAACGTTACATGGCCAGGATGTGTGGTTCTAAATGATGTTGAACGTTGTGGTCCAGCTTGAGGAGAATGTTCTACACTACTTAAACTATTCATTTCATCAGGACTAAACATATTTTTTAGGTTAATTAGAATGATTAGTTAAGTAGAATTCTAAATGTTTATATTACCTTTGAGTTCCTTTGAATTCTGTTGCTACTTCTTGTGTAGGTGAAACAATAAATGACTTTGATCTATATGTAGAACTCTTGTTGCTTAGTCCAAATTTGCCCTTTAAGCTTGATTTACCTTTTACACTCTGCCGTCTTAATTTCTGTATCATATCTCTAAAAATGCGCTTATTTAGTATTAAAAAACAATTATTTATTTATATTCATATCGCACCTCCTGAAACCTTTGAAAACCATTGCTTCTAATTCGCGTAGTCGTTTTATTTCATGTTCAATAGTACCTTGAGATGCTCCCAATGAACGTAAATCATTTATAGCTTTTGCTTGCTCGTACATTTCTTTCTCAATGATTTTTGATCTAGTTTTAGAACTCATATTAGGATCGATAGCTAATGATGCTAAAATATCTCCTTCCATATTCGATTTGTGTCTAATTATATCACTGTCTTGTGATATAGGGTCACTGTCTGATAATGGATCATCACTATCTTGTACTCCAGTTAAAGCAGTTAATGTGTGTCCCAACGCACTAAGTTGTTTGCCTATATTTACGTCTAAATGCATATCTACACCTTCCATTTGCCATTTCACATTTAAGAACCATTTAGCATTTTCTATAACATAGAAAAAAAATGAAACTAATATTAAAAATAAATTACATATAAAGATTTTTAAAGATTTTTCGTTATTATTAGCTATTATGTAGCTGAATAACAGTTACAAAAAAACATGAAAATTATATTGTATAACTATAATATACATTTCTAAAATAATATTATGACATATTATTATAATACCAGCAATGCTCTACTTCAAATAATAATCAATACTTTTCAACATGAAGTTACAATATTTCCTCACAGTGAGATTTCCTTAAACATTTTTTTGTAGCTATGACATTTCTATAATATCGACTAGGAAAAAATTCACATTTTTTCAGATTTAAAACTAGCCATAAAATAAATTAGAATGGGATTTTATACCCATCTTTCATTTTTCCCAAATAATTGTGGTTGAAGTTATTTTTTCCTTGCCAAAACATTTAAATAGATGTTTAACTTTTTAAAAAGACACTGGTTTTTACGGTTAGCTTTATTATAATTAACTAAACTAATAAAAGTCTTAAGAGGTGAAACGAGTTTCATAGGTCTAGCTGATTTTGATTTTACCATTTATATTGTAGGTGTGTACTTCTGATTACTGCATTTTACTCCAGTAAATACTTGGGAGGTTTATTGTATACCAAATTATTAATGTTACCTGAAAAAAGATCTCTTTACATAAAAAAAAAACCTTTAAATGTGATTTGAACATAATAATAAGCACTAGCTGTGATTACCATTAGTACTATACAAAACTATAATACATTTGATTATTTTCAGTGCATCATCATCTCCAATAAAATGTGTAAATTTCTAATTTTTTTTTTTTTTTTCTAATATAGAGAACCTTTTAGCTAAAATTATAATAATTATTAAAGAACATTATAAAAAAACAAGTGTCTTTTTAAGAACTTAAATTAACTTTTAAAATGTTGTAGCTAGAAAAAAAAGCTTTATAGCCACTCACAAAGGAATATTGCTAGGGAAAAATTTCACACAGATATTGCGTCATGGAAAAATGGTAATTCAACATGGGGAGTGTAATTTATCATGCCACATTACCCCTTATATCTTATTAAATACGATGTACATACCTGTAATGGAATCTAATTTCTGTGAAGTTGTTCGACTACATACTTCATATGTTCCTTCTGACACAATACACAAATTCATAGCAGTTGATACAAGTTCATTGGTTATATCAGGTTTCCAATCATCCAAAGATGAATCAAAATCGTCAGCAAATCTCAAACATAAGCCAATGAAGCGACCCTTGCTAACCAAAGACCCTGAACTACACGCTGATATACTAGTTGATTCTAATGTAACTACTACTGCTGAACATGACTCGAAATCCGTAAAAATTGAACGGTTTAAACCCCATGTGGTCTTTAAATCAGATAAATAATTATATTTACTTAAGTTTAGAATTCTTATAATAAGACAAAAATATAATAATTTACCTGGGGGAGTGGATTCAAAGGTACACAGATACCCATATCCTCCACAGTCAGTTGTAAGAAAATGGTCCCCAAATTTGGTGATACTGGTATTTTATCAGATGGTAATTTTTCTGAAGATGGCTGTGTAGCTGTCAAAACCTCTTTATTTAAACTTGCTCTTTGTTCATTCCAATATTCATATGCATTTTTATAATTTAACCATACTAATATTGCCTTATCCACGGCCATAGGTTGTATATAAATCAAAGGTCTACGCAGTGTGATTAAAATGACTTCTTTGTCTTCACCTTCACCGACCATTTCTCCTTGAAAAGCATTTCGCAACTCTAAAAATAAATACAATTTAATTTTAAGAACTTTATTTAAATTTTTATCTAGATTACCAATTCTAGTTTTGAAAAAAGCAAAACTTTGAAATTCAGGATCAGCCTCTTCAAATAATGGGTTTCGTATCACTTGTCCAAGAGATAAATTTACATCAATATGAGCTTTAACAAATATTTTAACTTGTTCAGTTGTCTGATAAGATGAACCTGATACATTTTGTACCCGATTTGATAGTTGAAAGTCAGCAGAACCTGTCTCCAAACGAACAGCACAATTTGTTGGGGTTGTAGCTGTCAGTTCTATGCGCTAAAATCATAATACAAAATATGTTTTTAATTAATTTTATGTTAACAATTTTAGTTTACTTACTCTCATTTTCACAGTCAATGAAAATAAAATCCTTTTCACTGGAGCAGAACGATCGGTATCATTATCCTCTAACCATATAGGTACTGGCTTTTCACCACCATAAACTTTTTGAACTACTTCATTGACTTCCTAGAAATTTTAGTTTAATTGTGTAATATATTAGAATATGAAACTAAATTAAGAAATAACATACTTTCATGAACACTTTTTGAACAAAAACTAAATGATTTAATAAATCTGTGGTGAGTGACTGTTCAAATACCCCAATATCAGCGACAGCGCTTAAATAATTTCCTTGACGTAACACAGCACCATCTAAGCAACATAAAAGTTATATACAAATATAAATATCAGCTATAAGTATTAATAAATGTTTACCAGTTCCAGAAAATTGATTTTCTCCTGTTTTTAAACCTCCATCGAGTATATATTCAGCTGAAACGTGCACTTTTGGAAGTTCTAAACTAGCCTCTGATGGTAAATTTGTCTCAGTCACCTAAAAATACACAAATATATTAAAATAAATATTTAAATAAAATATTAATTTAAAAACCAAACCGGGATTTTAGTTGAAAATGATAAAGTGTGTTGAGGCAAATCAATTATAAACTTTGCTTTATAGCCTGTATATCCAGTGCTAGTCACTTGGTCCATTTTGTATTGTGCACGTAAAGAAGGCAATAAAGCTGCAGTAACAGTTAAACACTAGAAATAAAATGTTAGTATTAAAAAAAAAAGTTCAATAATTCATAAATTACTTATATTACTTGAATGACGGCGGTGAAATGCATAACTAATGGTTGAAGCAAAACATTGGGTTCAGGAACTAGCACTTTGTTTACTTCTTCTTTGTGAACTCTTTGCACCATTGGACTTTGTTGAGCACCCATACTTGATGGGCCTACAGATCCTTGCACATCACTTTCATCAATGGTTGGAACACGACCCATTCGACTCGAAGTGCGTGCAACTCTAAGTTCCTACAAAATATTATAAATGTGTTAATTTAAATATAGTATTTACAACAATTTTAATTTACTTGTAAAGTGGACGAAAGCTGCTTGCTTCCTCTTGTCATCATTCCATGGAGGGCAACAGGATGCTGAGGGATATCAATATTAACAACTCCAATTGTTAGTAGACCAGAATTTTGATCTTTTGTCCGACGACTCATACTTGAATATAGTGTCTGTGATTTTCCCACAGTAACTTTTACAACAGTTTGCTGATTGGGTGCAACACCTTCTAAGAGTACTATCATAGTACGACCAATATGGCCAGTCAAGGAACATTCTAAACTTGGAGGCCGAGTTTTTTTACGAAATGTTGAACTGGTATGTAGATTAGTAATTTCTGCTTCTAATTTCAATCCACTCAAAGTGGCCAAAAGTCTAGTTCGGTGAATTCGAACTACAACAAACACCATCAGCCTTGTACGTTCTTCTTTTGTTACTCCTAAATACATTTTTAAAAAATAGAATGACTGAATTTATTCTTAAAAAAAAAGAAAAACAGCAACCAATAATTTAATAAAATTATAACAATTTACTTGTGTTTAGCTGTGAAATTGGTGGTACTGGAGTACTTATTGATCCATCTTTATCAATATCATCACAAGATTTGGTCTCTGGTAATATATCATATTTTCTAGTACCTTTATATCCCTCAGATACATCAACACCCAATGATATTCTTTGGGTTACAGTTTTAGTTTCAGGCATCGTAGCATATAACTCTAACAAATGATAAACAGTTTTCCAACACCTAGGTGTCATTGACACAATATTGGAATCAACTTCATCGATTGGTTTCATAGGTGTAATACGCTCAAATTCTGATAAACTTGGAGTTAAACATTCATTAGCCACTTGAGTTTCGCTCAAATTCATGTAGCCTTTAACACTTTTACCAGTAGATCTTATTTTTTGTGCTAATGTTTGATGTTTTGAACGTATTGATGGAGAAGGTGATACTATTGGTTTCAATTCACTAGCTGAACGTGGTAAGAAACGTTTTATGGGTGGTGGAGTTGGAACTGGTACCTCTGATTGGTCTAAAATTATTTACATTCAAATTTATTGTACATTAAGAAAAATAATAATTTACCTGATTGTGATGTTGGAGGCTTGGCATTAGTACGTGACAAATATGGATGAGGCTGTTGTTCACGAAGCTCAGTTTGTGTATCTTTCACATTTTGATACATATTGGTTATTTGATTAAGAAGTCTTAATAGAGGCATGTTAACCTACAATTTATTAAGTATTTAATTGTCAACAAAAATAATATAGTAAAAATAACCTTATTCAAAATATTACATTTATTTACAGTTCATACAGTGATTTTTTTTTAATCATGAACTAGCAATTATCTCAAAGGATTTGATTTCTGTTTTTTTTTTTTTTTTAATCATTATGGAATCAGTTAAGCTTTAACCATTTTTAATTTTTACTCTTACTCTATACACTATATAGTTTCTCAAATATGAACCTTTCCTCTCTTTTATTTAAATACAGATTTGAAGAGAGAATATTTATCAATTATTGATTGCATAGCATAACATGAAAAATCAGATTTACCATTTACGAGTTATAACTAGGAAACTTGATGCATTTGCATCCTTTTATCTAATGCTTGTATTCAAGGCCCATTTTTATAGAAATTTGACTTGTCGTGCAAAATATAATGGTACAAATTTTACTTTGCATTTTTTCAGTAATTCTCAGTTGTAAGGTCATTTTGTTTAGCAATTTTAGGTATCATTTTACCACTTTTTTAAAGATTTTTAAGTCATCAAATTCTGGGTCCTAGTTATAACTGTTTAAAATTTAGACCGAAAGAGTAAGGAAGAGTTATCTATTTACCATTAAGGTTATGTTAGGTTAGGTTATGTTAGGTTAAGTACTCATAAATGGTAAATGGTAAATCTGATCTTAATGTTCATAGTTTTTAGATAAACCTTCTTTATTTAACTTTGTGTTCAAAAAGCGGATTCTTATTTTTATAACAATAATATATACTTATTCAAAGTATATAAAAAAGGGGAAAAATTAAAAATGGTTTTAAAATAAAGATAACTGATTCCATAATGATTGAAAAAAAACCAAATCAAATTCATTTAAAATTTTCCAAAATAATTGTTGACTCACTATAATAAAATCACAATGTATACCTATTTTTTTTCTATAATATTATTACTTTTATATTTATTAAATTTACCTGTTGTGATATATATCTAATAGAAACACAAATATTGAATGATGTGTTTGAATGTTTCTTTAATTGGCCTCGCGATAAATACAACATATTACGTCTCTGTCTTCGAATGTCATCTACAACCGTCATATCAGCAGAACGCCGTACGTCACACTCAATACTAACACGATCACATAAAAATGCAGGTACTTCAGGTAATAAATCTAACCACGGAGTTTCTAAAATATATATATTATTAGTTACAAAAATACATATTTAAAATTCTTGTGTATCATACCAGTTTTTGATTTGTTTTTAAATAATAATTTTGTTTTCTTTGCAGTTTCTGGAAGTTTTCCATATTCACTAACAACAATATCTATACTTTCAAGACTACCAACAAGCGATAAATTGGATCCCCATGAGTCAAGAGCAGCTATACCATTGTTACCTAAATTTAAAATTATATACATTAATTACCACTTATATAAGAATACAAATCTTCAATAAAATTTAAATTTAATAAACATAACTACAAACATGTATTTATAAAACAAAATAACTACCTGAATTTGGATTAACCATTTGTTGAGGCATTACTCCAAGACTGGATAGTAAAGGTTCAAATATAAGATGAGCATCTAATAATCTTAAAGAATCATACTTCGGAAATATATTGAAGCGTAATGAATCAGACTCTGCAAAATCAGCTGAGGATTGATTATCAGATGTAACAGGTACATGCTTTGTGTCATACACACGTCTTTTACGTAATCTCTGAATAATTAAAAATACAACAAACAGTATAATAAAAATAGTTTGATATTTAAAATAAAATAAAATAAAGTTTATTCAATTATACTAACCCAATTTCTTAATTTTTTGGCTTTAACCAACCTATTGGATACCTGTGGCTCATGATTAATGAATTCTTGTTTCGCCATCCAAGTGTAAAGATCTTCATTTCGGTCTGATTTTTGTGGAGAAAAATGGACACCTTCCATGCTTCCTGTTGAATTTTCTCCTTCTACTGGAGCATGATAAGAATTATCACCCAATGGAACTTCAACAATATTTTTGTATGTATGCTGAACTGTATCATCCATTATTGGAAACATAACACTAGCTCTGGAAGAAGCTGGCATTTGTGTAGGTAATAGTGATTTGTTGTTCTTAGGTTGATCACAAGATGAAGCATGTGAACTTATCCCAACACTATCATTCGGATGATCTGTCATACTAGTAGGAGAGAATGGATCATAATAATGAGACTCGTTGCCATAATTCCCTTTTGTCCCTATTAATTAATTAATAAAAGTTATGAATTTTTCTAAAAAAATATTAATAAATAAATATTATACAAATTTTTATTAACCAAAACCTTTAAATGTATTATTTAATATTAAAGAAAAACATTAGTAAATAAAATTAATCAGTGATTTAAAAGACAATGATATACTTGTATAATGTATACAATTTCTTTTAAAATTGCAAATATATTTCAAATGTTACAAAAACATAAGCATACTTTATGAAAACCTCTTTGAAAACACATAATTTAAAACTTGATTATAAATTGATATTAGTTAATAACTAATTAGTACATCAAGAATTTAAATCAAATTAAAACATAAGACAAATATAAGCGGTTTTATACATTTCTAGTTTAGGTACTAAAAAAAATCACTACAATGTAACACATTATTAATTCTAATTGTATGTTATTCTAATATCTAAGATAACTACCAATATATTTTGATTAAGAACAAAACTAATATAATACAATGAATATTGTTATGTGAAATGTATTAGTTTTACTTTGTAATTTTTCTTATCTGTTAACAACTTGTTTACCAGAAATCTTCCTTTAGTAGGCTTGTAGTTTTCTTAATAATGGGGAAAATGTTAGAAATAACATTTTGTGTTATTTTAATGTAATTCAGTTAGAAAAAATCTTTGAAATTCTCACAAAATACTAGCTTATATATTTATATTATTCTTTTTTAGAACTAGTAAAATTTTAAAAACATTCCAATGAATTTTTAGCTATTTATGGTCAATTGAAATTTTTGAAAATTTACATTCATTATAAAGTTGTTAAAAAAAAAAGTTTAGCATAAAGTAATATTTATATTATTTTTTTTTTTTTAGAGTTTCCAAGTTCAAATTTTAATGAAAATCGTAAAATTGACAGTATCTCACAACACATTTAACTGTACTTCACTTAGAATTACTTTTTGTTAACAATGATTTATTGCTGAGTTTAGGTATAAATTTAACTACTATATACTGTTACTATATATCCTAACTTCCTTACTTCCCACCAACAATGGTACATTTATCAGCAATATCAGTTTTTTTTACTTATTATAATTTAAAATTTTATTTTAGATTCTGAGCAGAATGAGGAATGTATTAGTTTTACAGTGATTTTTTTTTATGTAAACACCGTTTCTACCAAAAAGAAGTTTACTCCGATTATCAAGTATAGCACCTTTTCTGAAAGGAAATGTTCTCTGGGTGTACCTTGAAAAGGTCATTTTTTGAAATTCTCATTAATATTCGAGATAATAAGGAAAACCTGGTTCTTAAGGTTTAAATAGATTGAAAGGTTAAAAAACGTTTGTCATTGGCAACCGTTTTTATTTATGTTTTGTTATTATTAAGCTTTTAATATTTGAATACTTTTTAAACAATCATTGTTGTCATGGAAACACATGTTGTAATCATTATACCATAATATGACATATATATTGTTGACAAAGCAACACTATCAACTGAACTCCGCTCAGAATCACAATGGTTTATCATTGCTTACAGATATACATTAAATTTCCATCTGTATCCTACCTTTCCAACTACAACAGTGGCTACCCATGTGCGAAATAGGTCTGTCTTTTTTTTTTAATAAAGTTTAAAACTATAAAATTAATTTTGTATAAATGTTTGCTTTTGTAAAAATATATTCCTAATATGTAAAAAAAAAGTTTAATAACACTCAGTAGTGTTGTATTATTTATTCAAAATGTATACACTTAAAATATATATCTATACTCTAGCCCATGAAAGATCAATACCTTCACGCACATGCAGAATAACCAACAGTGACAGTTTGGAGCTCCATTTCACACTGTGGGTTGGTTGATGAGTGGGGGATGCACAGAATTGGACAAGTTTTGGTCGAATAGAGGTACTGATCTTTAGTGGGCCAGAGTATAGTAGTTACATATTCACACAAATAAACATAGAACATACATTATAATAAAACAAAGCTGCATGCAGGAGTATAAATTAATTTATAAGCATTGACATGTCGTACCACATTTACTTGTATGCGTTTTGAGAACCCGTTGTAATGTAGAAACGTGCGAATGACGTTCGCTGGTCAGCAGCATTGCACATTCGTCGGTTATTCCTTCTCCGCCTTCTTCCCCAGAAACCTCCCCATCCTTTAGCATATGACCAAAAAATATATATTTACAAATGATACCCATGAGATATGATTAAAGTGACTCAAAATAAATGTGATTTTTTTTCCATAAAATATACATAGTACATATTATTGAAGTATATATTATATTCTATACTTCTATACGATATTATTACACATATTATTACTATAACTATTATTAATATTAGTGACCCATTAAGCACCTTTCAAATAACACTCATAGTGACAATGAATATATTTATTACACAATGAAACACCCAATGACCTTTGTGAAAGCATTACACCAAATGATTTAACATTAGATAAAACAATGATACACAAATATTTGGATACTATTGTTTTGCTTACATATAAATAAATCGGGATTGTGTGATGTATTTGCACTTCGGTGTGGATTTAAATAGCCACAATCATAAAACACCTGTTTTAGAAAAGGACACTAATATTGTTTCAAAATAGTAAATTTTCCCAAATATTTGAATTAAATTTGTTTTTAATTTTTGCAAGTTTATTTTGAACATTTATATTCAAATTTACTTAACAAATAGCATACCTCTTCAGCGTCTGAAACAGCAAATGTTACATTTAATGGTTTTAAGTTGTGATGACGGCTTTTGAAGTTATGTTCAAGCAATAATGGAGTATACAGAATGTTCTTCCACTGACGACTTAAAACAATAACACCCTAAAAATTATCATGATAAATTATTAACTTTTTTTAAATATTTCATACACAAATAACAGTATATTATATACAATATAAAATACTTACTTGTCTTAAAATTGATAAGTTAGGTAAAAATGGATCTTTTAGTTTAGCATCAATAGCTACATCGCTCTGAAGAAGATATTTTTGTAATATATTACACAATTGACAAGAAGGATCTTCTTGCAAAGTTTTAGCCAGAGGTGTGGTATGTCTATACCGACTCTATAAAAATATAAATAATTATTTAACCTATTTTATTTATTATTTATAATTATACAACTGTTAGTATAATAAATTAATATTTGATTTAAAAAAAAATATTATACACTAATGCGCAAAGTAAATACAACAAATTAATTAGCTATTTGATAAACAAATCTAAATGCAGTTTTTACACAATTGAAAAAATAGAAAAAGTTGATTTAACTAAATAATTAAGTCTAATTAATTTAGCTAAAATGTGTGTAATCCAAGTAAGTACATTTAACTTGTACAAGATAACACACTACTTTTTTTTTAAGATAAACTGGTGCCATGAGCAAAGTTGATGTAGTTAGTACAGCTGTATATTCTATTGGACTTAGTAAAAATGTATAAAACTTGTATACCTATAAAATAGTATGTAATGGAAATACATTTACCTTGAGGGGTATATGAAGACTTTGTAAATCTAGAGCTTCAGCCATTAAACAAGTGACAACAGCTGTACATCGTCGATATCTAGTACGCAGCATATGCACAAGACGCATTGCAAAACGATTACTAGGATTCATCCATGCATTAATAGCTGGCGATGCTGTACTCAATAAATTCCAGTCATGTCTACACATATGACAAAGTTAAATACATATTACCCATTTATTATGAATCACAACTATACCTTGTATAATCTATTTTACGAGTAATTGGTGTTAATGGAGGTGCAGCAAAATTAAACCAAACTTGACATACTTCCATAACACATGATGATGCATTTTTATCAATTCCCACTTTTGCTACAGTACTCTCACTATAAAATAAATTTAAAATTTAAATGTTATACATCTACTAAATCAAATAGAAATAAAAACTTACGCTGTATCTTCATTATTAATGTTAGTTTCTGGCGGAGTTTTAACTTGCTTAGGTGTAGTCATTGGTGTAGAACCACCACCAATATCTTGTTTGCTAGAACCTAAAAACAATTTTTGCATTTAAACATAAATATAGCATAACTTGATAAAATGTAATTATCAAAGACATTTAGACATATTTAATTTATTTTATATATTTTTCAGTTGCTTTCTAAAATGTATGTAATTCTAAAATCTAAATGTTAATTTAAATTATAAAATATAATATTCAAAATATACAGCACGTTTTATATACTCAATTTCAAACAGATATTTATTTCATATTAATTTACAATTACAATTTTTAATATTCATTATAATTCTATATATAAATATATGTGTAAATAAACACTAAGTAGTAAATAATAAAATAGATATCAAATTAAAAATTTGTAATTTATTCCTTTGATATTATTTATTTATTATTATATTAATAATCAGCCGACCCCAAATAGTTGGAATGGAGGCAAAGAAGAAGAAGAAGATTATATCAATAATCATTGAAAGGGTTCATAAATGTAAAACTTACTAGTTGCTTTACTTTCTACATTATCTTCATTTTTAGAACGAATTTCAGAATGTAAAACTTTGCCAACTATAGACTCAGGTACTGGTGATGGTGATGGCACATCTCTGATTTCTCGGTCATTTTCTTTTTCAAAATTTGATCTTTTAACAACCTAATAACAAAATCAAAATAATAATTATAAATAGATTAAATACTTAATTAATTTTATAAATACAGACTTTAAATGAAATTCCTTCAAAACCACATTCCATCATAATGAATCCCAATTTTTCATCTGAAATATTTGTCAGTACCATTTCATCAATGTCACTATTTAAATTGTTCTGGGGTTCAGTAGATTTTACTTTAGAACATGTTTTAAACATAACTTTTGAGCAATGACTAGGTATAGCTGTTATTACTGCATCTTTCAATATTGAACACTCATTATGCAATCTGCGTAATTGAGCATGTGCTCTATCTATAAATAAACAATTATAATTATTATTATATTTAATATATTACAGTATATTTCAGAGGATTTCAGTATATTATCTATTTTATAATTTGTATAAAACTAAGAGAATTATGATTAAATTTATGTTGACCAATTACAAATAGTCTATATTAAACACCTATAATGATAATGTTAATCATTGTATTCCAAAATCCAAATATTAGACAAAATAAAATACACACAGAATATTGTACATTGTTAAATTTTATACTTTAGATAATATTAACTATTAATGATACGTTGAAAATATGTGAATTTATTATATTATTATAATAAAAATTAATAATTACCTATGTGTAATGTGATAACAGTTTCTTCTTGTTGTTTTTCAGATGTCTCAATGTAAACAGGTTCACCGTGTGTGCTTTCAGGATCAACTTCAGATGTAGTATTTAAACCAAGTAAAAATGCTTTCCCGGCAGCTCTACTTAAAACACCTTTTTTTTGACCACTAGGTGCTACAGCGGGTGGGTGATATGTTTGCACGATTTCTCTTGCCTTAAAATTATAACATAAATAGTTTATTGCCTACATTAAGAAAAATATAAATTGATTTTAACGATTAAATAATACTATTCTTAATTTTAAGCGTGTGAGTATTTTTACATATTTAATTAACAAAATAAAAATATAGTTCACAATTAAAACTAGAAAAATATCTAATCCTTCAAATCCTGAATTAATATTTGTTTCTTTTTTTTTATGCCACATTGGTATTACAATTTTAGAATCTGTGTATAGTGAGGAAAGTTTTGTTTAAAATGTGCTCTTTTTTAGTATATGAAACAACTTCTCTACTAAAAATCTTACTCCAGCCAAAATCTTTATAAAGACTTTCTTGTAGCGTTTTTTATTTAGTTGGTGCATAGAGATCATTTTTTGATTTTCCATGTCATTTCTAAATAAATTAAAAATCTAGAAATTCTTAGCATAATTTTTGTTGATTTCTGAATTACCTTGATAAAATGGGAAATTTCAGGACTAATAATAATATGCTCAAAATTGTTTTTCTTGTTGACAATGGTTTATTATTGCTTTCTAATACATGAAAAGTATGTCTTTTGAATTTAAAATTGAAATGTTTAAATATTTCAATTTATTCAATATCTTTTAACAATACATTTTCTTAAATTTTACAAATTTTAAATATATATTTTTAAAAATTATGTAAAAAGTTACAGCTGAAAATCTAAAATATATTAATTAGTAATGTACTAAAAAAAGCATATAAAAGTCAAAATAGCAAAAAAAAAAATTATAGATTTTTACTTTTTATTAAAAAAAAAAAATGTAATGCGGTGTAAGATATTAAAATGAATTAAATTCTAAAACATGTATTTAATAAGTACAAACCTGTTTGCTAAAATGAAACTTAGTAGTAAGTTCTTCAAGGCATATGGCTAATAATGATACACATGTCAAATCTCTGATATTATCTAATGCTGAAAATGATATAACTTCTTCAACAATAGATGCTTGGAGTACACAAATGTTGATCTGAAATTATTATTAATTATATTATTGAATTATGTAACTACATATATAAATATTTAATGTACAATTATGTGACTGCATTTTCCATACATAAAATTGGAATAATTTAGTATTTAATAAAAGATGTTAATATGTAAACTACAATTCTAATTAATTCTCCTCCTTCGCCTTCATCCCAATTTTTTTATGTTGACCACCCTAGTCCTAAACTTTCATATAACCTGATCCCCTGCATCATCCTCGCATACACCCACCATCCTGATTATCGAATATAACCTAACCTGATATAATTACCTGGTTATATCCTAACCTAATATAATTCTTAATCACACCAAAACACCTATTTTTCAGTTTTTCTCTCCTCACTTTCCATATACATATATATTAATTAAAATGCTTACAATTAATATCAGTAAGTTAATGTTGATAAGGTTTTTAACTTATTAATAGTATCAGGGTTTTGCCACCAATGTGTTTTATTTAAAATAGTGAATCAAGTAACTAAAATTTATGAAAAAAATTACCAAAAAGAGACTTACATATACATCAAAAAAACGAGATATATAAGATTTAGCTTAATTTATAAATATGTTATTATAATTTTGCATAAGATGCATTGTATAATTTGTATTGGCATTACAAGGGACATAACTATGAAATTTTATTAAGATGAAAACATATCCTTTTTTAAAAGTAGGTAGAATTGATAGATACTTATAATTATTAAATAACAAATAGGTACAATGAACCAACTCAAAAAAATTGTTTATTTTTCATTTTGGCAAAATTAAAAAAAATGGATTGAAAAATACAAATTTCTATAGAAACTTTTTATTAATTCTTGGTAACATAATGTATTAACAAAATATATTGATTATTTAAATAACAAAAAAAACCAAAAATCTATGAAAAATTCAAAATGAAAAGGGTTACTATTAGTGACTTGCAAAAAAAATGAAATTTAATTGAAAAGTGACCAAGTGGAAACCATGTAGTA
The DNA here is from genome assembly GCA_902439185.1 of Cinara cedri. Taxonomy (NCBI): domain Eukaryota; kingdom Metazoa; phylum Arthropoda; class Insecta; order Hemiptera; family Aphididae; genus Cinara; species Cinara cedri. The sequence continues at coordinate 359,092 of CABPRJ010001909.1, read as the reverse complement.
TAACAAAACAATTTAAAACATACCTTTGGTAAAATTACAGTTCCTTGGACTTGTGAAGCAATAAATTCTTCATAAATACGGTTTGGTTGTTGAACATCAGATTGAGTATCTTTATTCAAATTTGGTTTTACTCTTTCCACAGTACTCCTTTTACTTCCCCCACCTTGCATTTGACTTAAATATTTATCACGTTTAAGTATATTGGCAGCTTCAACACGACTAATGCAACTGGAATGTAAGTGGTTTAAGACAGTAAGTGGGTGAAGATTACTAAATGTTGGAGTTAAACTATCCACAAATCTGAAAAATTAACAAGAATTAAAAATAAGTATTTAAATCCTTTAAAAAAATATATATAACTAATGTAATATATACTTTTGAAGTGATTCTAAGGCTAATGGAGTGACCATTAAATCAATATCTCCTTTAAGTTTAATAACAACAGTTGTTCTTGTACCAGTTTCACTTCGTAAAGACACCATTTCCTCTTCACAATCTGAAAATGTATTTTTATTATAAGAATTATTTATTATGTATTTTGAATAAAATAACAACATTTTTACTTTAATAAATGTATAAATATACCAATTTCAAATGTTTCTTTCGCATTCTGAGTAAAATCAAATTGTGATTGATCCCATGTATATTTTTTTGTGGATTGTGTTTGTGCAGTAAGTGGACTAGGCTCTTTTTCTTTGATATCAGTTCTCGGTACCATTTTTATACTTGTAAACCCTTCAGCTGTAGTTTCAAACTTGGGTAAAAATCTACTACCTATAATATTATATTTAAAAATAAATTATTATTAATTGTGTCAAAATATGAAAAAAAAATTTAATATAGGCCACTAAAATCATTAAAGTTTAAAAAGGTTTACCAATAAATACAAGACGATCATCTACTGTATGCTGATAAATTGGAACAGTAAACACATCAGATCCTGCTGGTAATGATGTTTGAGACCAATTAATACAATTTTTTTGTGACAAATGATTTGTGTAAGTAGTAAGTAACAATGGAGAATCTACTATAGGCTTATTGATATGCATGTGCAAATTTACAAGTGCTAAATCTTCTTGAGATGATACTGCCGACATAAATGATGTACTAGAGATCGATCGTGAATCTGATGAATCTATAACTCCAGTACCTTCCAGATCCTACAAATGTAAGATAATGCAAAAGTAATAATAATGTATCAGAAATTATAATATAATACATATTAATATGAACTTACATTATCAAGTAAATGGTGTTTAGCTTTTGGATTTTGAACTACATCTCTGCTCATGTCTACAGCAAGTAATGTTTTTTCATCATCAGCTAATTCAAACTATAAACAAACATTGTAGATTAAATAAAAAAAAAATTCAACATTAAATTAATATAATCATTACCTCTACTGAAGTGTCTGCATTTATTATTGTATGATCTTGAAGATCAACAGATGGATCATCAGAACTAGTGATATTGCTCAATACAGCTGGACTGCTTGGTATGATTGTAGTCTCACTACCAAAATGATTTCTAGACAAACCATAATATATGAAAATATTAAATCTACAAAAAAAAAAACAACCAATCACTAACTTAATAAAAGATTCATTTTGAACAATTCCACTATTATTCAGAGAGCTCTTTAATGACGAACACCTGGCTGATCCTAATGGAACACGGTCATTACTTTTGAGACTACCAGTTAAAGTTAGATCTTCTTCAGCCGAGAAGAATACTTCTGATGGATTATCACTGGTTATTGATATTGTTCGTGAATATGGATGTTTTGAACTTGTCTGTTGCAAGGAATGTATAGAGTCAGTATTTCCTGCAGTACTCTACAAATAAAATATTTAAAAAAAATATATAAAAAAGTAAAAAAGCTCAAAATGATAATTTAAAAATACCGGTCACTCTCGCCAGCTATTTGGGACAAATAAAAATACGTACTGAATTATTCTGGGCACTCGTAATAAGTGCATTATACTGTAGGGCTGTTGAATTAAAATAGTCAACAGCGAGTCTAGAATCTGAAACACTATACTTTGGACAGGTACCATTGTCTACAGCTAATGTGTTTTCGGGTACACTCAAAATAGACCTAGTAGTATTAAATCTGTGAGGTGACGGTGGTCGTGAATCCATTTTAAGTACAGGGGTTGGACTGGCATCAATTAGACGCGAATATGGCACTTCGCGATTTATTGTTTGTATTCCACTTAGTCTAGAAAATGTGTATTATACGATATTTGTTTGTCTGATAGTGCTAAAAAAAAAGTTCCAAACAAACCTGCTGGCAGCAGATGAATATGAGAAACGTCTAGATAACGGATGTGTAGGTAAAGGAGAAGGTATATCTTCACTGTCTAGTGTATATGGTAAATGTGTTGGGATGTTAGTACTGATCTTGCTTCCCTCAGACTGATCTTGGTACACCTATCAGTAATTGATTATACATTTTAAATAAAAAGTATATACAGATAAGTTTTAATTGGCAATGTTAGTTAACTAAACGATTATTTTTTTGTTATTAAGAAGTAGATACATTTAAACAACATGGTTTTTAAAAGCAGAAAATGCAGGGACATTTTGAGTCCCAAACAGCTGGATTTACACAAATTATAAAGCAAGCAATTAAATTAAGAAAAAGTGTGTATAAAATTATTTAATTTGTAATAAAATAACTAGAGCAAACTAAATAATACACTGAATAAATGATATGTTATACGATGAAAATAATTTATCATCAGACATTGAAAATATTTAACATTTTTGCTTGTAACAATCAAGTTTCCAGATTCCATTTTTTACAATATTTCCGATCATTTATACTAAGGAAGTCTTGGAAATTGTTGCATAAAAAAAGTTAATTTTTGTGCTTTAATTTAATATGTACTTAAAATACCAAAATATGCTAACAATTAGAACAATGCAAAATAAAATGATTGACAATTTTTTTTTTTAATGATTTAATTTTTAGATTGTTTTAAATTTAATTTTAAACACTGTGTTCCACATAAATCCTAGTCATAATAGCAGTAATAATAGTAGTAATAGTTTATTTTGTTTGTTCAATTCTTATACGGTTGTTTGGTCCAAAATTTTTTTTTAAAGTTTGCAGTAAGTGCTATTTATATTAGTCCTATTTTACTTTTTTCAACAATATGTATTTATTTAGTAATCTATAAATATATATATATATAGATAGCACTTAAAATTCTAAATTAGCAAAATAACTTCAAGTCATAAATATTCAAAAATTGGCAAAAAAGATGTGTAAATAACATCAATGAAGTATGAAAGAAATTTTTTCTTATTAAGAATGTTCTAAATATGACCAAAAAGAATATGCATATATTTAATATAGTAAAACCTCATCATAACAAAATCGCTTGGTACCAACTGATCGTTTCGTTATTAAGGAGTTTCCATTATAATGAGACTAAAATATACAGATATAGGTTATTCAAAACTGTTGTTTTCCATTTTAAGGAGATTTCCGCCATATAGGGGGTCTGTTAAAAGGAGATTTTACTGTACTTCTGAGTTTTGCTTATAAACCTTAATATGTTCAGTTTTCATTTATTAAGGCTGTAAACTCAATACATGATTATGGATGAATTGACATGGTTAAAATGAAATCATTTTAGTTATAATTATGTGATCACATAACTTAGTTCCTTTTTTACTTACTTTAATACTACTACCATGTCACTTGATTATATAACTTAGATAACACTTATTGAATTAATTATTATAGTAAAAATACATAATTAATAAGATATTGATAAGATATTCCAAGCAATTTACAGTTTACCAAGCAATTAATATACAGAGTCATTGAAATATTATTGAAAACACTTTTGTACTTATTAACTTAATGGAAGAATGTAAAATAATTAAATTATGAAAAAAATTATCTTTGATTTGTTTCTACTTATTCTTTCACTAATCTTGTTACTTTAGAATAAGTATTGGAGCAAGGACTTATCTCTAGTGCTTTAAATATGAATAAAAATTAAAAGTTAACTTTTTTGTACCTTATTTATATGGCGAATATTTGGCCATTGTGGTGCTGGATAATCATGTATGACGACACCACTACCAATATTGTATGGTGGTGTATGAAATATTAATTGACAATCATGCAAAATACTTTGACCAAAACCTGGATCTTTTCCACTTTCATTCACTCTGCAAAATAAATTAAAAATATATGAATATATTATGTTAAAATTTGTCATAATCTTTTAATGAACCTTAAAGCTGCAATATTGATGCCATCTTGAATATCATTTCTAGAAGGTTTAAAAAAACGTTGGCCATTTTGATTATGGCCAAAAAATTCACAACCGCCAACACAACCACATTTTCCAGTTATAAGACGCCCACTATCACTTGGCCATAAAAACCACAATCTTTTGTATCGGTCATCATGAAGCTTAAGATATCTGCAACATATTGTTTAGTGTTTTAAAATCAAAAAGTAAAAAAGATTAGAAAAAAAAATAATACTTGTGTTGAACTAGATGTAGATTTTTATCAGAATCAGATAAAGAAGAAGCCAATTCAAGAATAAAAGGTCCCAAAGATGCAGAACCTATTTCTAGCCACATTTCTTGATTTTCAGTAGAAGAACCACTCATATTACTAGAAATAAAAATTATTAAGTATTTAGTAAATAAACACGAAATTAAAAGTAAATTTACACGTACCAATACTGAGATCGGTTGCTTCCAGTAGTATTAGTATTACTATTAATTCCAGGAGTATTTTGTATACCAGCACAAATAAATTGTTTCAATTTAACAGCTGGAATTACTAAAGTAATACCAGACTTAATATGATTACTATGTAAATTACAATGTGAAAGTCGTAATGGAGAAGCCTGAAAAAAAAATTGTTTGGTTTTATTATTGAACTTGGTAATTTTAAATAAAGTATTAAGATTTTTTTTTTTCTGTGGACAACTTTTCTACCAGCAATTTTGTTCCAATTTACACTGAAAGAACTTTTTCTAAAAGGAAATCTGACTAAGGAAGTACTTAATTGATTTTCCCCAGGAGTTTTTCCAATAAGTGGAAAAAAACCAGAAAAATTATGGGAAAAACCAAGAAAAAACTTACAAATTCTGGGAATATAAATAAAAATTAAACAAATATTACTAAAGAAAATATTTAATACATATGTAATTGTTTTACCATAATATGACATAAATTGTTAACAAAGCAACACTATTAACGAAACTCTGCTTAGAATTTGTTTTCATTAGCAATAGTTAATCGTAGCGTATACAGATATACATTACATTTCTCCTCTATTACCTTCCCAACTTCTCACCTACAACAATGGCTGCACCCACATGCAAAATATGTCAGTCTTTTTTATTTTAAGTTCCCTAACTAAAAAAATAATGTTTAATATATTAACTGTAGCACAAAGGTATATTCATTATTTTAAAAAATATTGAATAGAACAAAATTTATTTCAAATGTCAGATTATCATGGGACACCCTCTATGTGTGTGTGTGTGAAGAGTACTTTTTTTTTACTTTGTACACCCTCAGTGGTGTAGTGGAGGGAACCTGCAGGTACACTTTCTATTTTTCAAAACATACATGTACCCATAAAAAAAACGAAATCCTCAGGTACATGTTACGCTGACGTGTACCCACTTGTAACCAGATTCAAATCAAACAATTTATTGAAAAAATTAGTCACTTCATTAAAAAAATTAATATTGAATTATTATTTAAAGCTTATCATATTAACCTAGTAACCCCTGATGTTGTTGATATTTATAAATATAACGGATCACCACTAGCTGATCGGAACCCAGAACCATATGTAAAAGTTGGATACTGAATCACAGGACTGCAGACGATAATATATATCCAGGAAAATTAACTCTAATAATAATTCTTTATGTTTACTCAAAAAAACTTTCTGGAGTATACTTTAGTCCAGTATTTATTATATGTGTTTAAAGTTATTTTAAGTAAATACTACTTATTTTCAGAAACGAGTAGATTTTAATGTTAATAGAATAAATATTATTTTATTTCTATATTTCTATGTTCGTACTTCACTATTTTATTTAGTAAAATTAAGTTATAAAAAAAATATAATCATTTTTCAGGATTTAAAATAGATAAAATAAATATTTTATTAATGAGGAGAAATTGTAGCACTATAACTTATAATTAATTTGGATACTAATAACACTAAAAATATAAAAATATTAATATATGAAAAAACCAAAAATTTACTTAAAAAATTACCTAATATCAAAAGAAAAAAAATGCCTTAAATGAGTTCTCCTCAAAAAATATTTCCATTTAAAGCATTAAAAATATTCAATTAAGATTCAATTTTTGCATTTATGATAAGTTATTTTTACAATTAAAATTTTAATTACATTCTAAAATTAGTACAATCAGTATAAAATGTAATTATAGTGTTATTTAATAATATATTGTGTGTACAGATGCAGTAAAATAGTACAAAGTAGCGCAAATTATGGATGTTTTGTAAAACAAAAACAGAACATCACAAGACTTATGGGGAGGGATTACCCCTTGCTCCCCCTTCAAGGACGTGCCTGACATGCTTGTACCCAGTTTTTTTTTTAACGACTGCACCACTTATTATGGATCTCTCAAATAGATTCAAAAAAATGCAATTCTATAAATGGTAAACGTATTAAGGATGTACCTTTTGGTGTTTTCAACTTTCAACCCCCTCTACAATAATTTTCATGCTCAGGTGTCATGTTTTCAGAAGAAATACCAGGTTTATAAACCCTTAAAGACTAATTAAAGTAAGTAACTTGATTAAAATGTGTATAATATACACTGTATATATAAATAGAATTGTTATCAATGATGTGCTTTCAGAAGTTTAAACTTTTTACAACAGACCCCATACAATTTGTTTTTATTTGAACAAATATCTTAAGAACTATTTTACCTATTTTGATAAAACTATTTTTGTTCAATACCTGATTATTACAAAAAAAAAAAAAAAAATAACATTTTGTTAGAGCAACAAATCAGCTGGTAGGAAATTTTACTCCCGTGACAGAACTCAGTATTGATTATTACTCAATTTCTAAAATAATAGTATGATATATTTTAAATGTACCTTGGACATTCGCCCGTGATGTAAATAAATAAATAAATAAATAAATGAAACGCATTTTTGAAAATATCTTAAAATTATACAAATTATACTGTTCTCCTAAAAGAATTCACTTATTTTAATTTAAAGTGATTAGAAACACAACCAGAATACAGATTATAGTCTTAACATGAGAAAATAAAAACACAAAATAAATACTTTACCCATAAGTTAATTGCTGTACCAGACTCGACCAAATACAAGTCCAAAGCATCAACAGCTACGCGTGTCATTCGATATTTTATCTCATCAGCAGTAGGACATCTATAGTGGGCTTGAGGATCATTATGAGGACATGTTGATGGAGGTGAACCATGATGGCATTCTAATGGTAAATGTGCTGGTTTGAGCTGATTTTCTGAATCGAACATTAGTAAAAACAGTGTCTCCAAACCAGTAACAACATGAAATAACTGTCAAAATTAATTATAATTTATAATTATAGTCATGTCATTATGCATCAACATTAACTACGTATATAACTATTAAGTCCAAACAATGAAAGGGGAAAATGAGTGCTCTAAAGTATTATAAGTCATTAAAAAATAAAAATATATATTTTTCTTTTTAAATTCTAATATGTTAACATCTAATTTTTTTATTATAATTCTAATTTAAATGTGTTTGTATGTATTTTTGACCAGCGGTTCTTAACCTTTGTGTGTTGGCAACCCAAGATATTTACACAATTTTTTATGTGACCTTTTTGAAAATAATTCTCAACAAAGGGCTACCCATCTTACCCAACCCACTTAATTGTTCAGTTACCATAACAAAAAAAAACTAATGCCTTTCAATTATTTTAAAATTTATATGCACGACTAAACGAGAAATGAGTACATTGTGAAGTTTACAACAATGATAATTAGTACAAAACAAATATACTAGTCAACGACTTACCAAATTTAAATATAAATGTAATCCAATAGAGTGTATTTATAGTATTAAAAGATTACAGTCCAAAATTATAAATGTATGCTTGTTTGTCAAGAAAAATAATTTATGAAAATAATTGTATTAATTATTTTTAAAACTATTTTATGTAAGCAATTTAAAATGAAATTATTATATTAACGTTTTGATTATTTAGCGACCTATTTAAAATTATCCACAACTCAAAATTGGGGGGGTGACCCTATGATTGAGAAACACTGTTTTATACCAGACATTTGTTTTCAATTTTGTAATCTCAAATACAAATGTATTAATATTAGTTATTGACTCTCAACTCTTCAGAGATCAAATGTATAACGAACTATTAAACATATTAATTCAAAATATGTTACAATAAAACAAGAATTAACATAAATAGATTAGGTATACATCAAATTATTTAATAATTTATAATAATAAAAATTCAAAATTACATTATATAATTGTCTACATAAATTAATTTCATGGTTGAGTGTAAGCACCTTCAAGATGACATCAACAACTTAATAATATAGTTAAATAGCATTAGCCTAACACAAAATTTCAGTAATTACCAAACTATAACTTTTTCTCGGCTTACTTTTAGCACTAACTTTAAATACTCTATCAACAGATCCTCCCTTGAATCAATATCCCTAAACAAAAACTTATATAAATTTATATTTTTACTTCCTTCTTTGATTTTCATTATCACAAAAACAATCAATGTTACAACACGCCAAAAACGGTCAGTTTTGTAAAGTAAATGAGTAAATGTATACTCTGATTAAGTTTATTTTTGAATATGTATCTAAAATGTAGGATACAAATTCCATCAAGAATACCATAGCTTTTAGTTCAAAAGAATATAAAGGACTTTTTAAGCTTTGCCAGTCATATTCCATAGCGTTTGTTATTGCTGTAGATTCCTTCTTCCCCAAGACTATGCTTCATTTTTCTACTAACAAAATCTTAATAGTTTAACTAACCAGAAGATTACAAATGTTTTCTTTTTAATCAAACTAATCTTTGGCACTATTGATGCTCCAGCTATCTTATGTAAAGATAACTATGAGTTTCTTCTCATATTTCTCATTCTATTCTATAATATCAACTATAGCAGTAATAATTAAATACATTGTATGAGGCACCCTACACATTCTAATTTTCAACTACCTCAACAATCACTTATTAACTATTATATTATTATACTTAAATTTTATTATGGTCTTATCTATTATGTATAAAACACGTGAATCTATTAGAAATGTGTACCTACCTTTAAGATATATATTTATATTATTGTACTATTATTTAAATAAAAATAATGAATGATCCACTAAAAACAATTTACTATATAAGGTGTAAAATATGAATGTCCCATGTAAAATATCTGAAAATATTTTTCTGAAAAACATTTTATCTGAACCATATTTCATGTGGAAAATTCCCATAACTTATTAAAGACGATAACTTTTAAATCAGTGTTGTACTAATTTATGATGAGCACTGTTTAGGGACTTCTACATGTAATTTATGTTCTGTCTACCTCTTACATAATATAGCAACATTACATATCACAGTACAACAATTACAACTCTAATTAAGTTTAGAGCAAAGGGACATATAATACAGTTTATAAAGAATAGTATTCACCATGCCTTGTCTAACAATTTCTTTTTTTAATGAATAATCAAATATTTTTCAGATTGAATGCTCTTTGTACATTTATTTTTGGATGCAATAAATAAGAATTTACATGAATACAACTAATATGAAATATATAAAAACTTACTTGAGGAGCAGTAGCTTTTCCACTAAGTTTTCCTAGTTGAATTTCTAATAACCAAGCATACTCTAAAGTATCTTGATTAAGATTTCTTTCAGAATCACTAAACATAGCATGGCCTCGGATCTTAATAAAAATATTTATTGAAACTCATGTTTTAAAATAGGTATTAAGTATTATATAAAATGCATACTTGCAAAGCAGAAAGCATTAAATGCCCTTGATTTAAATGATGATCTTTTGGTGATCGATTTCCTAATTTATCACTAGATATAAGTAAACTAGGGGATAACAGCAACTGTAACTGAGTGTCATTATAACATTTTTTCATTTCCAGTCCAAAGCGTTCTATTATTATAACTGGACATGGAGGGTCATTATCATTGCAGTTCTGAAATTATAAAAGTAGATGCAGTTATTTTAAATTAAAAATCAGGAATATTAACTTACTTTAATTAAATGGGCCTGTAAATCATGCATAGTAATAGAAATAACTACTTCCAATGGTCTGTATTCTCGAGGATCTACTTGAATTTTTACATCTGATAAAGAACTATTATCAGGTTCTGAAGCTTTATCAGTATTTGTACTTTTTGGATTTAATTTGTCATTCATATCTGTAAAAATTTGATCTTCACCAAATAGGCTTTCCTAAAAAGCAATATGCATTAAAATATAATTTTTGTTAATAATATATTATAAGTAAGTTACTTTCAAATGAAAAAAATGTCTAAGCCAGGATCCATATAAAAACATAACTGATGAACCTATTTCTAAATCTAAACTAACTTTATCAGCTGGTAAAGTAGTTGGATCAAATTTTTGACCCTCTTCCTGAAATATTAAATTAAGTATAAATAAGTAAATAAATTATTCAATAAATAAGTTTTATATTCTATTTATAACTAACCCGAGTCCAGTGGATAGGAACATTTTGAGTTTTATGATGTTGCATTCTCATTGGAGACAATAATTTTTCTTCTTTTTCTGGTGTTGTAATGTCAGCTTGCGGAGGTGGTCCATACATTGGCATTGGATGATAAATAAAATTAATTGACAAAGCAACAATTGGCATAGTCCAACAATCTACCCATCCAAGACTAAATAAAAAACTAAAATTAGCTAAAACAACAATTTTTAGAAGTTTTAAAATTACTTATACCCTTTTTGACAAACATTTCTCCATTTGCGTCCATTGTCATCTAATTTTGATCTAAATATTTTTCCATCACGTCCAAGTAATTTAGCATTTTGATTTAATGATAGTAAAACACTTCGGCTAGTATAAACTGCAGGTAAATACATGGATAAATCTATACTTTCACCTTGAATCCAAAATCGAAGAGGTAAAGTATCTGGCATAAACTCCGTGAATGGAAGATCAAATGAAAAATCAAATAAATCACCACTAGCCGCAATAAGAGCTAGATATGAAGCAAAATAAAAGATATTTAATTTATATAGCACTTTGATAATCATGAATAGGCTTAGGGACTTCTAACTCTAAACAAACAACCAAATATGGTCTAAAAATATATATTTTTTTTATTGAAATAGTATACTAAGAACTTAACTATTAGTGTTTCTTTCATTATTAATGAAATTTACAAAAAAAATTGACCGTTTGAAAAACATTTTTCAATGATTATTTATTACCTAAAGTAACTATTTTACAATAGTTTATTCAACTATGCTGTTGCGTATCAGTGTCTTTGAATTTGAACAATGAGAATTGAAAAAAATCATGTATAATACATAACATACAATAAAGTAAGATATGAGTGCATGTCCTTTTAAAGTACTTAAAATCTAAATACTGCTAAAATATGCTCTAAAAAATGCAAAAACAGTAAAATATGTAAATATATACAAAATAAAATGTAAGATTTAGATTTTTTACACAATAAACAATATATATGTTCAAATTTACTTTTATTTAATCTTTCAAAAATAATATAAAAATGCTAGTCCCAAGCTCTAATCATGAAATATCTAGATATTTTATTTTAAATCAAAGAGTTTACCATTTTCTTGATTTTGTGATGAACAATCAATCCAATTATATTCATTACTAATAGTTATTAATTCAAATTCTTTCATAAGAACTGAAAACTTCCATGTATATGGCACAAAATGTAAAATATCAGGCCTACTTTTGCTAGCCCAGTCATTTATCATTTCTATTTTAATAATTAATTAATTAATTATATACTTATTAATAATATTTAATATTTTGAACTTACCTTGGAAAAAACCCTTATGAGCATAGGTGAACCACCCTGTAGCTTTACAACCAGTTAAATTAAACAACCATTCTTGATGATCATTCCACTGAATTGGATAATGGCAATGAGCTGAAAATTCTAGTGTTTCACTCTCAAGTAAACTGCGAAACTTATAAACAAAATAACACGTTAGTAAAAAGTTTATTTAGTTTAAAGAATGTATGAAAATATTTTACTTGCAAGCTTGTAGTAGCTTCTAAATGAAGAAGTTGTCCAGTAATTTTGGTGGTATAACCATCATGTGCTACTAGCCATGGTAAAGTAATTTCCATGTATGATCCAGGTCCAACATTAATGTGAATTGCATTTGTTTCCTAAATGTATTTTTTAAGTTTAAAAAATATATAAACTTTTGTTTATAATTTAAAAAAAGCATACCTTATTTTTTGAAAATAAAATGTCGATTGTAGATTCATAAAGTGTATTCAGGCGAATATCAAATGCTTGAACTCGACGTTTTTCACCAGGTAAAGGTGGATCACTAACCTATATAATCAAAAGAAACTGTAGACCATGATAATAAAGAAAAATAATATATTAACCTTGAGTGGCTGATAATCTTGAGGAAAAAATAACTTAAATAAATGATCTCTCTGTCTGTCTGCCCATGGCCCATAACTAAAGTCTGTTCCTTTACCGCACTAGATATTAACAATTAATATATCAATATTATTTTTATTGTTCAATGTTAGATATAATATTTAAATTTTTAATTAATAATTTATCGCATATAATAATATTATACCTGTAAAGTTAAACTTTAAACGAGTATAATTTAATAATAAAGTTAAAGAATTCATTGAGTAAATATGGATCAAATTATACTAAACAATAATAATTGGGTTGAGATACACAGAATTCCCAAAAATATATATCCATTGCAAAATCTCAGAAAGTATTAACATCATTCGGAATTTTTGTTTGGATAATTTATAAAACAAGTAACTCTAAAATGTTATATTACCATTACTTTTGTAGGTGAAATCACTACTTACTTTTGATTTTAAATAGCAATTATGTAAAAAATTCCATTATAGATAATGTTTTGGTTAAAATACATTTTGGTGTTGACATTTTTAAATTCCATCAACCAGTTGACAATATATTCCACTTTTAAATTTCAGTAGAAGGAGAATAGTGGAGCACTATTAAAATGCAATAAAAATTAACACACAAAGAATACTTCACTACTCTCTCGCTACCCAAACTTAAAAATGGAATATCTCATCAACAGTTGAAAGGAAATTAAAATGTTCAACACTTCAATTTATTTTAATTAAAACATTATCTATTTGTGGACTTTTTAATAAATTTTGCCATTTAAAAATAAAGTCAGTAGTTTTTTCACAACTAAAAAAAAGGGGATAGTAAAAAAGTAACACTTTAAAGCTACTTGTTTTATAAATTAACAAAAAATGTTAAACCTTTATAAGATATTGCAACAGTTATATTTTTATGAGACACTTGTATAATTAAAACTTTAAAAACAAAAATATGTATCATATTCAAACTTGAATGAATCAATAAAATTATAAAAGAATAAGTATTGTTTTTAAAAACATAGTTCTTTATATATTTGTTTCCATAATAAAATAAATTATTAAATTCACTATTATTTCTGCACTTAAATAATAAATTTAAAGTTAATCTTCTTCTAGTTTTAATACCTTTATGTCTATTCCCCAAATGGGTGGTGCAGACTCTACTATATCTCCATTAGCTAATTGTAGCATTTCTGGTTCTTCAGGTACAACCCCTACAAAATAAATTAAATATTATAACTTGGGCCTAAATTTAAATACTTAGTTATGTAAAACATTATGGGAATTGTTTACCTGGTTCGTCCATGTAATAATAGAGTTCTATATTATTTGAAGAAAACACAACAAAACCAGCTCCCATGTATCGAGGTGGTTCATCTGCCATGCCAATGTATTTAGGACTAGGTGCTAATATCACCTATAAAAAATGAATAACAATTTAATACAAATCTAATATAACAATAAAAAAATGATTTTACTTTAAAATTCTCAGCTTTGCATTTAACAAAATGCATAAAATGATCCAACTTAGAAGCAGCCGGTTTAGTGGAATATACAAAATGGGCTTCTTCTACATTGACTAGTAAAGTAGTTGGTATAAGTCGATTACCAAATACCACTCGGCCCTATATTTTAAATTACAACAATAAGAAACATTTTTATTATATAAAAAATATATAATATAACTAACCGATGAAACTTCCATTTTTATCACAGGTATGAGATCTCTCCAACTTTTTCCAAGTACAGCTTCTTGTTTTTTATCTTTACTTTTTTTTGCTTCTTCTTCTTCTAAAAAGTATTAACGGTATATACTATTCATACCAAAATTATTTACCACTAACAACTAATACTACTTCTTCAATTTTTACTCACTTGTACTCAATTCATCCCAAGGAATAATTGACGGATCTAAATTAAATACTTTTTCTAAATTACTATACATTTTACAACGATTATAAACATGTAATTCAAATCCATTTAACATAACAGACAACCTTGTATCAGAATGAGATAAATCTAAAAAAAATTCAACAAATATAATTAATATATACTTAAAAACTAAAGTTATAAATAAAATATTATAGGGAAATAAATTTGCTAACCTTCTGACACATTTTTAGGAACATATGATCTCCACCAACGGAATATCAACCAACCATCTTGAACTCTAATGGTATAATCTTCAGTAATATAAATTATATCTCTGAACATTATCTTACCAGAAAGAGCACAGACTGTAAAAGAACCTATAAAACATTTTGGTTCTTAGTGATTAAATAAAAGCTGCAATAAGAAACTCATGTATCAATTTAGACAAGTTTATTTTTAAATATTAAATCCTTAATAAAAGTAATTCAATGTATACTACACATCTCCTACTACATGTTCATAACACTACATAAATAAACAAATTAAATTTGATTATAAAATCTAAAAATATTTAAAAATAGCAAATCTGAATATACAAATTTATAATTTATAACTCATACACAGTGAATTATATTAACTTAAAAATTAAATTATAGAATAAAATACAAACTTTATTTCAAGAAGTTTAATTATAACATGACTTATTAAGAAATTAACATATTTCATTTCTAAGCATTTCTAAACACTTTATTTGTTTACAAATAGGAATTGATTTAAAGATTATCAAAACTTATCAATTCTAGATTTGACACTAATACTACAATGTCTACATTTTTCTTTGCTATTTGTAGAAATAATAAATAGCTAAGAGATGTGTAGTCAACAAACCAAATATATGTATATTTTTATTTAATTTAGACATATGTATTATACAATTTTTGTAATCCTTAGAGTGCATTCAATTAATATAATAATACAAACTTACCAATACTAAGATATCCCTTTGTAGCATAGAATCTTGTTAACAATCTAGTGACAATGTACGCCGTTACTCTAGAATTGTAGTAAGTAATATATATTACCCACACCATTCCTGATATCAGTGAAAATAACAGCTTTGCAAAATTGCTATCCATTGTAAGGCCATCTAGGTCTACATTAGTCAAGTTGGACACCCACCGAGATTCCTCCATACTGACTGTCTCATACATTTGTGTCGTCTCCATTACCATCTTAAAGTCCTTTAGACAAAATATAAATGTAAAATTAATAAATGTATTAAAAATAACAAAAACATTATGTGTTTAATTTACAATGACATTACAATAATTTTATCATCCAATTGGCACCAAAATTATTGGGCAATTAGTAAAACAAAAAATAAATTTTTAAATAATACCTTTTTTTACAATTGTTCAAAATAAAATATTTAAATGGGATATACATATGCATTTTTTTTAAAATAACATACAAATTTTTACTTTTAAAAAAATCTATAGTCATGAAATTATTTAGCAAAATATTATATACATATTACCACTTATGTTTAACCTTCACACATTTATTACAATTTTATGATAAAATAATTTTAAGTAGCATACAGTTATAAAGAATATAATAGACAAGTGCCTAATATACACAATTATCAAAATTGAATGTAAAAATTAAATTAATCATAAACATGATTATTTATATTTCTTAAATGTTTTATTTTTTTTATGATTGAATTTTAAAAATAGTTAACTGTTCCAATTAAAATGATAAATAATACTGTAAATAAATTACAATATATAAATATATATAATCTGTTGTGAATCGAAAAGTCACTATTATGTCATTATACTAATCTAATATAAATAATAAATTATAATAATCATTAAGATATTCATCATTAAAAATATGTTCAATGTGTACAACCATATAATTTCAAATACTAAATTTATTACGAAGACAATTTTTTTTTTCTACATCAAATTAAATTAGTTAAGAAGAACAATGTACGAACCTTTAACAAATATTACAAAACAAAAAAAATCATATCATCCATATTATTAATAATTTAAAAACACAATAAAATGTATTTTAAAATCTATTTTATTTCTAATATAAAAGTACTAAATAATTAAACAATAGATTAATTTATTTCCACGTCTCTTAAGTAGATGAATTATTAATTCCAAAATCATTACAACAATATGAAAAAATATAAACAACATTTTTGTTTAAACCATTATCCATATACCTAAGTGGTAGTTGCCAATAGATTTTTTAAATAATAAAATAAAACAAAATAAATACGAAAAATTTAATAATATAAGTCAAACCAACTCATTTAAAAAAAAATTTTTTTTGAAAATACAATGTTTTCTAGTTTTATGGGATATTTTCCAAAATAAAAAGGTGACAATTTTTTTAAATACTTCAATTAAATTCCTTGAAACACACATTTAGAAAAAAATAAAATCTTAATACTAATATGGGAGCCAAACTGCATTTGCATTATTAAGAAAGGGTAATTAATTCCATATCTATGTACAAATAACCCAACCTGATACCTCTAGCATAAACTTCATACTGTTATAACTCAAAAACTGTACATCCAAAATTACTATTATGCATATCAACATTTTTCATGAATCAAGAATTTTGTTTTTTAATTTTATCTATTGTATGAGTATCTTTTAAATCAGTATTTAATTGCATGGATTATTATTTAAAAATAATTGATCTGACTTGTTCATAGTAATATTATGAAATAAAGGTAATATTTTAAAATTATTATGAATACAATTTTAACAATTATATATTGTCTGAAAAAAATCAAAATCGCATTTACCTAGATACATCATAAATTCTCTGTAGATTATTCCTGGTATATGATAAAAGAATCGCCTGTATACACAATTCACACATATACTTGTATTTTTTATATTTTAGATAATTAAAATAAAACCTTATAATTAGTACTTCTCGATAATAAGAAACAAAACCAATTGTTTGATTAAAATATTGTTTGAAAACAATCACATACCTATAGTTTTAATAAATATTTTATAAATGACTTTGGCACATACATACAAATGTTCCAATAACATGTTGTCCTTAAAATGTAACCAGTATAAGTAGTTACTAGTTAATAGAAAGTCGAAGGAAAAACTACATTATACAATTGTGTGACAACTTGCTAGACAACTGTTGAGTCACTAGGTATATTTTAAATACAACATAATATTTTATGGCAAACATCTACACCAATAACTGTTATTAAATTATTACAGTGCATTCTTCCTATTAATCCAATAAGTTTAACGTTGAGTTTTAAATGTTAAAATAATTTTAGAAATATCTATAGATATTTTTTGTGCAAAATAGGTAAGTACATTGGGAACATGTTTTTAAAAAATGAACACAAGAATAGTGTTTCAGATTATTTTACTTACTTAATTTTTCATCGTTTTCATTTACTTTTAGGTTGATTTTAGAATGTACGCTATTGACACCTTGATAATATAAAAACCCATAAGTATTTACAAACACCAAATTTTAATTTACTTAATTAATTCTAAATTTTGTTTTTTGCTAGACCAAACAAAATGTGGTACAAATGTTCACATAGTTCTGTACCTAATACATTTAATACAAAATTTAATTTAATTATGTTAAGTAATATACTATGTTTTAACATTATATTCATACTACCTATTTTAATTCTCATATGTGTAGGTAGTATAAATATTATGAACCTATTACAAGTCTGTTCAAATGGAATTAACTAATTTAAAATATCCGTTAGTCTGATAAACATGAGAGAAATAACACCAATACACTTGGACACTTTTAATCAGCTATACTCCAAAGTGACTGAAAGTCAACTGATATGGTTTATACAATAATTTAGGAGAAAAAAGGAAATTATGTGGAAACCAAACCAGACTTTTCACCAAATCTAGACAAACTAAACCGGAATTCTTTAGAGGAAATCTAAATTTTAATGTCCTGTAGCAAAACAGTAGCATAGAATATTAATTACTATTACCATACCCTATGGTAATAATAGTGGATAATAATCAGTATATGTTACTCTAGTGATCACGATATGCGATCGTTAATTAATATTTAATATGTCATAAAGAACGAACCTTCTAAAATATCAAACTTTTGTCACCGGGCAGACGATTCAGTGGTGCAGACTCGGACGTACCCGGCGGGTAGTTTCATGATAGACAATAATAGCACTAAGGTTACATTATAATATTTACAATAAATAATTGACACACGTTATACGACAACAATGAGGACATAAAAGTAACACTTGACGACGGCGAAACGACCATTATTGTTGATGGAACAGTCCATCGAAAAGTATTATTCTAAACTTCAAGTCGTCGTCAATGTTTTGAACGAGATTAGTAAATAGTGATTATAACAAGACACGCCTATCAGTCGATAACACTGAATCAACTATCAGAACTTGTGTACAATGACTCCCAAAATGCCAATGCCATCGACATCGTTTTGGCACGTCATAAGCATAATAATTAACAATTATAATATTATATTATTATTAAAATAATTGTATCACGATTCACGATGTGAATTGTATATTTATATCATTCTATTAAATATGATTAAACAGGCTTCTATTTCATTAGCCCGGTCACATTACAAATCTGTGAACTAAGCACTATGCCAGTGGTTCCCAACCTATAGCCCGCGACCTATCGAACAATCAAACCATGTTAAAGTGCAGATTAGTTAACTCAGAGTTACCGTCGAACTGATTTTTATTATGCATGCACGTGAGGACTCTGTACACGACTTTATCATGTATTCGCCAACCGCAGTGACACCGTATCTCATTCACCAAAAATAATGCCATTTTTCAGAATTACATTATTATTCACAACTTCAAAAGAATTCGTGACGTTTTCCCGAGTTTTAAATTAGTTTTTCTTGTTCATGGTAAATTTGTTTTGGTGTTTTATTAATTTGTAAATCACGGTACCTTGTTACAAAGTAATAAAAGCTACCTGTATTAAAAATTAACACCGATAATATAAACACATTTTTGTTTAATGCATATATTATTTTTGTTAATTTTCACAAAAACAAAAAATATTTAACAATAATATAGTTTCTACTTCAAATAATTTACTTTTTACCTATATGCCCATGAATATTGTTATATTCAAAATTTTAAATCCAAGTATATTTTGCGTTTTGTTATCCTTATCACAGAACAACATTAAACAAGTGATATAAATTGCGCGTACTCCATAGATAAAGGAAGTACTTCAGAGTTCAGCAATGCTGCTATGGTCAGATTATACTGTAATACTCTATGGCAGTGGTCTTCAACCGATAGATCGCGTGTACTTTAAAATTGGGTCGTCATAAGTTTTCTTTTTAAAATAAAAATTAAGTTTATACAATTATATAAGGTATACAAATAATTGTTTAATTATTAAACTTCGAAAATTAATAAATGAAAATACGGTTAAAAATTATTGTAATATATTATATATCAACAATATTATAGAGTCTATGGGATACATATTTTACATTAGCCTAGGAGAATTATACCCCCGGTAAAATTGTCTGGGGAATTAGGATAATACTGGAACAATCATTCCTTTTCCTGGTTGGGTTATCCTGACAAAAATACATTTAAAATTGATAGACTTACAAACATAATATGATAATATAGAGCTAAAACTAGCACGACAGACGTAAATTATTAAATTATAATACATGTGTAATCTATTTTACACCAAGGCTACTATTGTATGTCGGGTAATATATAAATTAAGGTAGTGTCTCTCCCCCCCCCAGGGGTATAAAATATGGGGTTGATAATCACAAATGGGTGTAAATCGAATTCCAATACATTTATAATTTTTTTCACATCATTGATAGACCACTATTGTAAGTGGGAATTCCGAAAATATATAAATTAAGGTACTCCTCGATAAAATAACAAGCTGTAAGTTAAAAGTGTTAGGGTTATTTTTTGTAAATTCAAAACCCTAAATTCCTGTTTGTTTATTGCCAAATAAGTACTATGCGTATGGTTTACGGTGCTCTTACACAGTCAATATATTCATAAAGGATGTCTGCCTGGAGACATATATGATTATCATTTAAAAATACTTAATACTACTTACTGTGAATAGTCTACTAAGAAATGTTAAAAACAAAACCGTTTCAAACAAGTAGGTACTAAAGATTTCTATAATGAATATAACTTATTTTTTAAATTTAAAATAATTGCATATAAAAGAGATCTTATTAAATTTATATTATATCAATTTAAATGAAGTAAGCATTAATCACAATTACAATATATGAAAAACCAACAGAAATATATTTAAAATTATAAGTTCAAAACTGAATTTGGTAAGAGAAACTCATTAAATATTTGTATTAGCTTATGTTATTAAATAATATTTAGTATTAAGATTTACTAATTTGAGTTTATTTTTGAATACCTAATGTTTAGTATAAGAAATGTTATGCAATAAAAAAAATATATTAATTTTTCAATTTATATAATTTTTATTTTAATATAAATTCTGTGATACATACTTGACCTACAACTAAATTAATATCTATATTAGAATTAGTGCATTTTCACTATATATTGAACTCTTATAGTTACCTATTTAAGAAATAGCTAAAACATTATATATAGAAAGAGAGATTTACTTAAATTAGAACTCTTGTTTCCTGCTCAAACTTGCTTTTGGAGAAAAAACTGAACAATTATTTTATATTTCATTTACATGTATTTGTATGATAACTTGAGAAATAATAATACATACTACTACTACTATATGTAACATTGACACAAATAAATAAGTATTTTTGTTTTCAAAAATAAGATTTGCTTATAAGTAAGTACTTACTTTAATTGATATTTTAGGTAATTACCCAATAGCCAATTCATTGGTGTTATTGAAGATAAATATATTTATAATGGATTTTAAAATATAAATTGCAAAATATTATATACTTTATACAAAAATAATTTGATCGGTATAATATAGGTATTTATGTATTAGGTTCCTACCTACACTATCCTGTTGAATGCAAGTAGATGCACTGAAAAATGTATTATATACCCTTTATTTTTAATATAGTTAAGCAGGTAAACAAAATAAACACTAGGTACTTACTAATTAATAACAAAACAACATATTCACATTTTAATTAGGTACCTCATAATTGATACCTACTTGCACTTTTATTATTATTAACATTTTATGTAGGTAGTATTATACTATCTATGATAATAATAGAGGTAGGTACCTACCTACCTTCGTGTTTCATGTAAGTTAAGTAATTCAATGAATATTATAAAATTAAATACATAACATAGGTAATAATATGTACCTATATTAAAAATACTTTATAAATTCATAATTAAATACCTACATAATTAATATATATATATATATGTATAATTATAATTAATACATATACATAAAGTTAATTAAATAGCTTAAAATATATTATTTAATCTCCCTGAAACTACAACAAAATTATCTCAAGTTATAAGCAAGTTTCACCTTGTTTTTGTTTTTACGATTACTATTAAGATACTTAAAAAAAATCAAATCAAACATTTTTAAACATTTAAAATTGTCACTGTTATTTCAAATTATGTGGATAAAATTGTTTTGGATTTGTATAAGGGCTAAAAAATTAATATTATATAAGTTAACTCGTACATTTTTCTTGTAGGAAAAAAATTTATTAATTATAAAGTCCATAATCAAAATTGTTTTTAAATTGTAGTTTAGATTATGTAACTAAATTTATAAAAAATTATGAATATTTTATACAATTAGTGTAAGATTTTATGAATTTTATATGTACCTAATAATTACAAAATTATAATTTTTGTCCTTTAAACATTTAATAAGTTGTTAACAGCATAGTTAAATGTACTTATTTCAGTTGTTGATTTTGTGGTCCAAGACTATTTTCTTAAAATAAATTGTTTAAAATTGTATAGCCATTCAATGATTTGTTTATAAAAAACTAAGAATTCTAAGGAAACAGTGAAATTGTAAGTGAAAAGTAGTATTTAATCAATCGTTAATATTAAAATATACTAATATATAGATAAAAATTTGTTTTTTATTTCATCAGTCGAAATATTAAAAAGTCAGATATAATATTATTTGTTATTACGACAGACAGTACACTTTTGTTAATTGATATCATTTAGACATATAGGTGTGTTGCTCTGTAAAATTATTGAAACATATTCAACATAAAATATTATATACTATTAAATAAAATAAAAATATGATCTATAAGGATAAGGTTAATACAAATTTAATTATTGTTTAATGCCATCTTGTTTTTGCAAAAGGTTTTTCAGAATCATTTACTTAGTTAAAAATGAATAATTGATGCAAGTAAGTTGAACTCAAAATGTATATGCAATCAATGAGTTAATTTATGAAGTTTATTCATTAATAGTATTTTAGTAAGTATTATTGTGTTATTATACCTAATTTTAGTTAGGTTTACTTTTAAACAAACAATTGTAAACACAATATTCAAAATTATATGTACAAGTCTATATTTGAATAAACCAAACAGTAATAAGTGTTAAAATGCACAAATTGATACAAACTACAAAGGTACCAAATAAAATGTGGCAAGAAAATTAAGTTGTACATTTTTTACAAGTACTTAATTTTGGCCAACTTACTACACATTTAGTTATACAAAAAGAAAAATAATAAAAAATTGTAACAGTCCTAAATACTAGTGGTGTATATTTTCAAGTGTTTGCGCAGTTCTGGACATGTCGATGAGAATATTCTGTTTAGCCGTTATCACACTGTACAGAGTCACAGTTGCTGCTGTAAAATATACAGTTGCCATACCCACTATAACATATCAGGAACACAGCTACTAAGAACACTATGCTGCATATTGTGCACGGTTTCCGCTCCAAAAAGAAACCAGTCAAGTACAGTACCATGAACATGACGTGGGTCTGCAACAGTGCTGGATTCAATGGTTTCGGTATGAGTAAGACGGGTATTAGCCATTGTAGACAGTACATGCTGTGAATGTGCAGACTTAAAAACTATACTGAACTACGAACGTATTTTTTTTTTTATTATTATGGCGGATTTTAGTTTGAATAATTAGTTTGAACAATGAAATTAATACAATTTTAATTAAAATAAAAATGTGTACATTATGTTATGTACGTTCCGCTAGCAATATTTGATAAGAAAGCGCAGTGGTTCTCAAATTTGTATATAATGTTGCCTATTCAACTCCTATAAATGTACTTCTCTTATTTTAATAAGTTGCCTGCACAATTCTTAAAAATTAATCGTTTCACCCATTCTTAAAATTCTATTGCTAACGTTCAATTTTGTATCTATGTTGCCTACCAAGCTCCTGAAATTGTATAGTAATATTTCTCAGTTTGTCTATTTAATGCCTATCTAACTTTCAAAAATCTATTGCTATTGTTCAAAAAAATATTTCTATACCTGGGTACCTATCAAAATTTAATTTAATACAAAATATGTGTTTAATATTTTAAATATTCCCTAACTTATGAAATAGTCTCGAATATGCAAAAAATACTTTGTCCTGTGAACTCTTTATTGAATAAATCGTCCACAATTCTTACTCTCATGACTGCATATATGTAGGTAGGTAACAATATGAAAATCAATCAAATTCAAGAAAATAATAATGATAAAATTTAACCATTTCTTACAAAATTTTACATGGATTCTTAATTGCCTGAAATACTTGACCCAAGGTTTGATCGAGGACTACCACCAATTAGGCCGAGTATACTACAAAAGAAGTTGTAAATTCAAAAAATGCAAAACGTTGCATATTTTAACTTTTAATCTTATATTTTATATTAATTATGTAGATATAGATAAGAAAAAAATAATTATTTATTTATATTTAATTAGATTTTTCATATTAATAATACCGTAAACAGGTAGGTGAGTATAATAAGTGTAATCATTGGTATTTATAATCAATGCTATCGTTGGCGTAGAAAGACTCGGTAACGGCCTTGGCAAACTTAAAAAAAGCGCCTTTTTACTAATTAAACATTTTATGTAAATTGAGATTTTATTTTTTTTAACCTTTAATTTTAATAATTTTTTTTAAGAATACAATTTATATCTACTGGTTTTTATTACAGGGTAAAGTTTAAACTTTAAAAATTTGCTTTTCGTGCTACAAAGAAGGCTGTTTCGGCTGGTTACTGTGACGTTACGCTAATACTTACAAAATTATTTTTTTGTTCTTTTTATTGATATCACATTGTTCATTTTTGCAAATTTATTATTTATCTAACACCTCAAATTCAATTTTCACGCGTTTTGAGAGCCATTGGGCTCTCTTATCAAATATTGCTAGCGGAACATATTATAGTTATTAACAAAGAAACCAAGGTTTATAGATAATATTAGTATCTATAAACACAGTCTAAGAATATAAGGTCAGGCAAGTATCGATGGAACACACGCTTTTATTATGGAAAAAATTCGGAATGGGCGCAGTGCTGCGTTCCATTAGTTTAATAATTTTGATAATATCATGAAATCTATGACCCGAAACATAAATTAGAAATTTATTCATAAACAATATTATTATTCTAAGACAGTGCCATAGACATTAATTTCCTCATCCCTACTCACTCTATATCATATATAATTAATAATTCGAAATAAAACATAACATATAACTTGATAAGGACTCAATAGGAACACTAGTTTACCAAATATTGCATTTGTATCTTTTAAGTTTGAATATCGATACAAAATGCCCATATACTTTAACACGAACAAGAAAAAAAACTAGCAACATTTTGTACATAATTTGTATCAATATATTATTAGGAACTATCATCAAGCCATCGCAATTAGTGTACCTCCTATTATTTAATAATTTATATTTATTTACATTACAACACATTGTATACAATATTCTAATATTTTTATTAACTAATTAACATAAAATATTAACGATTAAAAATTTAAAAATCCTAAACTTAAATGTTGAGCATTGATAATAAATTGTTAAAATACGAAATATTATTTGGTTTTTATTTAAGCCGCTAGAGTGCAGCAAAACGCCTGTTCCAGTTTTGCTCCGTAATAAAAGCGTTTTTGTTTGTACGTATTTTCATGTGAGTTGCACCGTCCTGACTATAAACCTTGCGAAGGAACGAAGTCGAGATAATAATAATGATAAAAATATTGATTTTCTAGTGTTTCCTAAATTATTGAAGTGAAAATAATATGTAATTACTAATGTTCAGTTTTCGGTTTACACCATGAGAGAGAAGCACCTATTGATTCACATGATTTAAGTATCTATAGACAACCTACCTATACCTACTTTAAAAACAATAATATAACGTGGGTTGAAGACAAGGTTTAAATATTAAATTGTGCTTGTAGGACGTAGTTATTATAGTAGGAAATATAAAAAGATGTTTAAGATTATAGTATATGAAACATAGATTTGAGTAAGATACACAAACTAAGATATACTTGACCTTAGTTAATAGTGGGATATATCTTAATTCATGCTACGAATTGAATACCTATCAAAATATATCTGTGGCTCTGCTAGACAATTGTATACAATAATCAATAAAAAATGCATATATATCATATTTTGACACAATAAAATGTCGACTTTATTCTTCATATTTCACGAAATATCAACGTTAAAACCGGAGTTTACGGAATTGGTATTTATATCCACTCTTTCCGTACGTTTTTTTCTAATTATTGTGAAAACTGCTCGGAAAATTATACAAAAATGCTAAATTGTTGTTTTTTGATTAGAACGAGATATCTGGTAGAAAATAAGACCAAATAGACTTAGATGGTTTGAGCGTTGGGCGTGTCATGAGGACAGACGAATCACAAGTAATAATAATGGTATCTAAGGACAATAAACGTACCTAAATAGGAGGAAAGAGAGGAAGAGGTAGACTGAAAAAGAGTTGCTTTGAATGCGGTTGAGAATGACACTCAAGAATAGGCAATGTATATACGAGATAGAAGATCGGATTAAGTGGATATTTAGGACAAGAGTGGTCTAAATAGCTAGGATAAAGGGTAAGGAGAAGAAGGAGACACTTATTCACAATTAATTAATTGTGTTCAGTTTCCAGACAAAAACTGAACAGTGAAAATGAACACCGAAGAGGAACATGGTGCTCGATCATTTTCTTCTAAAACTATATTCAATGCAAAGAAGTTTGGTAAATGGCTCTGGGGGAAACTGGTAAAAAATGAAGACTTTCAAGAAGGTCCTATATATAATTACGAATCAGTTTTTCATCAGGCAGCCAACCGTTTCGCGACTCGATTTTGATTGGTTTTTGAACAACGTAAATACCATATCTACTCGTATCTTATTTATTTGCGTTCGTCCAGTTTTGGCCGCGGCCGTGATGCTTTATAATTTCGGCACGCAAACTAATTTCCAGTCTCCGTCGGTCGTGTCACCATAAGTGATAGTGTGTGTTTTTATTTATTTTCTAATTGTACGGTGCAATTATTGTGCAAGTGACAAGTATCAATATTAAAACTACGTTACGATGAAATTAATTAAGTGTCATAATGATCGACGGAACTAGTTTCCACCAAAATTAACCTTCACCTTTTCAACCATAATAAGTACACGTTTTTGTCAAATTATTTCCGTAATTTATTAATTGTTGCAAGTGTAGCCTCATTTTAGTTTAGAGTTGAAGTCTCTTGTCTATAAAACATAAAACACCTGATACTTCTTTGCACTTTAATCAACCATACGAAATTCTATGTTTCACATGCTCATAAAAGCCATCGTTCTTTTGGCTGCATCCGAATTATGTGTCAATAAAAAAATCGATGTTAGTCGATAACCGAGTTGCGTGGGATGAGTTATGATTATAGTCTATGGATAAGTAAACTTTATACCTACAGTTTAACGATTTATAACTTTTGATGATTAGTTAGTAGTTAAGTTAGACTTCAAACACTTGCGACAAAAACAAACAAATTATATAATTATACATCATTAATGTATCCACACATTTTAGAATAATAATACTGAAAGATACACAAAAATAATATGTAATCTTATTTACTTAAAAATGTAATCACCGGGGTCGAGTAAAAATTTAAGTTTTTCAAATTTTAAATTGTAAAATCAAAAAATAAGAGTATTTCGAGAAGAAAAGTTTTTCGCAGAATCAAAAATTTGAAAAAAAAATCGCACACTTAAATCAACTGAATCTCTAAAAAAAAAAACACGCACGCAACGCGGCCGACATTATATTTCTGCACGAAATTCGAAAACATCGGTTCTTTGGTACAAAAAAACTTTCAACCTCACCTAAAACTGCTTATTGTCGTTCGCTGTCTTGTGATGTTCCTTCAAACTTCTACTTATCTTTGGTCCCTTTGAGTACTAGGTACCTACTATCCATTTCTCTCATCTATTGTTTACTAATTCCAGAATTTTACCTATTATCAAAGTTATATCATCTGCAAAACAAAATACACCATGAAACCTCCCTCACCTATTGTAACCACGCACATCTAAAATTGAACAATCTACCAAAGTCTTATTTAGAATTTCTCATACTATTTGACGGAATTTTACACCAGTTGTTGACCTGGCGTTAGAGATCAGCACGGGCCGGGCCAACCCGACCCACACCGGGTTTAGTCCGGGCTGAGCCATAATTTAAATATTACAGGTTGGTTATAGGTAGGATCGTAATATTATTCATTGGGCCGAGTCAGTCAATAATAAAACTCATTAGTTTAATTTGTAACATTGTGTATATGTATTTTATATCTATAAATAATTTTATTACCAGACTGTATGATATTTATAAATAGATCACTAGTATAAACCAATAATATTTTACAGTTTTATCTTTATTAATGTGCGATTATGTTTTTCATTTAATCATTTTATTATTTCGTCGACTGGTAAGACATAACAATAAATTAATCCACTCTTCTCATAGTGGAAGGATGATTGCTTGCCAATAGACTCTTATGATAATTTTAACAATGAACTGAAAATTTATCAAATGGAATTATATAATCAAAATCGAGATATTTTACAATGGTGGAAGGAACACAGTGATAAACTGCCTCTAATGGCTAAACTTGCATCAAGAATTTTAGCATATTTTTCTTTGTAATATATTTATTGTCTTTATGAAATGTTTTTGTCTAATACGTCAATACTGAAAGAAAATAAAGTTGATGTATATTTGTATTTACAAACGGGCATGGTCGGGTTGGACTTTGAAAAAGTAATTACAAACGGGCCTCGTCGGGCTAGACTTAAAAAAAATAAAATATGGACCGGACCTGGACGACGACAGTTTATAAATTTAAGTTTTGGGTCGGATCGGGCCGATAAAAAACGGCCCGTGCTGATCTCTATCTGGTGTAACCCTAATACGTAATTATACGATTCCGTACGTTTGTACCTATTTGCCGTACTATTCCGTACGTCTGGGCAAAAGGTTCATTAGGCAACCTGAGTATCTGACCCTTAAATTAGTACGATTCCGTACGAAAATGAGTGCAACGTTGACAACGCGTACGAAGTCGGGTTCCACAACGTTTACTCACAAAACATGTTTACAATTTTTAATACCAATTACCGTCTAGGTATACAAGTCTTTCTACTGCACCCCGGAGCACTGTAAAATCGTACTAAACCACATAGTCTTATAATATAAACACGTATTAATAATAATACACAAATAAAATATAATGTTTTCAAGTGTAATTATAACATTACTTATTAGCCTACTAATTAGTCAGTACGAAAAAAAATGTATATACATCGAAGTAATAGTATTTATTGGCAACTAATTAATTTGCATAATATAATCAGTAAAAATAAATTTATAGGTTTAATCGTGTAAATGTGTAGAAAAAAATAACCTACATGTATGTAGAATAATAATATCTTTATTCTTCATGCTTAAAATATGTTATGCCGTAAACCACAGAGCGATCGTGATATTAAAGAACGAGCATACGATATTGTACTCTACAGCATGATAATTTAAATAGGTATGACAGCAAAAATTCTATATTCATCGTGTTCACGCATATTCCTTGCATCCGACTACCCTCCGTCTACATTTGTAACGTAAGCTTTTCGGCTCATCCTATTGGTTGTAATATTTCCATTTAAAGAATCGTGTAATACCTATAATACCACGTTAACCACGTTTTGCTTATAAGAGACGAATTAATATTGAATTTGAATTTCCGATTTATTAATTATACTGTTATATTATTTATTTATTGCAATTCTTTAGTACAATAGACACATATGTTTGTCATATTGACAAAAATGCTTGTGAATGTATTTAGGAATTGTTATAGTGGGAGTCAAAAAAAGGGAAAAGTCAAAGTTGTGTTCATTACATTACATAAATTTCCAAAAAATGAACGATTAAGGTATATTTGGTTACAAAAAATATACTATTAATTTTGAAACTGGTAAAAAACTTGTATTTTGTTGACATATTTACAACATACATACAACCTATTATACTTATACATTAACATTATAATTACCTACATTTGTTTATTATTCATGATGTTTATTACTAGCTATTCTGTTCTCTGCAAATAGTTATTGAACAAAATTACCGATTTTGTTTTAAATTTGAAGGTTCATTGGAAAGCAACTTTTCTATCATTCCAGAAAAGAATTTATATTCTTTATTTATATTCTTGAAATTACATAAATTATTAATTAGGAATCATGATCTCCAATACATCTCTGATTAATTTATTCAAAGAAGTAGGTGAATATGGAGTTTCTTACATCACAACTAGGAAACTAAATCAAGATGTCGTGGAAAACCTATTTAGTTTTCTAAAAGGGATAAACGTTTCAGCAAGTAATTATATAACAGCACTTGATTTTATGTCTTGGTATGTTTAATATGAAAATATAATTATATATTTATTTTACCATTTTTATTGAATTTCCATATAAAATTGCCACTTTATATTAGTCTTAAGTGGTACATTTTAGGTAAAAATTTAAATGTCGTATTTATCGAAAATAGAAGTACAGAGAATGGAGTAAAGGAGAGTTTTCTTGATAGCTCTGAATGTTTAACTGGTGAAATCATAAAAAATGTATACCTTTTACCTAACACCTCATGTGAAGGACCAAAAATAGACTGTATCCAAGGTGAAGTTGAAACTGATTTGGGAACTGCAAGAGTTCAAATTTCCAATAATAGTATTGATTTACTGAAACAATTTGAATTTGAGGTAGGCACCAACAATAAAATAAAACTAACAATAAATTTTAATAAATAATATAAAGTTTGCGGCATTTAGGTTTTAAATTATAACAGAGTCCTTTCACAAAATATCTACTTATGTTGAACTTTTGTAGACGTCGTAAAATTTTCAAAACATTCCAGTTATTTTCAGGCTATTTATAGGTATTTTTTTCATATTTGTCTAGAAATTATCCACAACCCTCTCCGGGCCTCTCCCCAATTGAAAATTCTTAAGAACGCCACTGTACTTATTGTATGCATAATAGAAATGCGCGTATTTCGGCGCTTTTTATACGAATTAGATTATTAGTCTATTAGATTCCTTAGGTTTATAATACAATTTGTTAAAGTTCGTCAGGTTATGGCGGTTGTGTATACATTATGGTTTTAAAATTTGAATTGTATTTAATCAAATTAATGACAAAACAATTCCAAACCCGTCAACGTCATTCTTCTTTTTCTCCTTCGCCTTCATCCCATTCATCCCAGTTTTTTGGGGTCAGTCATCGCCATCTTAAATTTAATTTTACCCGATCTCCTACCTCGCGTACACTTTGATGTCCTGATATCAATCGCGCCTCATTTTTGGTCTTCATCTCCCTCTCTTTTCTTATCTTCTTTATACTTACTCGTACAATTTTAAACTGTTGAGTACAACTTATTATGAGTTTCATGTTAAATTTTCAAGCATTTCTGTTTGGTCAAACAATGACATTCACGTAGTACCTATCAAATAAAAACTACATAAAAAATTCACAAACATAAAATGCATATAAATAGCTCAAAAATCACTTAATTGTTTTTAAAAATTTTAAAAATCTAGAATAGTCAAATACAAGATATCTGTCAAAATGTGAAGTTCACAAATATTTTTAATTGAATAACAATAAAAAAATCACAATTGAAAATAATGAAACCATTATTTCTGTAAACTTTTCCGTTTTTCTACGTTTTTTACGGTTACTCAATTATCAAGAAAAATATACGGCAAACCAAAAAAAAACAGCTATCTTAAACACTGACTACTGGAAAAAACCTAGGAAAAAAGATAAGAAAATTGGAACGGGTACAGCCACTGGTATAGTAGGGAATTTGGGAAGGTAGGATACAGACGGGAATTAAATGTATATCAATAAGCAACAATAAACCATTGCTTACGAAAAAACGATTCTGAGCGGAGTTTAGTTGATAGAGATGCTTTGTCAACCATATATATGTCATATTATAGTAAAATAACTAAATAGATTCTATATATTTTCTTAAATAATATTTGTTTAATGTTGTACCAATTTGTCCAGTTTTCCTACGTTTTTCCCGGTTTTCCCGTATTTTATCCCGGTTTTTCACATTTGCTTGGAAAACTCTTGAGAAAATCAAAATATTACCACTTTGAAGTACCTCCCTAATGAAATTTCCTTTTAGAAACATCGCTATCATTAAAAGTTGGAGCAAAATTGTAGAAAAGTTGTTTACAAAAAAGAAGGCCGTGATATATTTTAATTAATTCCTACATTTCTTATATTTTTCCGTTTTTTTTTTTCGGTTTTTCTAATTTTATGAGAATTTTGAAAAATGACCCCCTCTATACCGATTTATTTTCAAAAAAAGTGCTATACTTAGAAATTTGAACGAATCTTCTAGTAGAAAAGTTGTTTATAGATAAAAAAAAAATAAATATCTTTGTAAAACCATAAGCTTCATCACTCCACTCAGAATCTAAAACTGAAAAGTTTATTGCATACAATGTTTCATTATTTTTTGTTGTAAATCGTTAAAAAATAATCGTCGAGAGCGTTTCACAGAATAATTTTATTAGTGTTTTCTAAAAATGATTAAATTTTTAAAACATTCTAGCGATTTTTGAGCTATTTATAGATATTATACGTGTTCTATATTTTAGTTTTTCTCCGGTAGGTATTATGTAGACACAATTTATACTTGGCCGATCAGAAATACTTACTTGAATATTTAATACGAGGTTCATCATAAATTTTTCTTAGTGGACAATACATTTTGAGAGTAATGACGTACCTGTAATGTATCTTATTTAAAAGCGCCTAATATCATATTTTAACAACAATCATCAAAATTATGGCATTTTAAAACATATTTAACCGAACTTTGCTCTGAATTGTAGCAATGATTTGTTTTTAACACATGTCTTTTTATATCAAATAAATTACGAGGTTCCTATACTATGACCATATATACGAATATATCAAACGGACATAGTTTCAAAACCGCCGAGGGTTAAATTAGGGTGCTGTCTGTCAACAGATTATTTGTGAATGGTATTATACGAGAATAATATAATATATTATACACATAGGGAGCAAAAACGCTACATCATTTTAATCTTAAAACTTCGCATTTCATTGTGTATTTACGTTCGTACCATTTTTGAATACAATATTTTTGTACGAATCGAAAAATAACAGTTTTTGTACACAAAACGATTTGAAAATTGTATATTGAGGACTATAGGGACTAAAGTACCAGGCATCTTTTTTAATGGTGATAAATTTCCTTGTATTTTATTTGTTCCTTGGCATATTCTGGTTATTTTTTATTTTTGTTTGTTTTAATGAAGATATTTATCGAGTTTCAGAAACTTAAGATCATTCACTTATTTAACACGGAACTATAAGAAATGTATAACCGCTTTAGTAAGTCCTAACTTCGCCTAAAATAATATTTCGTTAACAGAGGTTTATCGTAGCATGCAGGTATAAATTTAATACCTTTGTCTATCCAACCATCCTAACTTCCAACCAACAATAGTAGCGCACGCATATCTAATATCAGCTCGTTTGGATTATAATTGACCCTAGGAATATTTTGGTTTTATTATGTGTGTTTGTTTTTTATGTTTGTTAGTAAAATTACTATTAGAAATCTTATTCCAATCAAAAATGCATGTATATTATATCATTACAAATCTAGTTAGTATTTTGAAGAAAGTTATTTTTTTGATTTTCCAAGGGGTTTTCGAAATAATTGGGAAAAACTTGAAAGAAAATTATTGGTAAAACGACAAATATTTAGAAATATTATTCCAATCGAAAAATGACAAGAGATCAGTTTTGTTCTATGTAATATACAGCCGCTGACGCAAAAAGTCGTTTTTGGTATCTAAAGTATTTATCATAATAATCAGGAACACAAAAAAACACGATTTTTTTTAAATTACGGCGCAACGATTTCATTATTTTAAATTTGTATGGCTTATGTTTTTTTTTCACCATAAATGTTACTCCAATAGAAAAACAACAAAAGCCTTTTTTGTTGCATTTTTAATTTAGTTGGTGAGTAAGAAAGTCGTTTTTTGATTTTCTCTGTAGTTTTTTAATAATTTAACGAAACCGAAAAATTGTCTATGTATTTTTCTACGTAACGGGAAAATTTACGAAAATAAATCTGTTATTATTTTAAGTTTTGTTTTTTTTTTTTTTTTATGTAATTCAGTTTAAAATAATTGTAGAGACTTGAAATTTAGACAGAAAACTCATATTTACCTTTTCTAGATGTGATAAAATGTTTAAAACATTTAAGCTATTTTAATTTTGATAAGTGTTTACGTAATTTTTATTTGGTAGTTACTCTGTGGATAAAATTGGTAGACTAAACAGAAATAATGCTTGAAAATTGAATAGGGGCTTAATTATAATTCGTAAACTGCGGTAAAAAAAATTGAATGTACAGTAGTATTTTTTTTAAAAAAAGTTTTAAGATCAAATTTTGACTAATTATTATGGCCTTTCAAAACATGAATGTAAACGAATTTCGCTGAGAATCGTTTTCGCAGGTTAATAATGGTTTTGTATAAATTATCGATAAATAAACAAATGTTTAATAAATAACTTTCCTACATATCCTGTCCTACGTTCCCGACTTTCCCCTTATAACTGTGGCGTCCCAAGCATCAGACCTTTTTTAATTTTTGTTCTTTTCTCGGTCGAACATCGTCGTCCGAGCAACCGATTTTTGTTGTTTTTAGTCGGACACGGTAAAATTACATGCAATTGTTATGGTAATACCACCGACACCGCGCCGTGCACCGTGCGCGCGTACCTATACGCGATAATTTACGAGCGGGGTTGAAAGGTACGCCAGCAGACGGAAGTGTAGCGTGTGTAATACTTCCTCATTATTACTCGTGGCTCATAATACTCTGCCGCGCGCAACGATCATCCCGCGGCGCGCGTCGTAATGTTACGCGCCGCGGCTATTTGCCGCGCAGTATTTGTCGTGCACAAACGGCGCGGCGGCTCACATGTCATGCACCGACACCGTACGAAAAACTGTAGACATACTAAAACGTACGAACGCGAAGAAGAAAAATAAGAAAACCCGGCGGAAGAAGAATAAGGTAACGAACGTTCGCCGGTTTGCCAATAATTTTACCTCACTCGGCCGCCGTCACCGCCGCCGACCTCCCCCCCCGCCGACCATCCGGTCTTTTTCTACCCGATTGGAGCGCACGAGACCCGCTCCGCCCCGGACGACCGCGCGCTTCGTCTGACGCGCGCGGCACCGTGTCTGCCGCCCGAGATCGCGGCAGTCAGTCAGTCTCCCGGTCCCGTGCATCGCCGCAGTGGTCCGCGCTCAACCACGGAACGTTAACCGCCGCGAGCTACCAGTGTGCGTTGTGTTGTACAGTGAGTGACGTACGTACGTACGCGAGAGTCGTTTATGTTGTCCCGCAGTACTTGCGCGTACGACGAGTATTATACCACTTATTATACCCCGTGCGGCCGTAATAATAATATTGTATTATAGTGTCGCGAGGAGCGATGTTCGCTTGGCGTACGGCCAACTGCGTGTAAAAAGTACATACCGTTAAATAAAAAAAATAAAATAAATTTCGAATAGGTAGGTAACATCTAAATAAAAATACCGCCGTCGGTTAAATGGGTGTTTTTCGACGATCTCGTTGAATTCGCTTTTTGAAGTACCGCAACATATTATAAATTACGATTTAAAAACCGGAAGACCGCCGAAAACCCGACAAAATGACGCTTAATGCCGTTGCCGCCGTCACGTCTCGGTCGTCTGTTCTGTGCGTCGTACTTTTCGCCGTTGTCGCCGCAGCCGCGTCCGCCGACGCTGAAATGGACACGGGCGACCCGTGTTACGACGGCGACCGGGCCCGCCGGTGCGTGCCCGATTTCGTAAACGCTGCGTACGGCGGCCACGTGGAAGCGACCAGCACTTGCGGCGTCCGCGGCCCCGAGAGATACTGCGAGTTGGGCCCCACGTCTCAGGGCGTGTGCCACGTGTGCGACGATTCGCAAGCCAGACGCCGACATCCGACCGCCTACCTGACCGACCCGAACAACCCGTACAACGCCACGTGCTGGCGGTCCGAGACGCTGTCGGCGCAACCGGTGGACCCGGCGTCCGCGCTCCCGCCACCGGACAACGTCACGCTCACCCTGTCGCTGGGCAAAAAGTACGAGCTCACCTATATCAACTTGCAGTTCTGCCCGAAAGCCGCCAAACCGGACTCGATAGCGATTTACAAGAGCATGGACTACGGCAAGACTTGGCAACCGTTTCAGTTCTATTCGGGACAGTGCCGGAAAGTGTACGGCCGGCCGAACCGGGCCGTGATCACCAAGGCCAACGAACAAGAGGCTCTGTGCACCGATTCTCACAGGTTTAACGGCGCCGGGTCGTCGGCTTCGCGGGTCGCGTTCAGTACGCTGGAGGGCCGCCCCAGTGCCGTCGATTTCGACAACAGTCCCGTACTCCAAGACTGGGTGACGGCCACCGACGTGAAAATCATTTTCAACCGGTTACACTTCCCGACCGCGGCAGACCCTCCGGCAGGCGGACCGATGACCACCGCCTCCACCACAACAACTACGACAGCCGCTACCTTAGCCGCCGCCGCCGTCACCGACGACGAAGACGGGGTGGAGTTCAAATCGGACTCTGAAGAAAATCTGACCGGCAACAAGACCAGCGCGGACCTGTTGATGTTGAACCCGGACCAGGAGCTGCAAGGACACGAACCCGAGAAAACTACCGCCATCCCGGTGACGACGGCCATTTCGTCATCCGGCCGCACGTATCATTACGCGGTGTCGGACCTGTCGGTCGGCGGTCGTTGTAAGTGCAACGGACACGCGTCCAAATGCGTACCGTCCGGACCGGGCGGTTCGCTTGTGTGCGACTGCAAGCATAACACTGCCGGGCGAGACTGCGACCGGTGCAAACCATTCCATTTTGACAGGCCCTGGGCTAGGGCCACGGTTCGCGATCCAAATGAATGCAAACGTAAGCAGATATTATGTTACCGTACCTATGTTATAGTCAATGCTGTAACAGGATACTTTAAACTAGTATCTAGACACAGACACTGATACTAGTATAGTGTAGTTGTATTTTAGTTATAGCGCAGATTCCGGCGATTCATTTCAAATGTGTGTAAGTGCGCGATTATTTTGTGGTGGTATACCTATACATATATATAGGTATACCACATATACCACCATATAGGTTAGGTTAACCATATAGGTATATTGTGCGTACGAATAAACGAACACTTTAAATAATAAACCCGTACAAACGGCCAGAGTCAGACATAAGTCGAATTTATCCGTTAAATCAACGTATAGATATTTTGTCTATTGTAGCTGCAAGTTGTTTTGAGTGTGTACATTGTTTGATAGGATTATCCACGGAATTTATTTACAACCGTTAACGTTATGATATCGAGAAAGTAGATTTGCGGTTGAAATATAGGCACTAGAATATATTATTAAAATTTCAAACAGTTTTCGATTTTACCAAATTAACTTAATTACCTACTTATGTTTTATTTAAATATTTTACGTTTATATATTTAACTTAATCGCAAAACGTAAATCGAATTACTGATTCAATTTTAAAATGTTCCGACTCCCAGTAGCAGTGCGAGTGTACTTGGCACTTTAATAAATACTTCTATACAAATCCTTTCAGAAATAAAAGAAAAGCTCTAATAAATATCATACTGACAGTGAACAGTCATCTAAAGCGAAAGATTATAATTTCATTAAAGAAGATTTAAGTAGTAAATTTCCTTCGATTTCTTCGAGGAAAATTCTCTGTGACACCGATAATTAGGTATAACAATAGCATATTTTTTATTACAAACTTAAATTGAATTTGTATTTTATTTAATTCGATTATACCCCAATTATCTGATTTTCAACTGTAGCACATTTTCGGAAAGCAAATTTTTGATTTTCCTTGTATTGTTCTTTGTAATTGGGAAAAACCCGGACAGAAACTTTGGAAAAACGGGAAAGTTTACGACATTACGGTTTCATTATTTGTCGCGATTCGCTTGAAAATAATAATCGCAGAGACTTGACATTTTCATCTTCAATCATAGATTATCTATGTCGTCACCGGCATGCAAAATGTGAAAAATTGATTTAAAAATGAAAATTGTATTGTGTTTTAATTTTGAATTGAAAACATGATGTGTTATATGAGAGACTTAACTATTAACGATACCGCTTTGATTCTTTTTTCGTAAATAAAGACGTATAAAAGACATTTGCATATAGTATATCTATAATATAAATAGGACATATTCAATCAAAACATGGATTTTTACAAACAAGTACATAATTAAACAAAAACTTTATTTAGTTATATTGACTACATAATATAAGCTATCATATTCGTAAGTAGATACTTATATTAGGTAATAATGTAATACATAAAACTATAGGCACCTCTGTCTGATCTCTGAACTAGTCAATCATAATCAACATTCAAAATATTTGGTCGGCCACCCACGATTAAAATGGGTCGGTACCCATTTTAATCATGAGACAAGCGCATTAAAAAAAAACCCATTTCGGCGCGCCACTGCGCCGGGGTACCGGGAATTTCCCGGTTGGCCCTTCTCATATAGGCTCTTGATTTATACACGTTTTCCTACGCCTATTCCCTTAAATTATCTGTTGTAACTTT
Source organism: Cinara cedri (assembly GCA_902439185.1). Lineage (NCBI taxonomy): Eukaryota > Metazoa > Arthropoda > Insecta > Hemiptera > Aphididae > Cinara > Cinara cedri. Next base: position 320,188 of record CABPRJ010001909.1, on the reverse strand, counting down.
GCGATTTCTCGGGTAGGTCGGTACTAGAAGAATGTTTATCATTTGTGTATTTCAATTATTCAGTTCTCGAGTATGTATTGGTGTTGCGAACGTATATTATTGTGCGTTTAAGTACTACGATTGCTATTGTTTTTCGCTAAAGCGGCCGCATACATTCGGTAAGGTCGTAAGATGATAAAATTGATGTACCGATGTAACACTCATTCGAAAAGCATCGACAACTCGTCGAAATTATTTTGTTCTCCTGAACCAAGCCGAAGGCTGTAGTGAAGTTCTGTATAGAGGGATCAATAGGCACATAGGTATACCTACCTAATAGGATAATGTTATGTTCGTTAAATTCTCGCGTCAAACCCGATGGAAGATTACGGGTTGACGATACGTGATCCTTTTGTATTAAACGGCTGAAAAATCGTTGTTCTCGAATAGTGACTGTTGGGTATCCAAGTCGTTTTTCTTTTTTTTTTTTTTTACAACCGATAAATAAAAATATGTTAATAAAATACATTTACAGGGGTGATTCAAGGCAATTAAAAATTAAAATCAATTCAATTGACAACGTACTTAACCAATACGTATATTATTTTGTTAACAATAGTAATAATTATATTATACCAAACTATGCATTAGTAATACGCTTCCGTTTTAAAATAGCTGGAAGCGGTTACTTGTTACAGGTAATCGAAATAATAATTATGCAAGTGACGTTAATTACAATCGCCGGCGGTTTAATTTTTTCAAAGAACGATTTTGTAACCAAAAACTGGTTATCTAATTATAGGTGTCTTGGTAATCCTTTCCCGATAAGCCATTGTCTTTAGCCATTTCTCCGCTCCGCACTGGTTGAACCGTTTTATGTTCCACAAGCGACATACGTATCAATTTTGCTTTTTATGCATTTTAATTTTTATATCAAAGCACCGAATCAGTTTTCTGCACCGAGTGAAATGATAACCCCACGGGCTCAACACTGTTGAATTATCCCAATAATTCATTAATAATAACCATTGTCCTTACACTGATAATAGTGATTCTTCGATTGCGAACATTTTTTTTTAAACCGGTTCTGACCGGTAGTAAAAAAAAAAACGGTTTTCAATCGGTAACCGGTTGACATTTATATAAATAACCGGTTACATAATATGATAACCACCACCGTATTAACCGCGAACGGCGCCGGTTGTCAACAGTTTTCGATATTTTTGGAATCGATTTTAAAACTCGGTCAGCAGTATTATTATTCAGTATTATCAATTCAATAATCGTATTGCATCGCCCGACGTATAGATTAATCACTACTGTATACATATACCGTTTTTTTTAATAATCTTTTTATGGGTGATGACGCAACAAATGGCACACATTTTAAGCATTATTCATATTGTACGCGCGAACTGAAGACTCGATCGTGTAATATTATTTTTGTTATTAATATCGCGATCATAATGACGCTATATTATACTGACCCTGTTTCCGATATTATAGGCTCTATACCGAAAATATTGGCGGCTATAATCATGCGATCGATCTATAATACCGCGTTTCGAACGCAATTGTCCGGTTCAATGCGATATACACTGTCGTCGGGATCCAACAATGTACCTACAGATTGTTATTTCTGTTTTCTCTCTCACCCTCTCTCTCTCTGTCTTTTTATTATTATTATTTTTTTTTTTTGTCATTGACCCCGTGAGCTACAGTCGACGATACCCCCGTGATACAGCATCACACGAACGCTGCGGCAGACGGACATCAGATTAAAATCTCTTTTCGTGTTATTTTGTCCTCCTTGCCCTTCTCCCGTCTCCCTCTCTGTCGCGTATACGTATACGCGCGCACGTCGCTATCCTCATCGCATCTGGCCCAGGGTGTTTTTGTATAATATAATATTATCGTGTTGTGTATAGGTTAGGTCGTATTATAGGTAATACCTCTCTACCTACTCCTCGTTTCGGAATCTCTTTATTTATGAATCGATTCCGGTCACGCTGACCAGCGTGAACCGGTTGCATAGGTGAGAAATAACAGGGCCGTTTATTACACGATGACGTCCGCACGTGCGTAGACTTTTCGATTTCTACCCAAGGTGACCGGAGTCACTAGAGCTGGGACGCGTAATAAAAATGTTCGATATGGTATCGTTTAGCAAAATGTATATAGTTATAAAGCCATCGTTATTTGAAACAGGGGAAGGAGAAATCGCGCGTAAAACAATATTCGCGGTTTTCTAAAAACGTATTCAAACATAATAAATATTTATTGCACCTACCTTCGTATATATTCTAAATAAACTAAAATAAATTTTTTTTTTTTACCAAATTTTCACTCACTATTTTGTGTACCACGTGTTAGATTTCCAATAATGCTTAATCCAAAGTACTTAGGTAGATTACTTTAAATTATATATTATGGAAAATAAAAAAAGAATAATTTTCCGTGTCAAATTTAAATTTTAAAACGTGCGCGTGTAAATTTAAATTATTTAAAAATAATTCGTGTTTAGTAAATTATTCTTTGACGGACGAACGAATATTACTCCATTACATTTTTTACTCGGATTAAAAATAATCGTTACTATATATCTTGGCACTTCACGCAATGTGTATTATGTTTTACACTTCATTATACACTCATGAAAACATGTTACTATTTAGAAATTGGCAGGTACATGTTACTACAGTAAAAATGTTAAGCATTATGTTGTCCATTATTATGGTATATGTGCATTAATTGAGTATAATAGATACTATATATTATTATATATACCATTTGATTGTATGATTCGTAATAATTCGTGTGTAGGTATATTTTCCTTTAATATTTACTAGCGATCGACACTATCTAATAGTCACTATCGAATCTATTAAATAGTTAATCGCATTTGAACTATTCGAATAGTTTTTATTCTGTTATTGAAAAAAAATTTTCAAACAATTAATATTTGTTACAAATTCAATTTTTGTTTTAATAATCGTTTAACTTCTAAATACAAATAAAACGAGAAAAATACTGAAATAAAAACTACTCAAATATTCGAATAGAAACAATTCGAGTAGTTTTCCCATAACCAAATAAAAACTGTTTGAACAGTTTGGGAAAACATATTCAAATGAAATAGTCGGTAGTTCGTTCATCCAACTATCGAAAACTATTTGCAGTATAAACTAATGGAAAGTATCCATCGCTAGATTCGAATAGAAACAGCGTAGGGAAGAAACGCGTTCCTTTTGTAGGAACGAAGCATGTAACGCGGTACTTTAAAAAAAAAAGGAACAAAGCACGAGTTTCATTGTATGAAGAACGCGAACGCACATTTTCGTTTTGTTTTCTTTCAAATTTTCCAATATTGTAAATAACAATAATAACATTACCTATTCAAAACGTAATACAGATATTTAGAGACACATATTATACCGATTTGAAAATATAAATACTTGTATGTAGAGCTTGGAACTTAATGGCCTTAATAAGTACTGTCTAATATACAATTATTTTACTTTTTTACACAATATTTAGTGGATTTGATGTAAAGTAAAAAAACTACGAAAATATAAATAGGTACCTAAAACCTAGTAAATTTTGATTTTTATAAAAAATACCGAAAGGCCGATAGGTCTATTAATGTAATCAACGATACGACCGATAGCCATAGAATTATTTCCGCAGAATAGTATTTTATTAAATATAATCATATTTCACAGCTATTTCTGTTGTGTACACGTATTATAACTATATGTAGTAGTAAAAATAGTGATGCGGATGAATTATTATTAGTAAGAACGGGATTTAAAAATACGCTACAATAATATTATCAATAATATAATGAAAACTCTCGAAATAAAGAACTATTATTTTTTTTTAATGACCAATTTTGAAATTATAATATCATTTTAATCATCTATATAAACTTTTTATATTTTTCTCGTAGTGTTGTAAAATTAATTTCTAGCTTACTTAGCGATAAATCTAATAGCCTACAAAAACCACGCAAGTGCGACAACTTCCGAGACCTATATGAATAACGATTAAACGTATTATATTAGGTTGAAACACGCGTACGTTTATTACGCGAGCTTGATTTAATTTTTAAAAATTGATTTTTATCGTGTAATATTTTACCGCATCGGCAATTCAAACGCTCTTGTACAATATAGTATATAGTAGTATTTTATTGAAACTATACACGTAGTAATGACACACGACTCGGCCAACAATGAAGGGGGATGATGATAATTATTTAGGTTCGGTTCAAGAATGCTCGTCACTAGAATGTCGGGTATAAGATAAAAATATGTATAAATACATACGTCATGTACCTAGGTACCCGGACCATACAACGATGCCGGTTCGATATAATTATTAGGGTCGGCATGTCTTGGTACGGCCCGGGGCTATTGAAACGTGCGCCGCGACGTCTCAAAAACGTTGCCTGTAAGCAGTCATTCCGAAATGTATCGTTTCTCTTTAAAACGCGATAATATTTTGTTGGTCATTCGGAAAACCATCGGGAAAATTGGAGACAGTTAGTTTTTGGATTTAGTTTTATGTAGATAAAATTGTTTGGCCGAACAAATATGCTTGGAAATTAAACATCTGGTCCATTGTAAATTATTATTAATGGTGAAAATAATGAAAAGCTAAACTTTATGTAAGTATAGTAATTTTTTTTTAAGGAGTGTTTTAAGTTTAAATTTTGACGAAAACCGTAAAAATTACGGTATATTTTACGAAATTTAGTTTAACCGAACTTCGCTCAGAATGTTAGCAATGATTTGTCGTTACGTATTCATGCAGAATTGCAGATATAAATTAAATAACGTTGAATCCTATCTTCCCTTGTAACTTGTCGTCTACAACAGTGGCACACCACTTATCAGCAGTAACACTTAACAGCTCGGTTTTTAAATTGAACGCATCATCAATTCATTCGCCGATTTACTAGAGATTAAGTAATACTAGTAACTAAGTAACTATATAGATTAAGTATAGTTACTATGGCTACTACTAGAGTTGTCAAATATTAAAATTGAATGCCGGACAACCGAACTTTATTGAAGAGCATAAATTATACAAATTATATTAACTATATATTGTTATCCCTTGGTTTTTTTAAAAATGTATTTTAACATTACACAAAATCAATCTTTTTCGATGTTTAGTACACGAATTCGGGAAAACCGACGACAAAATAGAAGATATATATTTTACGAATACGAATATTTAATATTGAAATATCGATTTTTTTTTTTTGGTAAATATTATAATCAGCATAAAAAAAAGCTCTTTTAAAAAAAAAAAAAAATTAAATTTCGTTTGTGCAGAGCAAATTAACAAAAAACAATATATATAATATAACAGGACAGATTGGGATTTATAAACATGCGCATTGTGTGTCGTGACCGTCATCGCGCCGTCGTCGTATAGTATCGTCGTGTTTGCAAAAACGGACTTGCTAATTTGCAAACAGGATCCCGTCCCCCAGTGCGTTTTTGCACTTATGCGAACGCCGCCGCCAGACGTTTTATACATATCCACGGGTTGACACTGAAAGCTGAATAAATCTCCTCCGTATACTCCGTCTCTCCCCTTATATTGGATATAATACAGAATATAATAATATGTGCGTTGTTGTATAGTAAGACGAAAATAACACAACGCACGATCACCATACGAACAGATACCTACCGTAAATTAAAAAAAAAAAAAACAATTATGTATAAACGCTCAACGGCATGTGCGCGATATCATTATTTTACGTGAATGTAGAATACGATCATAATTAAATATGTTAAGTATCTACCTGTATATAATTGTTGGGCGTTTAGTATATTATAATTAATTAATGTACCCGTGATCACATGTATATTGACATTGTAATACAAATATAGCAAACAAACCGAGAAAAACCGGAGTATTGAAGTAGCTATCAATCCTAACTATTTTTATTTAGGGTCTAATTAATTGATCAGCGAAAACCGCATTTCGAAATTCGCAACAGTATATTATGAGAGATTAAGGGCATACGATCAGACGGACGAACACGTACAAATGCATATAATATAATATAATATGCATTTCATTATACAACAAAGTCCATACAGGACGGTTAAAACTTAATTATAATTACTTATAGTTATTCAAATTTATTTTCGATTTTCTAAACAAATTAATCATATACATATACCTCTAGTTTATGATTTACTGTAATCAGTGGCGGCGCGAAGCGTTAAATTTGATTCATGTGTTTGGCAACAAAAAAAAAAATAGGTAGGTGGGTTGTGGGAGTTTATAATTATAACACAAATGGTTTATGGTTTTATACGAAATAAAATATTACTTCATGCTAAATGTTTAGTTGTTTAGTATTCCTTACAGTGCAATAAACGAATAAAATGTGCATAGGTTTTAAGTATACGTTTTCCGGAATTTTCACGCCAGTGTTAATGTATATAATATATAGTTGAAAAATCAAAAAAGTCATTGAAAGTGCGGCAGTTTGATAAGTTTTAATAAGTAAGACCCTCCCGCGGGTGGCTAATGGGTGGCTCCTGGGTTTACAGTTTACAGATAAGGTATAGGAGTAGAGCCGAGGGGGGCATTTTCGGTAGGTAAGTGTGCGTCGGTTGTTCAACGTAAAATACACTTCGCGCAGTCATTGACTGTGATGTCAACACAGTATGATATAGATTCACGAAATGAACAAATCGCACAACTTTTAAAATATTATAATATTGGTGTCCGACAACGATTTGAGCTAAATATCCGGTTTCGCTGGTCGAATTAATTTTTAAAATTTATCTACAACATAATCTGTCTCTTCATGAAAAACGATTGTAGATGTAATCCCGAGTGTTGTTAATGTGCGGCGAAATGCTTTGATGCCAATTATTATTATCGTGATAGTATAGTAGGTGCCACCATTGACTATCCGTATACATGTATACATACGTACTGGCCACTCCCAATTCAATTTTCTCAATTACTCGACCGAAACCGAGCCGAAACGAACGGCCGTGTATCGATGATGGGCGCTTTTTGTTAGTCGTGTCAATATATAGCCATACACACATACACATACCCACACACACACACACACACACACACACACATATATTATAACATATCATAGGCGTGTTTGAGATTGTATAATGCGTTGCGGATGGAATTCACCGGACCCAATATAAGTACAAATAAATATCATGACTTTAAAAAAAAAAAAAAATAATAATAAAAAATCATATTTTCGCATTTACATAATGATATTAACCGTATTATATAGTACAACTTACTGATAAATTCAGCTCACTGAACAAACTTATAACTTCGTGGCGTTGCATAATCCAATGCAAATAATATTTGACGTCTTCGCGAAACGTGTCCCGAGCACACATGCCTATAAACGTGAAAAAATAAACCGGACCTGGCAAAATATTATTGTTTTTTGATGCGGGGGTGTACTGTGGGGGCATGCACGCTCTACGGTTACGTTTTTTAATTAGACAGAAGTAACGCGGACCGTTATTACGTGAATACAATTCGCGTTCGACATCATTGTTCGTTGTGTAGCACGTATCGATATCGTTTAAGTAATATTGTGATAAGCATATAATAATATCGAGTAATATAATAGTTCGATTATTCGACGCTTACACGGTACGCCGTAAACAATTTCGCCCCGAACAGAAATAGTGCGACGTCGTCGAAACGCATTTCAACGGCGATCGCCATATTCGTAGGTGTATCGGCGTTATACCGCGCACGCGAATTATAATAATACAAATATCCCGGGCAATATTGTAATAATAATAATATAGACTCGACGGTTTCGGACAGGCGTGTCGAGAATTCGAAATTGTTAATGTTATTTTATCCGGGATTGATCCCGTCGACGCGGCGGCTGCGGGGCTCAGCGCATTTAAGTTATTCGCGTTTACGTGACATTTTCAGGCTCTCTCCAGCGGGGGGACCTTTGTCCGCGGCTATATCATTATTGTTATCATCATTATTACTGTTATAGGTATCCGTCGTCTTCTCTGCGGGTAAGTGTACTTTATGCATGGGTACGCCTCTCCGAGATAAAATTCGTATTGTATTATATATATAATATTATTATGCGTCGTCCGCGTACACACAATAACAATAACGGCAAAACGTTATCGTAACAGTGTACGTATATATATATAGTATTGTTTAGTATATTTATATTATAATATTATACATATATATACACACGTATATATTACAGGCTCTTGTGGCCTCCGGAGGATTTATGGCCGGACGCTACCGAATGACCGGGGCCGGTAGGTATGCCGCCGCGGCAGTAATTCAGCACATTGCCGCCGCGTAGCTCTTGTCGTTTTTCCAGCACCTGAAAAACGACGCGGCCGACCGCTCGCCCCTCATCGCGTACACATCGTCAATACAATATCGCATACGGTGTGATTCTTTTTATCGCGAATTCGTTACCGTCATCGCATTGTATATTATCGGAGTCGGTATAAATCGCGTCCCCGCAAGAAGGTCGTAGTCGTCTACTGTGTTACGTAAACCGCAGGCCCAGTGGCGCAAACAGAGTGGAGGAGTCGAAAGCCCCTCCGAAATGTCTTCCTTCACTACATTTTTTTTAAATCAAATTTTACATTCAACAAAATATAATATCTCATACCGCGGAATAAAATAAAATACTTATTTCATCAAAAATAATTTATTCAGTAATAATAGTAATAGCACTGTACTGATAATATGTGCAGCTATCCTCTCTCAAGGAAATTATTATAAACCAAACCCCTCCTGAAAAAAACATCCCGAGTGCGCTTAAATATTTTTTTATTCGGACGTAAATTACGTCTAAGACTCTTTTTTTTATTTTAACAAAATCAATATTTTCTTTCCCGTTTTTCAAACTTAGGACCGGCAATATCGTGATCGATTTATTACTATATCGTTACCGTTATACGCGCCTCCTAATGAACGTCGAAAGAGGCGTGGTGGTGGCGGTAGGAAGAGGTGTGAAGTTGATGTTCGAAAACCGGAATAGGGGTAAACAGTTTGAAAATAATGTTAAGGCGGTTGAGAAAGAGATTCGGTTTTTCACAAGTACATGTATAGTAGACCGATAAGCCGGAGTAAAATATTAAACACATTATATTAATATGCGTGTAATACTTCCAGTAGTTCAATTATTTACGTTTTGACAAATGATTCGACTTGGTACATTTTTACTTGTTTTTCACAAGTTCTGTATGAAAAATACATTTTTTTCGCCGAGACACTTTTAAGTACGAATGTATTTTGTGATAAAAGGTAAACTCATCGTGTACTTACTGTTATAATTAAATAAGTAAACCGAACAAACGTTTCCTACATTGCAACGCGGACAAGAAATCAAACAATTCAAATACGTTTTCATGTAGGTATTACAATTGGACGAGCGTTAGAGCGGATTCACTCCGGCACCTAATTGGTCTAAAACGTCATATTGGTTTGCAAAAGCCTTCTCCTTAAACGGGTATCGGACAATTGGATTAGCCGAAAAGTCTTATCGTTAAAGGTTACAAACAATTATATTCGAATTTTACAAAATTTTGTAAAACTGCCGTTTCAAAATGAAAAGAAAAACGATGATAAATAAACCACACAAAAACACAAAACAAAAATTTGTATATACTTAAAATAGTCGGAGAAAATTGCCCTGTGCCCGTATATGCGTAGTATACACCTACTAGTAGGCGGGTAGTGTGTATAACCGCCATCGGTATACCACATCTGTTTTACGTTTCGCGACGAAAAGGGCGGAAACGGGGGTTTATTCTCGACCTTTGTGTACAATAATTATTATCGCGCACTATGATTTATATTGTTGTTGTGTCGAGAAATGCGGACGTAAAACTACGGGTTTTTATGAAACGGAGGAAATGTGGACGCACGTCGGACGTCGCGGCGATTTGTCGAAACGCACGGCGAAAAACGTCGGTTCGTCTAGCCGCGTACGATTTAATACGCGTTTAGCCGTCGTAAAAAAAAAAAAAATTGCCCCGTTTGAACGAAACGGTAATTAATACCGTCGCGCGTGAATCGCTCCAATAAAACTGTTAGCGTACGCCGCCGCCGTTAAGTACATACCTACCGCGACAATCGCGGCTGCGGCGGCTGTCGGCCGTTAGTTGGCAACAGGACTCGGGCCCGGGATATAAAACGTATAAAAAAAAAAAAATAAATAAAAAATTCGAACCGTTCGTGTAGGTAATAGTAATAATAATATTTCGTACGCCACGTGTTTTTATCGCGTTGGCGCGCCGTCAAAAGTGGTTTACCCCCCCACCACCACCCCCGTAAATACTCGCGTCGAGATTTTCACCTCTAAAAAACCGTCTCGACCAACTACCGCGTATACCTGCATTCGTATAGTACGTATTATTATTGGTGTTGTCGTCACGATCCGCGGGCACGGACGAGATTCATCGATACGAGTATCCGTCGTTAGTTACTCGATTTTCGGTGTCCCGCACATAGACGTGATCTGGGGTACATTTTTTTTCTCCCCTCACAGTATAGAAATCAGTATTATAGTGTTATAAGTTAGTAAATACTCAAGATAAAAATATTCAAACAAAATGTATAAACATTCAAACGGTAAACACTTACGAGTAGGTAGGCACTATGAAAAAAAGCGTACATAAATGAGTAGGTAAATAAAATATAATATACAATACAAATGCGTTTTAATGATTTTAAAATGTTAACTTGTTCAACGGTTTTAATAATTGTGATATTAAAAAAATGTTGTTAATATGTTTAAGTATTTCATTATGAATCGTCGACCACGAATTGATGCGCCTTCGTCAAATTCATTAATTACTTGATTACCAGCGGTGGCACGGCGATAAAAAAAATAATATACCCACAATCATCATGCATAAACATGATATCATTAATTGTGATCTTAGATAAAGATAAACGATTACGCTATTGAACGATATTATCGATATGATTATTTATTGTTATCACGGATGAAAAAAGAATATTATTAAACGATGCATTGTGCTTTTAAATGTTTTATCTTAAAATAAATATCGTTGTAACCTATAACAGGGGGGAGCAAAAGATACTGTTTCTGTCTCCCCAGTATTTATTTATCTGGGGGCAGTTGTTCTCTCTTGTCCCTTTCCAGATTACATCTATGATCCTGCAAATTACAGATACTGCAGGACACACTATTGCATAACACTCGTATGCTCGTGTGTTTATCTTACGTTTTATGTATTATTTAAAAATACCATAGAAGATAGATACTCGGATACGTTAAAATAGAAATATTGATTACACATTTTACACGCGTCGAGTATATCTTAAAATATGCTAGAAACATTTTTCGAAAATCAAAACAATTCTCCCCTCCCCCGTTTTCATGTGAACACTTTCAATTTTTAACGCATTTTTCGAAAAGCCGGGATGTAAATGTTCTGGCTTGCCAACTCCTTCGGACCTCTATCGACAAGATACTTTAAAATTAGTAATTATATAATCATTACTATAGATGGGTACATTTGTTATCAATTCCGGAATTAAAGATAGTTTAGAACTGTATTTCGATAAACGATACAATTTAATCTAAGATATCTTTTAAGACACTGCTCAACTCTGGTCACAATAAAATAATGCAGCGGCTCCGGCCGTACTTACATGGAATAAACATATATAGAAATTATAAAATTTACGATGCGAACCAGTGGAGCCGACGTCACAAAAAGTTTATGTTATGAACTAAACCAATCTGCGTGTTATAGTCATATTCACTATGAATATACAAATCTTGTAATTTCGACTTATCCGGTTTACGATATGCAATTCATACAGAGCGCATAGGACAAAATCCCCTGTTTTTTCCTGTAACAACCCCCCAAGTATATTAAAAAAGTACTTTAAATATACGCTATAGTACGCATTACTTATACGTGACTACGTCATCGGAGAATAACATTCTGCATGTCGTAAATAAAAATCGGAACAATTAATAATAGTCAATAGCTTTTTTTCTTTTTAATGAAAAATAATGTGTATAACGTATTAGCGTATTAGCTTTCGTTTTATCGGTTTTACTATATGTAGACAAAAATAGTATTAATTCAATGGTTAAACGGTAAATTTATTAATACGTCTATTAGTAATCAGGATCTGGGATCATTATTCACGAATTAAATTCGTATTTAATTTTCGTGTGAACGTGACGCTTGACTCGTATAATACACATTACAATATATTATAATGGGTTTTACTGATTTCATTGAAAGAATAATAACTCTGTTGTACCTATATATTCTTTATTTTAACTATCTAAAAGTCAAGTGTGGTCACATTGATCTGATAAGATAATAATAATTTTATTACTGCGAATTTGAAATGTTCGTTTTAGTTTATTCTTTATAGTTATCGGAGCATACTCGTATTATTATTGTTTATTGAATAGTGCTGGGCACTTTCGAATAGTTTGTACTGTCGATTTTTTTACTATGATCGAATACTTGTATTATCGAATATTTCGAAAAAAACAATTCGTTCAATAGTAACGATAGAGATAGTGTTAATTTGTTCGTATATTTCAATCAATTTTTAATATTTTTAAACTATGACTATATTATGTAACTGATTCTTTAACAAACTTAATTTATGTAATTTAACTATTTATTGTGAATTTTATGCAATATTTTATTCCAAAAATTATGAAAACTAATTTTATTTCTCAACTAGTTGGTAGAATTAAAAAAAAAAAAAAAAGATTATATAAACTTTGGACTCGAGCGTAGCTAGAACAATATTTTTCCGGTATTTTATTGGGGGAGTGGGAAGAATATCAGGTGGCTAGGATTAATTTCAGTATTGTCTGTTTAAATACGATTCTCACTCCCCACCTCCTGATGACTCCACTAATAATGACAATATCCCGTAACTATCTTTATTAATATTTTAGACTGCCTATACAGTATTCTGATAATGAGAATTATTTAAATGACTCATGTTTTTATTTATCTAATTATGAAAAATGAAGTAATTATCGGTAAATATATTTTTTTAAAACCCAGAAAATATTTGATTAAATCGATTATTGAGCCGAATTTCGATTAATCAAAATAATCGAACAGCCCAAGCTATACCTACTTATTTGATTTATTTTTCATTTAACTATATATTAAGTAATTTTCAATAACAATCGTAAAAATGTATTGTAGTTACAGTTAAGTGTTCTGCGATATTATTATACAACGATGATTAATAGCAAACATTTTCAGTTTGCATCGATAATTTCGAAATTATTACTGAAGTAATAATAACGGTTAATAAAAAAACAAAAAGACCGCCATAATGTAATATTATATTTGTTATTATTCGTTAAAATACGCCTGAACAATCTTTAATGTTGTTTTTTTGCAAAATAAATTTAAATATTTTAGAAATTCGTTTTTGTTTTTTTTTTTTTATTAATGAATAATGATTATCTCATCATTGTACGTTTTGTATGGATTTTTTTATCAATACATAATTATTTGTTTTCCATACTATATAATATTATAATAATAACAAGCCCATTCATAATAATGTACTGTTACCTATATTACATTTTGTTACGTCCTATATTTTATTATGACGTTTTAATTTTTATTATTATTATTTTTTTTTTTGTAATTAAATAACGATTTTGTTTTCCGTACTAATTGACAAGTTGTAATAATGTACAACTTCTTTTCCCGCTTGTTATTTTCTTTTTTTTCTTTTGAAATAAAACAACAATAAATTTCAACGGTGTTTTAAAATTGAATTTCATATAGACGTTTATAATTATTCGTATAGTTATGTTTACAAACTGCAGACGACTCCTACGGATTTGTAGACACATGCAGCGTACATCCGAATAGTTCTCACATAGCAAACGTATAGGTTTATCTATACGTGCGATTTATCACGTGCGCTCAACGCGGTCTACGGAGAACAAAAAAAAAAAATACATGTACGTATATTATTATTATAATATACGGCAATCACTAACGAGTATTGTGTGTGTAAGATTAATAGAGAGAAAACTGTATCTTGGACTTGCGTGACCCATCCGGACACGGATAGACCATCGTACTATTATCATTATTACCATACATACGTGTGTATAGTTATTATTATTATTATTATAGTTGCGCCTGTACGTTTATTATGTTTTACAGTGTCGTATTGTGTGAAATTTAATCCCTGAAAAACCAATCATACAGACCGACGGCGAAGTGAATAAAAAACGTAGCGTTGCACGTTATTGTAGGTATATATATACGCACGTGACGGGTATTATATCCCATACGGTTATAATAATTTACGAACTGGTACATTTATATTTTTTCTTTAAATGTACAATATTCACACCTACGAGGCCTGTCGAGGATACCCGAAAGACTCACTTGATTCCGAATTATGTGCATGCGTCCCGTTTTTATAAGACAACGATGACGACGGGTCGTGTGTCCGAGGCGCCAATTTCACCGCGTCGCGCACGTCGTATTCTCGTATCCGTTTGTCGGTCGGTTCTTCTCGTATTATTTATAATATTCTTCATAAATCTATTTAAACTCCGGCCATTTAACGATTGTGATACGAGATTAAAACGGTTATAAAGACGAAACCGAAATACCATAGTACTTATAATATTATATTATATTCGTCCCGGTATCGTATAATATTTTAAAACCCGTCTTACACGCGCATTAGCGGTTAACAAGGCTAGATTTTTATTTTTTTTTTTAATCTCGTTTGGATAATTTAATCAAACCGCCTAGGTCAAGGATAACGATTTATGCTACGAGATTGACATCGATATTGTACCTTCGTTATATTACATTTTTTTTTTAATATCCATATAATATATATACAGTGCCCGTTATTGAATATTAATTGTTATTGTCATTTTAATGAATGGGTAACCGGGTAGGTCCTTGTATGCCTTAAGGATACGGTACATGAGTAAACGTGCCGTTATAGTACGACTATACTCGTACGGGTATCAAATAGAAGATAGAATTATTGAAAAATTCCGATATGGCCGGACATGGGGGTAAATTATTTTCGAATAAATAGGTACTAAAAATAATAATAAATCATTCGCCGTTTGAAATACTGTTCTGAGTATTGACGCGTTTCGCTGCTTGGATATTTTATTTTTAAGTTTCCGTGATTTTTAAAACTTTAAATCGACGTGTACAGAAAAAAAACCTATTTAAAACACAGATCGTATTTAATTATACTTCGTTATTTTTGGTTTTTTTTTTCTAATGACCAATTAAAAATAGTAATTTTCTTCATGGCTGGTTTTTAATTAAACCATGTAAAAATGTTCGCTACTCAGATAGATTGTTTTTAAACAGTTTTTAGTTCGAATACAAAATATGGTCGTATAGTGGGCATTGTATTTGTTAAGTTAAAATGTTGGCAATTATAGATGACTACATTCTTTCTGTCTGCTATGTGAAATCAGAAAAAAAAATGTTTCTTGTTAAAAAAAAAACTTGAAGTAGGGGAAATGTTGTGAATAAAAGATGAACAAGCAATGTTTTTGTGTTTCTCTTTACTTTTCGGGCCGTTTAATTAGACTGGGGAGGAAACTTCGTCAAAAAGAAGCAGCTATAAAATGGGATAACTCGAGTATATTTGTACAACGGTAGTATAATATCTCGTAATCATGAATCATAATTTATTAAAAAGAAATGCCGTTAGGGACGGTCAATTTATAGTAAGTTGTAAAATATTTAAATGTACTGCAATGTGTCAAATAGAAATTAAATTATTATATTTTAATTTAATTATAGAAAAGAAGGAAAAGTTAATAATAATATGCTAATTTTATTGAAAGTTTTGTAATAAAATTATTTATTTTTTTTGGAATTAATTAAAATACGAATAATTTCTTAGCTACACACGATTATTTTTTGTATGAAAATCGTGACGTGCATACAGTGATGAAAACCTAACCGACCGTCTTATATTTCTTTTGCAATAGGTTTATAATTGTGTTGACTTACACGTCTTGTCTAGTTCCTAAAAGTATCATATTTCCGTCCTTAAAATATATATTACGAAGATAAAAATCTCTTATGGTGTGGTAGGTACATAAAAACAATATGTATATATTTATATATTATTTAAAAAAAAAGTTAATTTTAAAACACTATTTATTGAATTTTATTTGATATACTTATAATTTTCTTTTTGTTATCATTTTGATTATTAATTTGTTAAAAGAATAAACTGTTGATAAAACCATACTTGTATGGTTATTATGAAAATTAAGAATGAATTATTTTCATTTAAATATGATATAATATTAGGTACACTGATTCCATATTTGAGTATACAATAAAAATGTTCTCGGGTACTTGCCTAGTAATAATGTGTATTTCTTTTTAATATTTTACTGTTATTCGTCGATTTGATTATCTATGATTTTTTTATATATAATATATTTTAATTAAGTAAACTATTTATATTAAAACTGATATTTTTTTAAATTGTTCAAACAATTTTTAATATTTTGTGTAAAAATATATTACTATAAATAATCGATTAAAAGCTATAGTAGTACATTAACTAATAGATCGTTATCCCCGAGGGCATACTACAACAGGTGTAGAAAAAAAAACATGTTTTCGTCAAGGGCAATATACAAAATATTCCTGAAAAAATAAAAAATAAAAATCCCCTCATATACGATGAACCAAGTTAAAACTATATAGTATATAGACATACAAATATATGACTATAAATCCCTAGTATAAAATATTTAATTTTAACGTATTAGGTATCCACTTACTGAATCTGTAAATTGTACACAAATTATTATGTATACACCTATGGTATAGCAGTGTAATAAAAACCGATGATCTGCATTATAATTTGATAATTAAAATATTGGGTACAGACAGTAACTATAGCCTACAGGTACCGAGTAACCTGGGTAATTTGTATCGATTTGCACCTTAATAATAGTTAAAAGATACTTGAATTCTATTATGAAATGAATTCACATCGCTCGTAGATATCATAATAATAATATTGTTATACAAATGACAACATAATTATTATTTATATGAAAATGTTCGTTTGATGGTACTTACGTTTTGTAAATTTCGATCTTGTAATATTAGCATTAAATGCTCTGGTTGTCAGTGTGGAATCGGGATAAAAAGGTTTCCTGCTTACTTATCAATAGAATTTATATACTACTCTTTCAGACTATATACCGTTTATGGACCTCATGGGGTAATTATTCTTAGCCACATATTATTATAATACAGCCACGAGTTCATAACTGTAATCCCACCGAGGGTTTTTGTCTTCAATTTTTTATTTATTGTTGGTCTTCGTCGGTTTCGACAGCTAACATTTGCCCGATGGTGGTGTCTTCTTCGAGATAAAATGAAAATAATTCTGGACTCCCACACACAATATACTATACATCCGGCCATAAACCTATCGGATTTGTCGTGTACGCTGGTACGTAAAATATATACTGTGAAGATAAAATTACAAATACCGTATATTTCAAATACAATAAAAAAGATCACAGGATCGTTGAAAAAACAACGGTCTATGAAATTGTAATAATTTATCTACATATAGGTAGAAAATATATGGTTGAAGAAAATGTACCTGACGATATAATACAATAATGATATGGTACCAATATTATGGGAGTCTGTAGTTTGCATTAAAATGAAGATGTGTAATTAGTACACCGCAGGTATTCGAAAATAGTGTTTGTATCTATGTATAGATTATCGAGTAGATATTCGATTATTTTGGCGATTTATGTTAATGTATAATATTTAATTCATCTTAATCTGGATGAAAAACATAAAACTGGCAGTTTAATCTGACAACAATGCGATATCAACTTGAATGTTTTTAATTGTATATAATATATTATTTTAGAATTTGAATTTAATTAACTTATCAGTCAATTTTAAAACGTTTTAATTTTAAATTACGTAACGTTTAATCAACTAACTTTATTTATGTGCAAGGGGCGCATTAAAAATAAAAAAAATTACCATCACTATAATATTAATATGGTTTATTTTGTTGTACAATTTTGTATTCGGATTACCGACGTCATCATCTGTCGTCTACATAGCCGGATTAAGTACTTAGCGGGTCGTAAACAAATAAGTCAGACGGGCCTAATTTAAATATCCATAAAAATAATACAGAATAATTTTTTTTTACATATGAAAATAGGTACCTACTTGTGGTGTTTAACGATCTATACACTTTAGAAATTTATCACGTTGGGAGAAGAGGTTGGGTACAAATAGAAAATATCATGATTTATAAGTTTGGTTAAGTATAATAATCATCGATAATCATGCGAAATTTAAAAAAATTATATAGAAATAAACTATACTTCATAGATTGCATGCGATTTGTATACGATAAATATGCCCCAACTTTCGGAAGAGTATTCAACGGCCTGCGGTAATTGAATAAAATATATAGATATACGTACATTTTTTTTTTTTATAATTTCTTTCGTTTTTGGGCCGAATTTTTTTTATGGTCGTAAGCAATGCTTATTTAGTTTATAGGTAAATCCGGTACTGGTCGTCTATGTAAGTTCTTGTTTTCTATATACGGCTGTACCTAAGTAAAGCCGGATACTTCTCATTACCTTCCCGTATCTCATACCTACTATACTGTCAACAATACAAAATGTGAACACACTATCGAAAGAATAATCGATATGAAATTTAGTAAAAATTATAGTTCATATTATTTACTATTTATTATGGCGAGAATTAAATATTTTTGTTCTTTTGCAGTTACAAACGAATTTTAAAAATATTGGTGCATATTACACTTCTTGTTAACATTTTGGGTAAATTTTGGTGTAAATTAATTACACCGCCTATACAACATAATATATTACTATACATATATTATTGAAAATCATTGTAAAATTAAATTTTCCGAGGAAACCGGTAGGCAGGAAATTATAATCATGTACCATATTATAGAATTATACTCTACAACTTTTTTCGGTAATTTTTAAAATATTTCTGCCGTTTTGATCAAAATTAATACAGGTGCCAACGTTAAACGATACAACGTTTTAATAATTATGTTTTTCACGATATTTGGAATAATTTTGTTAGGGGATAAGTAACCTGCACAGTGCACACACGTTATTTATTTCAACTACATTTTTTCATTTCATTATTGAAAAACTCGCGCTTTTGATTATTTGAAACATAGCGCCGAACAATCGTTAGTAAGAAATCCAAATATATTATTTTAAACAAATATTTAATGAAATATAAGTTTCTCTGTGTTCTAAAATATCCCTGTGTATGGAGAGAGATTATGTTTGTTGTGTTTTCATGTATCAAAGAAAAAAAAATCGTTTGTGCTTTTCCTCCGGTCCCATTGTATATGATATCTGTACAATTCACATGCATATTTATTTATTTGCCATTTACATTTTAGTATTATTTATTTACATTGTACGCCAAGAATATAACAAATTAATAAGTCACATAAACTAAGTTTTGTTGACACGGTCGTGGTATTTTTATTATTCTCGAAACTGGCTCGTCCGCCAGTGTTAATAATAATTTATAGACTTCGAATCCCGAAGTCGGAACGCCGAAAACGCATCTGTATCTCGTTACTAAAATTTCCAGAAAAAAAAAAACAACCACACCGGACATCAAGTTTATAGTTTTAAATCCGGCGTGATCGCGTTTCGAGCGTAGGTAACGTTCGAAAACGATTTGAACGGATACCGTCGCGGTATATTTCCATACGAAAATAACGATACGGCCACGTACGTGTCAAGGAATCGCAATCAAACGCCGTCAATAACGCATCCACGGTCCATTATAATCTCCGAAATTGTTTTGTCGTCCGTTTTCTCATACCGCCGCCGATAGGATTTTACAACTAATAAAAATCTGGACTTTTTTTTTTCTTTTCTCGTTGTCGTTGTTGTCCGTCACCCCGACCGACGTTCGTAGAAATGACAATCGTAAAACGTGTCTCGGCGTTTTATTTCCACGGGCCACATACCTGCCTTCGAAATATTTAAACCCACTCGATTATTGCGGACGCGCCGCGTATTGTATGCAGTCCTCTATATCCGCGGCGGACCCGTATTCAAATTTTAAGATAAAAACGCATATTATACGAGCGCGATATTTATTACGCGTACGCCGCGCGTGCAATATAATAATATAACGTACGTGTATAATATAGGTAATAATATTATTATTGTTACTATCGTCGTCGTCGTCGTCGTCTGTCGGATAATGGGTCCGTATTTATCACGTAATGCGAATTATTATTGTCATCCCGCGGACAATGTGTGTAGCCCCGCGGATACTCTATTAATAACGTCCGTGTTTGACAGCACTGTAAAATATGCGATATGGGGTCGCGTACGGTTGTGGGGTTCGGGCGAACAGAAAGAGAGAAGCGACGGAAAACCGACGAAGAAATAATAATAATAAAAAAAAAAAAAAACCAAACAACAACAGTGGCTTTGTAGAGATTTTTATCGGTCGCGATCATCGTGCGTACGCGTATATACGTACACAATACGTATACGCTCGTGTGTGTACACGCCGGTACTTGGGGTTTAGTAAAGCGGCGAGACGTCGTAGAGAACCTATACCGGCGGGCACCACCTGCGCCACAAATAACAATTTTTTCGTCCGTCCCGCAATAATATTATAATATGAGTATACTGCGTACCGTGAATTTCACGTCGTATTCAGTAATACCTACGAAAACGGGAATTTCGTGACGTGTGTGTGTGTGTGGGAAATGAAGTCGGACGCTATGAATTAAAAAGATTTAACGTAATTCGCGCGATGGACGCGGCCACTGTTGTTGGTGAGAAGTTGGGACGGTAGGATACAGAGGGGAAATTAATTTGTATCTGTGATCAACGCGAAACCATTGCTTACTAAAAACGTTTCTGAGCGGAGTTCAGTTGATAGTGATGTTTTGTCAACAATATATATATACATATGTCAAATTATGGTAAAAATAATTAAATAGGCGTTATATATTATTTTCATTAATAATATTTGTTCAATATTCTATCGATTTTCCCGTTTTTCCGTGTTCTTTTTCCGGTTTTTCATATTTGCTGGGAAAACTCTTGGGAAAATCGAAAAAATACCTCCTTAAGTACCTGCCCAGTCAGATTTTAGAAAAAATTTGGTAAAAACTATATCAAGTTTAATCTATAAATCACAAACATTTTTTCAAAGTTAATCAATAGGTATTTTTTATTTTTATTTTTTTATTGCAAATTCAGCGATATTTTGAAACGTTAATTGTTAGGTAATATCATCACGATTGGTTGCCGCTAATGATGAAGCATTCAGTTTTCCTTGAGAAAAAAAACGCATTCGAGTTTTTACACGTATAAGTGCAGAAAATAATGATACGTACATAATATAATTAAAAAAAACAATTTTAACATCGTATTACATAATAATTATTTATTATAAACGCTCAATCGTATTGTATCTACCGAAAAAAATCTTAAGAGTATATTATTTTTTTTATAGAGTGAGAAAGGGTTGTCAGAATCTGGGGGCCCTGTGTTTGTTCACCGCGTACACCTACTTAAATCGGGGACTATATAATATTAAGGACGGGCAGATATCATTTTTTTATCGATATCCCGGTATACGCACGCTGTCGATATCCGAACGGATATCCGAAATCGAATACGACGAGTTCGTAATGAAATTAACCGATGTATCGGTTGAAAAGTTGATTTATTAATACTTTTTCGGAATCTAATGACAGTAGACATTTTTTATCTCGTCAAATATGGGTTGTGGAAAAAAAATAACCCCGATATATCCCATATCAAATCGACCGGTCCACCACTAAAACATACGGATAAAAGTCAGTGAGTATTAAACTCTGAGTTTCTGGAGTAAATATACGTTGATTGGCGTTTTCGATATGAAGTCAAAATACACTTTACGATTCGAATTTAAACAGAAGCGCTCGTCCAACAAGCGTTGAACTTATTACGCGAAAGTTTTGAATAAAATACGATAAGTATATTATAATAATTAGAGGTCGGAGTTTTATGATTTTACATATTTGTTTCTAGTGCATGCAGTTAAATGGGAGTAAGATATCTTCACGATTCATGAAATATAGGATTCAGAGGAAAAAATGTATTTTGCATAAAAAAATTATATTTTAGGGTTTAGAGAATATTCAATACATATAATACGTTACGGAATATTTGAAATTTTGAGAATATTTTATACATATTTTTATTTTTGATTCTATTATTTATACGGACGTATATCGGCGTTTTGATAATAGTGATCAACAAATACAATTTGTTTTCCAAGCGAGTTATGTTTATATCCTTCTGGGTTTCTAATAAAAATCAAACACTATAGATATTTCTTATCGATGGCGATAGCGCGACAGAAACAACAAAATAATGTTAGCTGTCACGAGCTGTTACGATTGTAAAATAAATTAAACAAATTAAAAATGTTGTAAACCAAATAAATAATACAATTTAATTTAAGCTGAAAACTCAAATTAAATTTTTTGTTTAAATATTAAAAGAATATTTTACCCTTTTAAGGACATAAAACATCATATATCTGGTATTTTAAAATAATATCAAGAGAATATAAATCTTACCTCTAATAATAATATATAGCGAGTTAATTTTGCGATTTCGTTGAAAGTTTCTCTTTTATAACAAATTTGTCTTTAGAAATGTCGTTGAATACGTTTTATAGAATTATTATTCCATTTTCAACTACCTACCTAATTTAACGGAATTTCACATTTTGTTACATATTATATTATTTTACCGCGACACAAACGAATATTTTGTACACATTCAAAAATACAGTTATACCCGAAGAAGAAAATAATATAATACCTAAATGAAACTTGTAACGAGTTGCAAATTGAAGTGAAGTCTATATTTACATAAATGCATATTATATAATATACAGTCGGTAAGATTTATAATTTCGAACAGATTAGTATCGTTTAAAATTTAATTTAATGTGCATAAGGCATATTGTCGATTATACATACCTAGCTTATTACCGTCTAAAAAATATATATTATAAAATACGAATTTTTTTCGTATTATAAGTCATATTTCCCCTATAGCAATTCGTTATGCATATATCAAAATAAAATCGATTTTACATTGTTTTTAAATTGAATTTAACGCTAAAAAAAATGACGGCGTTAAAGTTTATTTTTGGTTCTTCTGCCGTATGATGTTATTTAATTATTTACTTTTTATATTATTTTTGACGTGGGATGATCTATGGGTAATGGTTTGGCTTTCTGTGCATATCCCATCAAAAAGTTCTTAACTCTGTAAACCAAAGTATACGCGTGTAATCTAAAAGTTATATATTTTCTTTTGAAGGATAGGCACTTTGTATATTTTAAAACGAAAATCACTGCTCTGTAAACATTTAAAAAAAGTTTTAAATAATACAGATTTTTGTATGGTTTTGTCACATTTCTCAGCGGAAGAAAGTTGGTGGTATTATTATTTTTTGTTGAAATTAAGATAAAATCTCTATTAAACATCATCATACATAAAAGTAATTTAGCTTTAAAAACCATATTATGTTGTTGATACTTTATTTATTCTACGTATAATTTGTTTATAAATGGAAAACTTTAAAATAATATTAAAAAAATAAAATTTTGGAACTCGTGTAATGACAGCGATATAAATTCTGTAGGATTATTATCCCGCGAATTACAATAAACCGGATTTTGTTTGAAACCGGTACACATTTAAATTATAATTTTTTAAAAACTACTGCTAAATTAAAAAAAAAAAATCAGATAAACAGTGAAGATTACCCATGGAAAAACCACAGTTAGAGGTAATAGACGAAACGCATGGAAATAGAGTTAGCTATATTAGTCCCCGGTCGTCCACCTATAAGCAAATCCAAGTAGTGCGAAATTCCAAAAAAATATTTCATATCATTGTAATTTGTTGAGTCACGAAAATATACCGAACAAATTGTACACTAAAAAAATATTAAAACCGATGACAAAATACTTATTGTGACAAAATCAATACATTTCTAGAATATATACAGAAGCGATAATTAATATTATACTATTAAAATGAAAGATATTCAATTTGTTTTATTATTATTCATTTATTGACTTGTTGAACGTTATGTAAAATGAAAAAATAGTTCCATAAACCTAAATTTCAATATAACCCCATAACGTTTATTTATTAAAACGTTTTTTTTTTTTTGTATATATAATCTCATTGTATGAAATATAATTGTTATTTTAAACGTGTGATACTAAAAAAAAAAAACGAGTTATTCAGTTACCATCCAGTACTAATAAATAACTACTATAACGGTCCTGGAAATGTTAATCAGTTTTTAACCGATTTCTCGAAGTCCGTTTTACCACGAATAATATAATAAAAGAATAATTTATTTAAAGACCGTTTTCGTAAATTATTTGCTAAATACGATTTTTCTTTTTTTTAAAAAAATTAAAAATATCAACTGCCGTAAAATATTTTGAAATCGCGTGCCATTATTTCCGAAAAACTAATATCAGTTATCATAATAATACGCCTATAGCAAGTGTTAGCGTTTTAGAGTATACCTATGCCTACCTATATTTGATTTCACTTCCATAACATATTACGGGCCGGAGTATTTTAATTGATATTATTCACAATGCGGTCACTCGAATGATTTTCCAGAGTGCATATAGGGGTACTTCAATAAACTATAATAGTATAATATTGTACGCGTTTGTGATAAAAATGTATAACATCGTGGAGTTACACGCCTATGCGGTAGGCGATTATTTTTATTGTTCGGTTGATTTCGTTTGTGACTAGACAACTATAATACGAACATTACAATTTATTGTAAAAGTTTCAGATATATTTTTGAACGTCGTGTATTCACACTATTGCTTTTGTTTTAAATCATTTCGTTTTAGCGCTGTATAATCATATGACATAATGTAGGTTTGTTAAATCTGTTAAAGACTTTATAATTATTTTACGTAGAAAAAACCGCAGTAAAAAATAACCTTCCGGATATATCATTTACCACGGAACGAAACCGGCCGACTGAGTTCCAATTTGTATTCAACAAGTATTCAGACGTTACGTTTGTTTTTTTCGTGCGCTACGTTTCATTAATGTCTCGGCCACTCTCGTTGGCAATTCAGACCGTTATAAGGAAAATAACTTATTCAAAGCACACGTCCCAGAAGTCTGCAGAAGTCCGTAGTACGAAATTGGATTTTTTTTTTTCATCTGAACAACGTTAAGGTCCGGACGTCGAAAATTTCACAGGGGATTTTTTTTTTTTTTCCATCTAAAACTCAGTAGTTTATTTGTTATAAATTTCGGTCCGGACACCATTTTAGCCGTATCGTCGTATTCGTAAAACGCCAATGTTCGACGGAATACGCCGAATGCGTGAAATCGACCGTTTCGTCACGGAACAGAGTCTTTTATTATACACACGGAATACTCATCGGTCGCACACGTGTTTACGGATACTTCGCGTGCCTTTTTTTCCCCTTCTTCTTCTTATTCTTCTTTTATTGTACTTAAAGACAAACGCGCTGCACAACCGATACGTATACGCACATATTATATTATAATACGTATACACGAGAATAATATTATGTATACGTACGCGCGTACACACACGCAACACACGTGTATTATTATAAACGCGTACAATAAATAATAAATCAGCCATTGTTGTATGTCGCCGTCCAGCGGTCTAGTCTTGTACGATCGTTTGTGTTAGCGATCCTTTGACCCCACATTATAGCTCGCAGCGCGACCGATATGAGTCGATTTTGTTCACTCTATTTTCCACGTCGTCTTGACAATGTAATCGCGACCCAGTCATCGGGGTTGTTTTTCGGCGGAACGTACCATTATTATCATTATTATCATTATCATTATTATTATTATTATTATTATTGTTATTGTGGCCTATTATCAAAAAAACAGCGCATAGGTCACGGTCGAAATATCGCCTGCATAATTATTTTGTTTTCGCGTGGAATTTTCGACCGCGTTATTCGATATTCAGAAACAAAATATTAATGTTTAATTATGACTGAAAATACCTACTAGACGTGTATAATAGTAATAATCCGGAAAATCGCATTTAGGGTTTCTTCTTATTCCTGCGGCTATAACTGACGTATTATAGTGTCGTGCATAACATGTTTACGTTCGATATAATAATTATAGTTTCGTTCCTTTCAAACATTACAGTCTGCGTCACGCGTTACAAAAAAAATATTGTGCGGGTATAAATTTTAACTACAAAGCTTGACTACGTATAGGTATTAATTAGTATTTTTTTTTTTTTTGTATGTTATATAGTGCAAACGTTTGTTGCATAATATTGTTTAAAATTCGAAAATAAAAAAATAAACGTAATACCTACATGAAAACGGTCGCTCGCGGTTATCCGCGCAACACACTTAACGATAACAATATTTTCACATTATAATGATTGATGGTGTAATATGGGTAATATAAATATCATCGTAACGAATAAATATGTATACAAGCGGATGTCATTTCTGTTAAGCGCCAGCCAAAGGTGCACATGTGCCAAAAACAATCAACCCAACGCCGAAAAGTGTATGTATTTTCCAATTTCGTGTATAAAGTTTTAGTTTTAAGACCACGTTAAACTTATACGATATTTACCGTCGTGTGATCGATATAATATATTATAATACTATGTATGGGCCACGGAGATTACAACTTTTCCTGTAAGACTCGTTTCAGGTAGACAATAATAAAATTAAAATGTTTGCATTAATAACAGATAATAATTATGCCAGGGTTGTTGTTTGGTGTACTCACCAGCTATACCACAGTGCCACTAATCGAGTACAATACTATTTCAGTATAAAGCTATAGGTGCGCAAAAATGATATTATTCGTTTGTTTGCAGCGGTTATATATTGTCAATATAATATAAACGTTACAAAATATAGCGATTGTCTGCGTTACTGTAAAATGCAAAACTCGACCATCGTTTATGTTTGTAAAGTGACGATCGACGGCCGTCAATCAAGTGAAAAATTATTAATTTATAATGTTGCGTATACCATCGGCGTTTCAAAAGTATTAAAATGCATTTTTAAAACGATCGAAATACACAATGGATTTCTTAAACGGTATAGTGACACTAGTGAAAAAATTACTCTCCGGTTCTTCAAGATAAAAATCTATATAGACCGCTGGCATAAAAAAAAAAATAATAATAATAATAATAATAATACAAGTAACAATAGACTACTTCCAAATTCTTTAAATACGTACGTATAGTCAGTGTTTGTTTTTGAATGACTAGAGAATGAAAACATGTTCCCTTCTTTAGCGATTCAAGTATTGTCCATTGCGGCTACCACATTGAGACCTTCAAATATTTATCATCATATGCATTAAAAACCATTTTTATGGTCCATTTTTTCTGAAGGTGTTCTGATTTTATTATATTTTTAAAGCTTAAAACTCGAGTAGAATTTCGTTCACGCGTTTTATATTTTTTTACTATCTTTTTAAAATTAATGCAATTTACGTGTATCTATTTGAAAATTGATTGCGTTTAACGAAACTAAAATAAAAACGATTTACTACTATACATTTAACTGTTTGGCTTTGTATACGTACTATTTATCTGCTATAGTAACTTTAATACTAAAGAATAATACAAAAACGGACTGAAACTTGTTTAAATCCTTTCACATAAAATGGCCGTTTGGTTAAATTTGTTCCAAGTATAGAAAAAATAATGTCAGATGTAGTACGAAATGTAGACGTTCATTAGTTTTAATTTAAACACTATAAATCCTTAGTGGATATAAAAATAAGAGAAAGGAATTTATTTTGTTCGGCTGCTATTTATAACTACGAATTTAAAAATCCTCATTTTGTTGTTCGCTTGTAAGCCAAAAAGGGATAAATTATTGTTTTCATTTTTTTGCGAGAGGAATGTTAAAAATCTCGTCGTTTTGTATTTTGAAATAAACTCGTTAAAAATATTTTGTTCATTATTCGATGAAACATGTAATTTAACAAATTTAGTTATAAATAGTTTAATATTTTGAAACAAAAAGTTAGTTTTGTTTATTATTATAAATAGGACGGTTTAATTTTTCACCAACAGTTAATGACTTGTAATCCGGTCGTCTACGAGGACGATTCGATACATCCAGGATTTTGCAATTTTAATATTTCAAAAAAATTATTTTTTTTTTAAATTGCTATAATCTAGAACTCGATTCACTATTACGCCATGACCTTTATCACTGAAAAATTATAAATTATATCTTTGCTCTGTTGAATACTGTGATTTTTTTATAATACAGTATAGTGAGGTTTCTATTCTAGATTCTGAGTGGAGTGTATTGGTTTTACAGTGATGACTATTTTTTTTCTTTTTTTTTCTATGAACAACTTTTCTATACCAAAAATTTTGCTCAGATATTCAAATGTAGACTTTCTTTGAAATTAAATCTGACTAGGGTGGTACTTTAAGAAGACTATTTTTTGATTTTCTCTGGGGTTTCCTAATAAACGGGGAAAAACGGGTAAATATTTACGAAATGTATTATTTTCAAATCGTAAATATTACGAGGATATTTCATATCGGGTGAAAATCGAGACTTTAAATTTGTGTATACTAACACATATTCCCCTGTTTTTTCTTATTTCGAAATAACGGTAAAAATTCTAAATTTAAATAACACTATACGTCAGACGAGTTCTTTTTTTTTTTATAATGAATGGCCGGGTAAATTTCGCCTCTTTTTGCGCAGAATAATAAAAAAATTAACGAACTGGATATTAATTTAAGCAAGGGTGTACAGTATGCAAATCAACCGAAACGGTCAAAAGTATTTGATTTTTACCGAATATATATTACCATAGACCACGAAAATATTATAGAACCCCATACACGGTTTCGTAACGTCTATTAGGTAGGTAGTTTTTCAATATTTTGGCTCTACGCCAGTAAACCGTCGTCGTTTACCTGTCCTTGCTGAACGCCTACTGTTTTCCGCAATAGCAATTACAACTGGCTCGATTTTATTTAATTATATTCATACGGGCCGACGAGCCTTTTGTAGTTCCACTGTGAGTAATATACGTGTTCGCTTTAACGAGACCAACACTGCACTGACTGTGTACTTATCGACAAATCAATTCCGGTCGAGCAAATGCTTTCGTCGGTTTTGATATTTATTTAATAATAAAACGCGACGGGTGTGTTCAGGTGTACTAAAATCTCTCGCAATTAAACGCTTGCGGTTTTATTTCACAAAAAACGAAATATATATAGTATAATGCGTGTGCTAAAGATTTGCAGCGCGTATAGATTTATAATAATACACAACTGAATAGGTACCTATATAGTCTACCTCTACCAGTGGCGTGCGCAGAGTAGGATATTAGGGGTAATTTATTCCCCCCTCATATTGTTTCAAACAACTACGATAGTATTTATTAGTGTAAAGTGTATAGTAATTTTATTGAAATTTTATATTTTCGCCAAATTACAAGGGAAAATACGTGATTAATTGAATACAAATTGTATTTTTTTTTTTAGATTCGTTTTTTGAAATTACTATTGTCAGATAAAGTATAACAAAAGAAAATTCTACGAATTATTTATGAATTGGGTTTATTATTCCCGCTCAACGAAAATTCCTGGGCACGTTACAAAAGTGCTATAGAAGTGTTTTACAGTGACAAAATTCATAAGAAAATTATATATTTTTTCGGTTTAGTTATTTTATTCGTGTATGTAAAAAAAAAAAAAAAAAACGGTTCGGGGCGGTCAGTTTTAAAACGAAATGATTAATATTCGATCGTTAATCCGTTTTTCAAAATAAACGAGGACAATCTGAATAATTCTGCAACATAATTTATTACATAATATTATACCGTACCATTCATATAATATTACTGATACTTGCTGCCATAACACTGTAATAATTCGTTTAATAGAGTTTTAAACACTGTGAATCCATGTAAACATGATATACAATGTAAACGTTTGGACAGCATACCTATATACGATAAAATATCGATGATAATTTATTATGGTTAGGGACTGTAGGTTTCATATTTATTTGAAAGATCACATAACATAGATAACATGACAAGGCGGCGCCAACTATAAATTAAATATTAAATAAATAACTAGCGTAAGAAATCTAAATTCGAATTTTTTTGTTGCACGTTTTAGAATTGTACTAAGTTTCTTTTTGTGTTACATAGTTCAGCCCATTTTTACCATTCAAATTTCCATGTTCACGCATACAACTTGCATTCTATTCTAACCTACTAATATCTACTATCTTTACTATTTGAATTCCTGACAATCCACTGCGACGATTGAAACGTCACGTGATCTACTTGCTTAATCAGTCAAATTATAACTTTTGAAGCAGTCTCAACCATCATTCATTGTGCCACCACGTCATTGTACATTTTAATCATATTTACTTATTATATTTTTTTTTTGTACACAGACATTTTAAATTCAATTTTTTTTAAATAAAAATAAAGAATATATAATAGTACTTATTTACTATTTAGCTTAATTTTTAATTGCTAAATACGTTTGTGACTCATAAGTATACCAAATTTTTAAGTGCATATTTGGTTATTATTAAAGTATATTTCCGTGGTTATTAGAGCAGAAGTCCTTAAGATAGAAGTCCCTAATCCTAATGATAGGAATATATTGTATACAGCAGCCATTCAAAATAGATAGAAGTGTGAATTCTAACCGTTTTCGTCGTTATCTTTTACTATTACAGTAAGTGACACTCTCGGCGTTCTTTGAAAATTGTAGTGTTTAATTAAATTAATAATAATAATTATAAAATACTCATAGTTTTAATTGAATCTAGAGTACTTTAATTGCAAATAGAATATGTTTTTAGATCGGCACTGATTAATATGTAACATTTTTTCTGTAAAGGTATCGCATACCTCCGTCCTAATATTTAACTGCATATTGCTGTTAAATACCGAATTTATTCCCGAATTGGTGGAAATTCCTAAAAGATTAATATTACAGACACTTCACAATATTCACGTATGAAAACGTATTGAAATTAAACGTTTTCAAATTACTTCGTTCGTTAATATATTGCCCAGCCCCTTTGGAAATTCTGAATGCACTACCACAGCAGCAACTCCGTGTCCTGTCCGACTCGTTAGAGATTCGAAGTCGGTCCGATATCCCAATCCAGTCCAGTCCAGGCTTGACCAGACCCGAAAAATGTACGGGTTGGACCGATCCGATTCAATCTGACTTTGGTTCGGATCGTTATACATCATATGTATATTTCTATCGGTTTGTGTACGAACGTGTAGATTATTAACACGCGAGTATGTACCCGCTTTAATACCGCAACGCCTCCAAGTTAAGAATACAATACCCTCTGCAACGACGACGTGTGCGTAAACGATTAACGGGCGCGCAGTGTTTGGGGACATTGGCGCGCATAATTTTGTCGAATTATCATCCGGGAAATCGTCCTTCGGCGAGACATAGTGTGTCGACGGCTATTTGCTTTGACGGACGGGTAAACAATGTGTTTTTTTTTTTTATTATTATTATTATTTTTATTGTACGTGCCGTCGGAGTTCATCTCCGAGAGGGCGGAAAAGTTATATATATTTTAATCCGGTCGCGATTCCGCCGGGAACCATAATGGTATATGATAAACGCGTACAACACCAATACGCCCGCGCGAACGTAATACTATACACCGTGTTTCTGAAACGAACGAATAAATACGAGGTACTCGAACAGTGACCGGGTTCCGAACGACGGATGTTTTTTTTTTTTTTCTATCTTTAAAACCAGCGATATTTTGTCGATTTATCTATAAAAAAAAAAAAATAATAATACTCCAATGATATTTCTCGCGGAACGCATCGTTTCTACACAGGCCTTTTCGACGCTCGTATCGTCCGGAAAATAGGATGGAGCCATGAGGGGTAAGGAGAACTTCGCAGAGAAAAAACCGCGGTGAAATCGGTTTGTTGCTGTTTGGCGTAGCTTAGGTATACCTGATTAACGCGGCTTTTACCGTAATACGCCCCTGTCAATTCGAAAATCGTATTTACTTCACAAAACTCGTTCAACGCGACAACGTTCAAAAACATTGTCACATATCGGTTCTTACGGGGATTCCGCGAGTAACGCCGTTCGAGTATTAACACGTTGTACGCGTTATATTACCGTCGATATTTTAAAATTTCATGAGATCGCGCGCCGGTTCGAACACCGCACCGAGTACAATACCTGCCTGTATACCATACGCGCGTTTCACTACGTATATTATCATATACGAGTTTCCTCGTTCATCATTTCACACAACACCCTGTATAACGAATACAACGGGATTCGATTTACGTGTTATTGTATTTCATCGGAATTAATTAAAACGATATTGCAGTACGAGGGCGGCTTCCGACGTCGCCCCGCGCTGGGGTGAGTTTTGTACCGGCCCCGCGGCTACCGAACGTCCCCTTTTTCGATTGAACGCCGTTGCGATCCTCGAGGACGACCCTATAGCTCGGCTATTATACATACGCACACGCGCGCGCGCGCACACACACGCACATACGCGCACACAGACGTCTCGCGGAATCCGTCTCCCGGACGACGACGATAATTACAAAGGCGGTATAATTGAGTCGTTACATTGCGACTCCCCGGAAGCAATCCCGGCCGCAACGGGCACTTTTAAACGCTAACCTCCGACGACGTTTATCCGGCTCGCCGCCGGTTTACCGTCGCGTCCCAGTCATCGCGAACCCCACAGCCCGGCGTCACACCCCGACGCTTGCGGTTTTTCGCAAACGCGCGATTCGACAATGCTGCCGCAGCCGCCGACGACGGATGATAAAACTCATTAAAAACGCACGACGCGCGTTCGCGTTCCCACGTAGAATCGGAACCCATTAGGCCTGCGGATAATCCGCCGCGCGACGACAGTTACACACTGTCGTGACGTTCGGTGTCGCGGCTATCGCGGTACAGTAATCGTTCGCCGCAGGGCTATAACGACAATAACGTGGCTGAGCGATAATGGTGTTATACCCATCGACACGACAGTGACCGTCGACTTGCGTGCGTAACTGCGCGACAGTTGTTTTCGCGCGACATCGCACTGTAGCCACCGTTAGCCTGCTACCGTCACAGCTATCGCGATAGTAACTTTCGTCGTGCGAATAACCGGGCGTTAACGTGTCGCGTTTCGTAATAATGTACCCGGACTAAATACAACAACCATACTCGTATTAATCTTACCGTTTTCTTAATCGCAGTTTCATAACGTATAAACGTAAACGCGGAGAAACGCACGTACATTATAAAATATTCGAACGGTTTTTGAATTCCGAGTGTCACGAAGAAGCCATATTAGTTTACTGGGACGGGTGTTCTTCGCACGGTTAACACTTCTTCCGTTGGTAAAAATGTTCCGATTTCATCACGCCGCGTACGTTGTTGGCTGTGGATATTTCACCCGGCGACGGTACTCTATTTGAAACATTTTTCCAACAATTTAATAACGAAATGACGATACAATTGACGGTTCTACTATTGTTTATTTCTGAGTTACCTTATGGCTACAAAGGAAACGATTTACCGTTGCTTTCGGTAACTAAATTACGTTTGAAACTGTCCCGCCCATAACTGCAGCGACGGTCTATGGGGTATGATGAGAAGCATGCCCGCCTTTTTTCTCTTATTCTCGGCGTGTTTACAATGAGAATCAAGAAAATGTTCAATGTTTTCTGTAGGTATGTGTACATTGGGAAAAAAAAAAACATATTTACGAGTATAAAAAACAATCACAATACTAGGGGTACACACGGGTAAATACTAATACGTTTAAATGAACTATCTGATACTGACTGTCTGTACGCTCATGTCCATTGCAACAAAGGCGTTTCTTTTGGAAGTACGAGCGATTAGTTTTATTGCGATGGCATTCGTACAATAATAATAAAATACAAGATCCGACAAAGGCGGGCTAAATGTGAATGTAGTATTATGTTAAAGTCGAGCGATTTAAATGAACCGTGTCCCGCTGGTCTTAAATTTACTTATTTAATTTCAACGCGATTATAATACTGCTGCGGAGTATAAAATATTACGTGCCGTTACAAAATCGTATTATTTTAGAACGTTAAGCCAATGTCTATATACGGTATAATATATATATTGTTTCATGCCGAAAACGAATTACCGCGTATAAATTAAAAACGTTACAAAACGTGTATTTTTAATGCGAAAAGAAAAACCGTGTACCGCGTTTTTTCGTTATTCGAAATCGCTACACAACTATATCGCCTGCGGAGATGCAGTCTTGTATCTTTTTTCGGTTTATCTAATGTATCTCGAATCAAAATACGTATTTTTATTCGAGACTTGTTATATGTTTTAAGACGCAAGACTTTTTTTTTTTTTTATATATATATTTAATTGAAAAACTGAAAAACGTGAATTTTTTATATTAATAACAGTTTTTAATAAAAATCTGACTAGATGTTATATACATCGCTTGACGGTGTACAAATTATCATTGTGTTTGGCGTATAACAGTTGTAAAAAAATATTCGCCAAATGAATTGCAAAAATAAAAAAAAATTAAAAACCGCAGATAGTATATTGTATTTGTTATACTATTGTATCGTGTACCTCGTATTTAGATACACCAATCATGTACCTTGCATAATTTTGTATCGAGATACTTTTCGTTTGGTATCCCGCCCGACCTTAACTGTTGAGATGTTGAGAATGTATCGGCAGAATAGCAACGACCGAAAATACCGACACGCGTTGAGCTGATTCTTCCGCAGTCCTTTCTAATATCTGTCATATTTCGCGCGGGGGATTATTTTTTAAATTTTTTGCCGACGTGGTCGCCCGCAGTTTAGACACGTTGGGTCGACCAACGCGGGTTCATTCGGTTCAATAAAATACGTAATACCACGGTAAAACGTGGTTATTTTATCCGCGAGATGTACAAACCGGATAACGATAACAGTATCGCGGAACATAGTATTATAATAATAATAATAATAAAAAACTTGAAATTTCGCCACGAAACGGCATACGCGCTAAACGTTGAATCGTTTATTACGAGAAGTGTCGTTATAATATATATGTATAGGCGCTGTATGCGACGTACCTACACCAAGACGTTTTCTATTACAAGACCATTACACGTGTACGCGGCGGTTGTATTCGTGTACGGCGTTCGCGGACGCGGTCGGACCACACCTGAAGTCTTCTTCTCGCAGCGTACAGTGCCTATTCCCGCATCCACACGCACGCGCAGCGCGGTTAGGTACTTCAGAACGTTTCTCGCGTATTAATATTGGTCACGCAGACTTTGCGTATAAATTATCATAACGGCCCGTCAAGGCGTCGAGATTTATTGCCTCAGAGACTCGCCGAAAAAATTTCCACGGTTATTACGCGCGCGTGATTATTCCGGAGCCGGGCCGAAGCGCGCCAACGCGTCTCGTTTTCAGGCGGCTCGCGCGCGCGAATAATTGTATCTCGGTGACAAACGTAACCGTCGTCGTATTTTAGGATTTCGCGTTCAACAGGAATGACAATACTAACGGCATTTTTTTGTTATTTACCCGCTTTCATTTCAGGCGAGCTTCGCGTGTTTTGATATCGGTTTAGTTGAACTCGGGTCGAACAAACGGGCGTTACAGACGTTTACCCTAAACAGTATCTTATTGATTATATTTTAATTTCGCTCGTGGCGTGCATCAGTGTAAACTATAAACAAATAATATACGGCACCACACCATACGTACCGTACCGTACCGGTCGAGTGGTCGGTTTGAAAAAGATAACGGGGTCGAATTGTACGGTGTACGGGGTGATTATTTTATCGTGGGCTAGCAATTTGCACGGAAGAAATTGAAAAAAGTGTTAAAATTATGCTTAAACGATTCCGCAATGGTTGAAAAAACAGAAATCGAATTCACTTGGTCTTCGAAATCCTCCGGAAAAATTATTTTTTTCGTGACTGTAACTAAATCGTTTCGCGTATTTTTCGGGGTTTCTCGACAATACGCGGAGCAATTCTTCTGGCCGCGGGCGGCAAATTGTGCGCGGTAAAGTCGTGTAAAGTTTCCGATGCAATATTATCGCAGTGATGTACGGAACCAGCAGCTGGTAAACGGGAAACGATGACGCCCCTGAGCGCGCGTCAATTATAACCGCGAACGGTGTAGCGTACCCAAACGTAAGTGTGTGTACGTACGGCAAGTCAACCCCGCGGTTATTGTTTCGAGGCGGTGTACAGAAATTAATTTTGTCTGCCGCGAGTAAAACAAAATACGCGGCGGACTTTGTTTATTGTTCGTGCCGAGTATAACGTTGTTGGCGAACTCGAGTTTTCCGGCTGTTGTTGTTGTTGCCGTCGTATACCTGCGTGCCGGAGCCGATGTTCGCGCCCATCGGGCACGATATTACACGTGCGCGCACGCGGATAATACACTACGCATTATTATTACAGCCGCTCGCTGCGGCGCGGCGTTTTATTTACACGATATTCGACGCGGGTCCGGCGGCCGGCGTTTACAATCCAGATATAATAATATTGCGCCGACGCACTCTGCGCGCGTACGTATCATACGTGTCGTATAATAAAACCCCATTATTTTCACGGGGACAGCGAGCCTGTAGGTCTGCCCGTAGGCGCGCCCGCGCGCGTACTCGAAAATCGAAATTATTACACGCGTACACGCGCACAATATTATCCGTCGAAATCCCGATATTTGGAGTGCGCGCGCGTCACGTCACGACAACAATGAACGGAACTCGACGGCACGGGTATATCGCGGTCAAGTGCGAATGCACCGCCGCCGCCGTCGGGCGTTATGCTAATGAGAACGAGAAGCACCTGTCGTGCGGCGCGCAAAGCACGACGGACGGTGGCGCTGACCGGCCCCGGCGGAACGCCGCCGACGCTCGGCCCATCGGGGAGTGGGGGGGGGACCGAATCGGTGTGGTACGCACACGGGACAGCGAGGCCGCGTACTGTATTTAATGTACTACACCGTGCAGCGTTTCGGTCCCGCTAATCGCGCCCCGAGCGTTTACCAGACTTTTCAATTAACGTCACCCCCCCTCCACCCACAGTTAACCCGCGCCTTTGACCGTTGTTCCCCGCGTCAAACTCCCCGGCGACCGCGCCGGGGGCCCGTTCCCGTCAATCGCGCCTCGGCGGACGAGGAATCCGAAAACGGGCCGACGACGCTGTACTATAGTTCCGTCGGCTTAGATTTCCCATGTAATGATAAACTGCGGCTTATACAATGCTGCACTTTGTTGCGCGCGCGCATTGTGCACTAATAACCACTGTGCAAAGGGCCGTACGTGTAACAAATGACATAGCGATGTATTCATTAGCATAATCCGATGTTCGCAATGTTCTATTATTATTTTACTGCGACTCGGATTAAGTACGTTCGTTTTGACGTGTTTCGCGTTTTCGGGTAATTTTTTTATTTTTTTTTTCCTACGGTCGAATTCCCTCGAAAAACAGATACTGTTATGACGCGGTTTATCGCGTCCAAATTAACCCATCACTCGAAAATTAAAGTGGTTTTACGGGCGGATTGAAGTGATACAATTCGTGTTGAACATGAATTTCACCGTCACGTCGCTATGAGAGGAGAGTGCGTTTTGATTAAAATTATTTATTGATCATAAATTACTTTTTTTCGCAATATACATACGCTATATATAGGTAGTTGGGATGGTGGGAATCCGAAAATCCGGATTTTCACAAAACAAAAAGCAATTTAAGCCACTTGAAATTCATATTAGTGTTAAATATTTTTACAATATAAAGCTGTGTATTTAAGTAAAATATTTTTTATGAAAATGTAAAAATAAAACGCAAAACCAAAAAATTAAACTGCTTCAACAAATCCGAAATCGGAAATCCGAAAACATAGTTTATAGTTAAAGTTAAGAGTTTTTTTTTTTTTTTTTTTTTTAAATTTTTATCCAAACATTTAACTTAGATACACAGATTTATATTGTAATAATATTTAATATTTATATGATTTTTAAGGGGCTTAAATAACGTTTTTTTAGAAAATCCGGATTTTAGAGTTTCCATCACTAATAGGTAGTTAAAGTTTAATAATATTCGGATATTCATTGTTTCATAAATAATATTTCTATAATAGACGGAGAAAAAATACATTTTACGAATTTTGTATGGTATGTAACAAACAAAATGACTGTAGATGACCATCCAATTACTAGGGTTCGATAGTTGACAAAATGAGAAAAAATAGATTGACACGCCACGAGGAGAGAGAAACCAGAAGTGGTAAGAATTGTAATGAAAACAGAAGTAGGAGAAAAGAGGTGGAGAGGAAGGCCAAAAAAGAGGTTGTTGGATGTGAGGACGACGGGTGTATGCGGGGACATTGTGGGAGATCGGGTCAAGTGGAAGTTTAGGACGATGACGGCCGACTACAAATGGTTGTGATTATAAGACGGAGGAGAAGAGAAAGAAGAAGAATAGAGGAAATGATACGTTCAGTAATAATAATAGCGCCAGGTTTTAGAATTTAGATTTCAGTGGTTAAAATTGATTCAAAAATACAACATATTTATGAGGAGAATAGTGGAAAATATTATACGACACCTAAACAAAATTGGCAAAGTATCATAAATTCACGCTCCGTTCGAGATATTAAATTACGGACGTGTCCGTGCCGACAAAGCAATAAATCAATCGATCAATTTTTGTTTTATATATATTCAAACGAAACAAATAGGTGTAGGTACCTACATAAAACATACAACGGCAATACCTCATATTTCACTCGTAACCTGCAGTTAGCATACAAGCAGTGAAAACACATAATTCGAATTGTTTTCTTACCATTACATATATCAAGTATATAGACTCGATGGTTATTGCTTTAACGTAAAAAGGGGTGATGGCGAATAAACATTTTCAGTTCTTATTTCTGTATATACACAAAAGGAATAATATTTCCTCCGGCAACTAATTTCACCCCTGAACGGTCTCGGCGAAATCCATAAAAATCTTTTTACACGCGTCGATGTTTCCTACCCCGCACAAGTCCCCGTGACCTTCCTCCCCTTTTCCCGCTACAATATATATATATATATATATATATATATATATATATACAATATCCGTATATATAAATAAATATATATGTGCCGTAACAACTTTCAACTATATTACGTAAACTAATAATGTGTAGTTTTCTTTTGGGGTCTGCCATTGGCCGGTGGATATTGAAATGAAAAACTGTCAGAGTCGATTTATCCGCGCATAAATAAACGAATTGCATTTATTCGATAGGGAGTAATGCCCGAGGGCAAGGAATAACACACTGTATAATAAAAAGTTGTGAAAAAAAAAAATAGAACCCAAATACCAAATACGAGATTTCATTTTTAATTAAAACATTACAAAATATGCGTTACGGTACTGAATATTAAAATGTTTAAATTGTATACAAAAATATCGGTTTAATCTATTATTTCGTTACTGGCACTGTGTATCGGTATAATCTAATACAGGTAAAATATATTTTTTAATTGAAATTCGTATTTATCTATTTTTTTTTATTATCACTATTAGAACAAGGCTTGAATTACAGGATTATTAACCTGTTATATTTACAATATTTGACTTTGTTAAGTTTTATTTATACAAGGTTAATACGCCGAAAGTAGATCTCGTGTTGAGCGCTGCTTTATCAGTATACGATAAGTCTTATAGGTCTCTTGTTTTTTTTTTAGTTTCCTCATTTCCAATAAGTTTTGCGTATAAATCCCCACGGAACGTAGTAGGTACACAAAACGTACCGTTTTCAGGAGTTTTGCGATAGTTTGAATAAATATATAGGTAGGTACATAATATTTATCGGTATTTTTAGCGTTTGTACGTATTTCAATAAAACGTATACACGTTGTTGTAATGGTATTGTGTTTGTTAAGACACGACGCGTCAAATGCCTTGAACAACGTGATATCATAACCGGATCGTGCAGTGTGTACAAAAAAAAAAAAAAAAAAATTAACAAAAACCGAACGGTTCATTTCGCATTTAAATGTTTAAAACTGTAATGCTAAAATACTGTACGGTTCCGATGGTTTTCACATTTCTTCTGACGGGGGCAACGCATAATATTCACCTGTCACCTCCGCGGTTCGCACACTACGCGACCGTTCGAATTTAAATACAATATATATTGTTGATTATCGCATAAAATAATGCATAACACCATTATAACGCGTAGCGCGTGTTCAATGGACCCCAATGGCATTTCGAACACACTATATTGAAAAACGGCCCCGTTCAGAATCGTTGTTTTACGTATGCGACGATTTATCATCGGTAATGTTTATCATGCGTATATTGTTATACTGTAATAGTGCATAACAATACGACGAGCATCGTGCGTTCGCCTTTTAAGAGATCAAAGACCAACGCCCAACCACCGAGTGCCACACTGCAGTTGCCTGAATTGTTACAACAATAATATTTACGTTCGCCTTTTTCGTGTGCCAATCTGGCGCGTGTCTTGGTCGCGATCTGTTCGAAATATTGAATTTACACGCGGGTACATTGGCCGTGTTATCGCCCGACACAACGAAAAGGACCGCGTAATATATCGTCCGCGCTTTTCCCAACTCTTCTAATCTCTTATCGTCATATCGCCTGCCGCAACGTAAAAGATCGTATACCGTTCCCCCCCCCCGTTTTTTCTCTAATCCCCGTAGCCGAGTAGATGCGAGTAAGATGCGATCTTTTTCGTGGGCGATGCTGAAACAAGATACGACGCGAATCGAGATACGCCCTTTATCGTCGCGGCAAGCGATACAATCATCATGTTTGTTAACCCGACCGGATTAAGGAAAGATTTGCGTATTGCGCGTACGTAAATTAAATATTCGACCTAAAACAGAGCGGTATTCATTTATTAATTCATAAAACGGTAATTATTAACTGCTGCACGTATTACAAGGTGCCCGTGGAGATTATTTTGTTTGATTAGAAATTACGACGTTTAAGCGTACCCGCGTAATTAACTGTTCTTTACTTTACAGACATACTATAATATGCAGGTGTTTCTGCGTGGCTTTTTGGACGTTATAATACGTTAATTGAATAAAATTGGTACGCATCCAAGAGTCTGTTGTTAATATTATGTTATGTGCATCATTTCTCGTCCCGGCTCAGTTGTTCAATCGGCAATAAACACAAAGAAAACTCGTCTTTCGAAGAACGTTTGTCCGCAATCGACGCTATGTCCATAATGTATCAAAACATCTTGAATATTGTCATAAGCGAAAACTGCTCATCTGTTCACAATCGTTTATGATGAACAACAACCTGTTAACAGTGCTATTTACTCGTTCAGACGGTTCAGTA
Source organism: Cinara cedri (assembly GCA_902439185.1). Classification (NCBI taxonomy): domain Eukaryota; kingdom Metazoa; phylum Arthropoda; class Insecta; order Hemiptera; family Aphididae; genus Cinara; species Cinara cedri. The sequence goes on along the minus strand of CABPRJ010001909.1, from coordinate 278,590 downwards.
CTGTACAATGACGTAATAATGTTAATACTCGTGCGAAATACAAACTATGAAACTAATAATAATTATTGTACAAATAACACCACGTTTGTTTTAATCACCAATATGCGTGCGTATTTTGGTTTTGCCGCAAAACAATATTTCAGAATTACAACTCGGCGTTTAAACGATTTCGATTTGATTTTAAAAGACCGAGTGGTAGATTTCTATTTTTACGTGTAAATTTCTATTTTTGCTGTCAAAAAAAAAAAAAAAAATAGAAAGAAAGTGTAAAATGTGTTGCCCGGTGTTGATGTACGAAAGATATTTTGGGATTTCTGGGACAAAATGTAAATTCACTTGTATTATTGTGTATACCGTAAAAAGTATTTGGTGTATTCCCAAGGGCGAATAATTATTTACAGATATAAAAACTTTTTTACTTCTAAATTTGAACGTCTTGTTCCTGATACATTTTATAAACTGCGTAGAACTGCCAAGGGACCAGTTTCAAAACAGACAGAATGAGACAGACTGTACATTCAAACGACATAACTTGTCTTGTTTATAAACTGTAAACCTTAACCGAATAACCGTAACAGTGTAAAATGTAACTCTATAAATTAAATGTAATTCTATTTTAAAATAAGAATTAATTGGGTTTTTTCTCCCTCCCGTAACTTTTTAATTGGTTGCACTTTTGAGTTACATCGTATATTCGAGATGATCGACTTTTAATCTTTGTCAAACGGGTTCTATTATTCGTCAGCTGTCTAAAAGTTGTGGAATTTTAATTGAAAAATATATATATATATATATTAATATTCATAGTGTCAAATGAAGTTTGTGACAAATACCGCGTTGACAAATAGCCCAATAACGCCGTCTGTCTTGTTTCCGGAACCGAAAACGAAGGGCGGACATTTTATCGAGCTTTCGGAGGGTCTCGTGAACCTCTTTTTTTTTTTCTGGGTCATTTGTTGTTTTTCGTCCTCTTTATTCGGTAACCCTGCGTACGGGACGTTGTCATTAATCAAGATCACTGCAGATGTCATAATAATAGGCCTCCCAAAAAGTGAAGAAGAGGCGAGCGAAAGAGAGGGAAAGGGATAGAGAGAGAGAGACAAAGGAACAGACAGACGGATAGAGACAGAGCGAAATCGACAAAAAAATCCACGTTCTCCGTTTCCTCAGTGGAATATAGCCAAGTCGGTGTCTCGAAATAGATATGTAAGGACTTTTTCTGTATATCTCGAGCGCCTCCGTCCGACGCGTTTTTAGCGATCACGATAGACAACAACAGGCGCGGTATAAGTGCCAAATAATTAATAATGACCGGCCATTGTGAAGTCCGGCGAACGCGAGGCTTTCGAGTCGATGGAAACAAAATAATATTATTATAAAACGAACGTACAATAATTACATCAACTGGAAACTCAATTATAACAATTTGACCGTGACCCATAAATTAAAAAAAAAAAAAAAAAACACTCATTCGTTTATAACGTGTGAATATCGTACTATACAAATTAAACTGCGCGCATCGCAGGCGTAAATAATATTATTTTTAAGCCTACAATTTATTATAATGATATTTGGTTTTTCGTTTAGATTTCGAGCGCAGCTAGGAATGTATTGATTCTACTTTGTGCGTTTATTTTTCACTGCAGTCTGTGAACGACTTTTCTATCAGCATTTTTGTTCCGAACAAAAAATGACGAAACTTTTTTTTGGTTACTGTTGCGCACGCGTTTTGATGAATTTTTCACTGTCCGTTTATGTAGGATAGATAAATTACACATTCATCTGGTTCCGCCCTGATACTATAAGTCCATACAGCTCTCGGACGGACGGTCCAAACACGGGTCTCTTAGAGTATAGGGTCGTTTACATAGACCGTAAACGGAATAACGTCTTAACATCATACAGTAGTATCGTCGCTGAACATAATACAATTTGCACAGTGGAATTATTATACTGCGAGTCTACAAAGCGTAATGCCCGCGGGTAACGATATGTTTGAAGATTTCTGAGAAATATTATTATTATGCATTAGAATATTGTAAATTTGCATAATGTTACTATATTATACGTTATGATGTTTGTCTATATAGTGCAAATCTCGAGTGTACCCCGAATAAAAAAACTTATATTTATTAAATTTATACGTTTTATAAAAAAAAAAAAAAAAATATTAATAATAATAAACTTATCCGCTCCGTGTATATACCAGTGTAATACACGTATTTTTACTTAGAATTGCGCGTTTTATACAATATCTTTACTTTTGAGTTAGTTTTGTATACTTATACTTTCAGCGCCGAAATTATTAATAATATATCGTTCCGCTCGAGAGTGCTTTGAATATTACTTCCGGAACAAGAAAAAAGAAAAAAAACATATTTATTTCTGCTGCCAAACTTTAGCGCATATTGTTTGGCGAAATTATAACCGGAACTTTGCCCGGATACATCACACAATATTTAACGTTAAAACTTTTTTTTTCTCGTAGTGTTTTTATACATTTTGTTTTATTAAACAGCCCAGTTCAAAGGTGTGTATAGTGGGTACCTATACCTGCTTAATTGATATTGCTGTTGACCCGTTTCCTTTCCTTTCACTTTCAACAAACTGCAGTAAACTCATTCCACGTTAATTTATGAGAAATATCCGGAGGGGAAAAAAATGCTACCCATTACAAAAAAAAAAAAAAAAAAAATCGTTCTTGCTAAATTATTCACCCTTTTCTTCACAGTTTTAATTTCAATCAAGATTTTTTAAATTAACTATTATATTTTTATATCACGGGGAGTAGACCAAGTGTATTTTTTATTTTTCAGTTTAGTGAAATTATAGATGTTTCGCGTGATAATACATTACATTATCGAACATCTATGCATCTAAGTTGCATTTCTACAGCAGCAATGGCGTGCACAAGGGACGGGATGTTGTGGTGTTATACCCGAAGGCACCCGTAAGGGCCTATGGTTGATAATCTGGTAGTTTAGATAAAGTTATGTTTTTCTTTACATCAATTATGTAGGTATAATTTTGGACTTTGCTCCCCCCGGGAAATATTTCTACGGGCATCCTTGGGTACATCACCACTCCTCACTTTTTGCTTAAAAATACAACAATTATGATTATTTATTTTGTTATTTAAACTTCAAAACTATATATATTTGAGTCAAGTTACTTGACTTATTGAATATAAATTGGTTTTTTTAGATTCGGCTTTTAAATTCCCATTGTATATAAAAGAAGATTCTATGATTTATTCATGGTTATTATCTACTGTGTATTCTCCCATTGCAAATTCATGGGCACACCCGTCACTATGGCAGAAATTGCATAGGTGAATTGCGTGTTTTCAAAATAGATATTATAAAATATATTTAAAATTTAAATTGAATCTTTTTATATACTCATCAAATTTGTCTATCAACACGAAAATCAGTGTTCATTTTTATTTGATTTAAACATACTGGCATTTCGGCATAATTCATATAATAGTTCAATCGATTTGTTTATCAGTATAATATGTGTCATAACGAGTATATCTTGCTTATATACAAATATCAATAAAATACTATTTGTACACATTATTAATTTTAAACTAGTCGAGTGTGTTATTAGTCATATAAAACAATAATAATAACAATACATTTTTGTGACTAAGTTTACTGTATTAGTTTTTAATTTTCCATAAGGTAATAATTATAATGTCTGTGAAAAATTTTTTTTGGCCAGGAATCTAATTCCGATTTTCAAATGTAGGATCTTATTTTTTAATTTTCCTTGAAGTTTTCTTATAATAATTGAAAATAAAAACGGGCAAATTTGCAACAGTATAACGGTTTTGTTATTTTCGATTTCGTTTTTACCAGAAATCTTTTTCTTTTTCGTTTTACGCTTCAATGTCCCGTAAAGTACGGAATCGTTGTGAACGACGCAGAACCTACGACGGGTCCGCGATTTCGATTCGCGTATAAGAGTACGTGGAGTAGGTGTATAGGTGTTGGGGATACGTCGTATCCCTCCCGCCATCTGCGAGTTCGTTCGGTTCTTTCCTCCGCGGACGGAACATCGCTTATTGCTCTTTTGCTCCCAAAGAAGACGCTGCTGCGTGTGTTTCCGCGTCACGAGGTTTGTGAAACAACTCCGTCCTTCTGTTTTACTCAGTCGCGCGTGTCGCCGTTACGCAATAATACACTCGTCGTTGAATATTAAATTATTTGTCTGCGATCGTATTCAGCTATAGATATCCGTACGGATAGCGTAATATTATACTGGGCACCTTGCCGGTACATAATAATAATAATAATAATCCACGATGATATTGACTGTGCTGCTGCATCAGTCGTCATAAAATTATATTATATTATATATACTGATTTATATATATATATATATATCTACGGTTAAGTTTCATAACGCATGGTAACGGATACCCATAACTCATTCGTATTTATACATACATATATGTGTGCACTGTATGTATGCGAGATGTGTTTAAAAAGTTCCCGTTAGAATCGCGCGCCAACGGAGCGTCGAACAGCCGCATGGGATTGGTATCGCAAGGCTTGTGCGACTTTTCCTGAACGCATTACGCGTTTTTGTAGATTCTCTATAACCTTTCGTACCCATAGTCTATAAAACCGATACTTCCATAACGAATTAATAGAAGTGTAATATTTCTACACGCCGCCACTCTGCCGTCGTCTGTTTTTTCCTTTTTTGCAGTATCGAATTGTCTAGTTCAGAAAATAGTGATTTTCTCAATTAGTTTCCCTCCCATTTATTAAGAAAACTACAATATAAAAAATAAAATACTTCCTCAATGCACTAGCCAGATAAAAAAAAAAATGCTACAGGAAAGTCCTTATAAAGTTTTTGATTGAAACGAGATTTCTAGTGGAAAAATTGTTTACAGACAACAACAACAAAAAAAAAACCACGCCACAGTAGAATCAATATATTTCGCGTTTCGATCAGAATCTAAAAATACATAAATATAAAACTAAACTGCTTTCCTCTATTATAAAAATAAGAACTTTTTGCTCTTCTAACAATAATTCGTATGGCTATAAAGTTCATATTCTGCAGGCCGAGAGTATCATTTTAAACATTTTTCTTTTTTTTACCAAGACTGAATCGGTTAATATGACAATAAATTACATTGAACTAATTTTTTGAAATAATTTTACAATGACAAGTACCTAATAAAATAATTAATATACGTTTCGCCAATTATTTAATTATAGTCGGTCCAAGTTCTTTAAGGTTAATTTTTTATCAGTATCCTATACTACAATGATTAAGACATTCGGTCGGCTAAAATTAGCACTTTTTAATTTCTGTGCATCTGTTTGAAATTTATTTTAATACTTGAAAAAAAGTTGCCTGTCACAAGAAAATAACGGAGCAATACTATACATTTAACAACGATAGTCGTATTAAAATATTATATTCGCATGCATATAAAATATTAATTTTATTATAAACAAACTGACAATTTTGAATACGATTATTTGCGATGAAACTATTATTGGACCGTCTTATAGTTATCACATTTCCATTTTTATTTTTTCTATTATCCATATAGACCACAAGTCATTTCTATCGTCTAAACGTTTTATTTATTATTTTTACATTTAAATAATATAATATATATATATATATATATATATGTATATATCTATAGGCTTTGCCAAATGTAATATTTTACGCAGCGCTTTAGAGACACCTAAAGATTACAAATTTAACTTTCTGAAAAAAAGAAAAAAAAAGGTTGAATAAAAATCCAATAAATTATAATGTTTATGCGTGTCATGGAGATTTTAAAATACGAGCTCGTAGGTAGATATATATTTTTTTATTTCATTGCATTATTATTATTTTTTTTTTTTTGAGATTAAATTCTTCAAAATAAACGACTGCTAATTTATAATAAAGCTAAGTACTAATATAACTAGCTTAGCGTTATTTTATTATAGACGAAATCTTAGCTGTATAAAAAAATTTAAATAAGATACACACACATATACACACATATATATATATATATATGAATAGGACAATTTGATTTATATATTAGGTATTGTAATTGTTTATTCATTTAGTTATTCAATCCTAGTTAAATAATTAATGACGTATCTTTAGCTGTCGTTTATATTATTTCTTTCAAGCTCTGCATATTATGAATTTATTTCGATGTCTTCCATCGTTTATTGCGTTATAACGGCCTCCTCGATTCCTGTTTTACGTCAATTCTTTCTTCGATTATGGCCGAAATCCAAACGTAATAACGTTAATAAGAAATACTTTATATTAAATTTCCAATCGGATGATTTTTTTCTAAATGTATGGACGTATTATAATTGAAATTTGAATGAAAATTTTCTGAGTTATTATACTTTAAACACTAAGGGTAATAGCATAAAACCAGATTTTTGACTACTGCACTCGGGCAAACAAGAAATTGTCTTACATGACTCCTACGAACCGGTCGGTATCCAATCCTCGTAAAAGTCTAGGGAGTTACCCGTTTCCGCCAAAAATGTACCTTTCCCTTTTCCGCCAATTCTTTTTTTCCCCCAAATGAAAAAATTCAGTCTAATATTTGAATGTTATAGTGGACGATTGTATCATAAATTATTATTGTACTATAAAACAAATGTATAATAATACAAATAAGTTTAAACTTATACAATAATAAAAAAAGTGATTATATTTTTGTTTAAATAATTGTGGTAAAACAATCGTTATGATTATTAACAACTATTTTTACCTTGTATTCAATAAATAATTGTAATATACACAATTGTCCATTGATATCCAAATATTACACTGATTTTTTTTCATTTGGCGAAATCGGAAACTTTTCGTTCAAATTTTAATTTCAAAAAATTGCGAAAAATTAGAATTTGCGCGTAATTCGACTATTAAAATGGGACTGGCGCGTTTAAAAAAAAACCGTTCTGTACACATTATCGGTGCCCGTATAAGGCGTTCGTCTGTATCACTATAATAGACGAATCCGAGTCGGTTGTCGTGTAATACTTACATTTGTACAATAAACACGGTAAACGTACGTACAATGCAGTAGACTTTTATCGCACTTTACAGTTATCGAGGTAATACGACAACGCTGTATCGGCGTACTGCCGGAGTACCGCGATCGCTTGGGATAACGTCAGTCCGTCCGGACCGTGCGTATCTGTGTACGGACGTATACCGAACATAAAGTACAAAAATGTTTCCGGTATACAAATTTAAGCGATTCGACGAGTCGACAAGCCCGTACGAACGGGAACGCACAAACGCGCGTATTTATATATCTATCTTTTCCGGTTCGGCGCGATGCTCGCGGCGGGAACCGGCACGGCCGAACGGGAACCGAATACGGACACGCGTTTGTTGAATTGTTATTGCCGCGGTACACCGGCAATGCGCCGCGACGTCCGTGACGATATTCACGCCGACGACGACCGCGGCGGCGGTCCCGGCCAAAGGCCGCGCGCGTGCACAATAACGCGCGCAACGCGAAATGTCAATATTCGACGTCCGCGGCGCCTACCCGGTCGGACCGGCGCGCGGATTTCGCTTCCGAAGAACCTCTGACCGCCCGGCCGCGCGCGCTCGCTCCCCCTAAATTTTTATCATGGTCGCGGGACATTCTCCGGAGGCTTTATGCCGTCCGCTGCACGCGTCCGATCCGATGACATCCGTTTTCTCGCGTGTTAACGTCGGCATTTGGGTTATAGCACGCGCGCGTATTACATGAAACGCGGTACGCCGGTCGTTTTGTACGCGTGTTTTCGAGTGTCCGCTACTACCTCCTATTCGATTTAATTAGTTATAATTGACCGCGATCGTAATCCGCCTCCGACCAAACAGCTCTCGTACATTATAATAATATTACACTGTATTGTAATATCTCCGCGGGCTATCGGTTTTTTTTTTTATTTTTCTTACACGCTCGCGCGCGCGTCGTAACTGTCTGACAAAATATCGTCGGCCTCTCCCGGCTGCAGCGGCGGCGGTCCGCCCGACGATGACGACGACGACGCGTACTCGTACCTATACGGTGTTCCGGATTACCGACAGCCGACCGTTTTTTTTTTTTCCACTCTTTTCCTCCGAGTAGGCGGTAAGTGATAATATTATAATTATATACATATATAGGTGGGCACCTTTATATACACGCGCGCGCACACGTGCACACACACACACTCGTATACAATAAATAGAACCGATTTTGCGTTTCTAATTTTTATTATGGACGCGCGCGCCCGCGCGTTCTTTTTCTCCTCTACAGTCTTATAATATAGTCTTTATGTACGGGACGATATGATGGGAGTTTTTTTTTTTTTTTATCACGTTCCAGCGATTATCTCTACGGAAACGCAGAGTGTAATTTGTCATCGGTTATGTTCGCTCGTTATAGGACCGTGTAACGGTCGTAGTCAGCGCGATTTCGTAACTGTGTACCCGCCTGGCATATATCCGCGGTGCACAATACGAACGGCGCGCGTGGTCTTTTGATTTTCAAACCAGAAGCGATAGAAGAGTATGTATCTTCGGAAAATTCAAAACTCACCCATGAACATATAATTAAATTTACCGTTTACGAGTCAAAAGTTTAGACCTGCGGAATAGCTGGGTTCCGGATTTTTACGTTAAAACAGAAGAAAAATACAACAGCTGATAATGGGGACGGGTGCGGCCACTGTTGTAGGTGTGAAGTTAGGAAGGCAGGATGCATAGGGTTATTTCTTTTATATCTGTAAGCAACGATAAACCATTGCTGATGAAAGACGATTCCGAGCGCAGTTCGGTAATACATAATTTGAAGTGCCGTAATTCATTTTAACTTAACCTTCCTACGTTTTTTTCCGATTATTTCTAAAACTAATTTGAAAATCGAAAAACGACTTGCATCATTAGAGACAAGATTAATAGTTCAACAAAAAAGGTCTTTTGTCGTTATTCAATTGGAGCCATATTTGTGCTAAAAATCTTAGTAGGTACTTATTTAAAATAACGAAATTACGAAAACAATTTTTTTTTTACAGTTAATCGTTTTTATTTTAAATACCGTTTTGAAAATCAAAAAAATGACCTATGTATTTACTAAGTAGATAAAATTTACTTTCAGAAAAGTTGCTACACTTATACATCGGAGTAAGTTTTCTATAATAAAAGTGATCTACAGTATAAAAAACAAAATAAAGTACCGTTATAAAAAAAAGTAAAAAAAATCGTTCGATCATTTTGTAAATATTACCACGTCTAAATAAGTCCAATATAAGTATTATTCTCAAGTTTCAAGTCTCTATGTGTATTTATAACCGAATCACAGCAAAAAAAACTCGCGCTGTATATTTTCGACGGCGGACGATTGTTATTACCTATATAATGTTATCATTATAATGTGGCCGTACATAGAAGTACTCGACGAGCACGCGAGTTGTTCATAAAGATTACGATAGTAATAATAATAATAGTAAACGTTATTATAATATTATAACTATTGTTTAAAAAAAAAAAAACGATAAAGTTTTTATCGCTCAGAGTACACGAGAATCCAATATTGACACGTAAAGCTAATACGCGAGCTATCCATATCCGTTGTGATGTGTACCTAAGTTCTATTTCGGTTTTGATTTGTATTTAATGTTTTCTCGCGTCTAATAAACTGTATCGATAATGATTTATACAGCAAGTAGTATAGGTACTTGAATTAAAATTAGATAAAATTTCAATTGCTCGCAACACTGTTATATTTACCGAAATGGCCGTTTTAAGCTTATAATACAGTTGTTTAATATCTATACTCGAGAAACCTACTCGAAAATCGTTCGGCGACGAAATACTTATACCTATAATATAATATTTATAATATCTCCGAAACGCATTATTTTGTACCTACCTATAGGTATTTGTATAAATATTAGCATACTACTTATAGTGTCATTAAATCGTATAAACGATGATAATAATATAATTTGTATTCGTTATGGTTTTTTTTTATATGCATTTTTTTTTTCGATGTTGTTCCTTCCCGTTTTGTCTGATGGAATAGTGCAGTCATCGTGTGTAAAAAAAAAAAATAATAATAATAATAAAAAAATAAAAATCAAAGCCGTTTATTTTAGTTATAATAATAAAAAATATCAACTATGATGTGGTTTTTTCTTCCTTTTATTTTTTTTATTTTTTTTTTTTTTGTGAGGTACTATAACCATAACTATTACTACCGCAGTATAATAATATAATATATTATTCAAACTTATTCTTAGACGGTGATATATTGTGAATTGCCGGAACTCTTTAAACCTAAACCCTCTCACACTGCAGTTTCGTTCATCGCCAGTATAACCGACCCTAAATATTACATCTATATATAGATTATAGTATATTAATATAATGACATCTCTAGACTTATTCCATCATATTCCGTCCGTCGTATCGTTCTTTAAAATCGTTTTAACGAATACGTCAGCTGATGGACATGTTATAGTCTGGATATATTTGTACGTAATATTATTACATTATACGTATACGCATACTACACAAATCGCTAAACGCGTGTTCAAATTTTAACACTTTATCACTTGGGGATTTTGTTTTTTTATTCAAAACTATTTCATCAAATTGCTGTCTTGCTATACGTGTAAACGACATCTGTACTATACGCCACTATAATATTAGTTATTGGCGTGTAATTTTTTTTACAGAGATAACAATAAGTATAACGTTTATCTACCTTGCGAATTTTTAAAAAGCACGTTTTACTATAGACAGTAGACAAATAATATTGATTATATTATTGGAGTACACTCGCTTCCCGCATACAAATATTAAATGTACGTACCTGTATAGGTTTTCTTCGAAATATTTATCTATTATTTGTATGCATCTGGGCATCGGTCTTTAACACCATAGCCGCTATAAATACAAATCCTGCCACCTATTCCTGTTTTTTCCGCTGACTTTCCGGTTCCATCGGTTTTAATGTCCTTCTTCATACAATCTTCCCTCCTTAAGCTTAGTGGAGCTAAATGCATTTTTGGCTTTTCTCTGTATGATTTTTTCTTCGACCACCCACTTAACTTAAGTTTCCCGTTTAACACAATTTGACATTCTTTATACTTGAGTTTTATGAATTGTCATTGTTATCGGAAATTAATTTATATTAATAATAACATATACTTAATGTTATAACGTTGAGATGTATGATTTCAAATAAACGATACAAATACCGATATATATGTATAGCTGAGATCAAATTCTTTATGGTTCAAAAAAAAAAACAAAAACAAAAAACGAATTAACGTGCGTCATTATAAAAATACCGAGCTTGTGCTTGCGTGTGTATGTAATAGTTTTTCCGTAAGAATTCGTATGCAAAAGATGAAAACTCGATTTCCCCTTTTTATTCATATATATATGCGTCAATGAATTTACAAGCTTTGCGTAAAAGCGAAAACTCGACCGAAATCGTTAGAAGTTCCTTTGTAATAATACTATACCAGTTGGTACCTAAGCACTCAGTAGGAGTAACAAACCATAAACGTAAGTAAAAAATTAACGAGCAAACGAAGGTGAATTCGTCAAGAAGTCGGGACATTTTAAAATGGAAATTCACAATTAATATTACCATAACCATAAAAGCGACTACACACAGACGAAACAATTAGTCTTTTAAGGGTATAATATTATATTATTAAGAGTTTAGGTTAAAAAAAAAAAATATTAAGCATACCTAAACATAAATCATTTTAAAAATATTTTTATAATGAAAACGAACTTGTATTTAACGTTCATTATATATGCTAATCGTATATACGTGAAATAAATATAATATAAAAACGAAAAAAAGATTCTGAGTGAAGTAGGTATTAATAATATCAATCAATTTTTCTCCCCCAGTAGCCAAAGTAACCCACAGATCAACATGAAAAAAACTGACATTCGTTATAAGCTTTTTAAACTGTACAGAAAAAATTGTTGGGAATCTAGACATTTTTCATCCTCATAATTTAAGACACGACATAAAAAAATCTGAGTGGATTTGCTTGTAAAATAAGTGTTTTCAGATAAAAAAAAAAATTAAAACACACACATCATAGAAAAACTAATAGGTTCTTCACTACATTTAGAATCTAAAATATGATAATTTTATTGGAAAAACTCGATGAAATCGAATAATACTGCACATATTATTTATTACATATAATATATGCAAATTAATTCGTTTAACGAATTATGTTCTGAGTCTTGATTATTAGTAATAATTTATTAGTTACGATTTTTTACAGATTACGTTTAATTTATTATTATTATTTTTTTTTTAAAACATTATAAATTATACGTTTTATTTTATACGATTTCAGCTTGCAACTGCAACGAGCACGCGAAACGATGCCGGTTCGACATGGAGCTGTACAAACTGTCGGGTCGGGTGAGCGGTGGCGTGTGCCTCAAGTGTCGACACTTCACAGCCGGCAGATACTGTCATTATTGCAAGGAGGGTTACTACAGGGATCCTACCAAGCCCATGACACACCGAAAAGCTTGCAAAGGTGGGTAATTAGTTTTTCTCCATTGCGGTAAAGAAAAATACAAATAGCGACGATAATAATAAACCGAATATAAAATTGCGTGATACCCGTGATACCTGATGTAAAAATTACTAAACCCAGTCGAATATAACGTTCTCGCGTTGGTTATCGTTCTTATCACAACATTATTGCACGCAATCTTTTCACGATCGAAATAATAATTTAGTTGTATTTTATTGTAAATTATAATGATATCATATTATTATTGAGTAATATTATATAAAACCAACACCAAAGAAGTAAATACAAGTATTAGAGCTAACCATTTTACATTTAAGTGACTTATTAATTTGGTACCCATCAGGTAATTAGGGTATAAAACTAATTAAAACGTGTGAATAAGTATTTTTCTAAGTAACTATTAATAGTCAGCTAACATTATATACTTAGAGCATACTGCCAATTCTCAAATGCAAATGTATAAATTATAAGTGTTGTAAAAATAAGGTTAAACATATAATAACTTAAATAGATAACAGGATTACTACTAAATTCGGCTAGTATTAGCATTTTTTCTTTGTATACTTCGAATTTCCGGATTTTTTACACTGTGGTTGCCCTTGTAAACAATCAACTCAATTCGCGTAATTTAAAATACTGCGAATAAATGAACTTGTATTTCCATATGGACATTGTTTTAACCAACTCGCAAAAGCAGATTTTCATTATAGATATTCCATATTCGATAATCCAATTGTTCCGTCGATTGCAATATTTTCTTAACAAATAAATCAAGTTTCGACTATTATGGAAATGTTATGCGATTAGTATGAACAGCACAATTATGTTATGACAAGTATAATAACCAATGAGAATGACGTAAATAGGCTGTGGTGCTGCAGCGTCTAGTTATTCTCATTCCGCTTTTTTTTCCACGAAAAAAAAACATTCACTTGTCCCTCGAATAAAATTACAATATTAAAAATAAGTTTTCGAATTATGAAATACGATTTGTCGCTATTGTTAATGAGTATTATGCGTGTTTCTTTGTACGTATGTCGTTTTTTGTTTACATTTTTTTTTTATATATATATATATATTTATATATTTTATTTAAACTTTTGAATTTTCATATTTTAAACATCAAATATTATTTAACAGGAAGTTCATAATAAGTCGTACTTATTTGCCACAAAACTAAAAAAATTGAATGTAATGTAGTATTTTTATAAGTATTTTAAAATGAAAATCGTAATTATTACGACCTTTCAAAACATGTATAACCGAACTTCGCTCCTAATCGTTTTTCGTTAGAAATATTTTATCGTTAATTACAGGTATAAATTAAATAACTTTATGTATCCCAACTTCTCTACTACAACAGTAGCAACACCCGTCCCCAATATCAGCTCTTTTTTTTTCATGTCTTTCTTCTTTTCGTTTTTGGGAACGCGGTTGTTAGCGTAACAAGACGGCACAATGTTTCGAACTGTCGGTTTTTTGTGAAGTGCTATTATACAATACGGATCAACGAAATAGCTTATTTATGCTGCAGACTTCCCTTGTGACGAAAATGTATAAATATAATATTATGATGATGACGACGATGATAATGATAATAGTAATAAAGAAAAGAAAATTGAAAAATCGTGAGGATTTAAAGATATCGGGTATATATAATGGTTCGGAGAGATCCCCGCTTATGATTCAAGAACACGGGTGAAGCGTTATCAAATAAACCGGCTATGCGGTTCGGGTAAAAAAAACATCCGGGGGTTGCATTATTGCCCAAACGTGACTTACGGCGTGAGATTAAGAGTCTAAAGCGACGATAGAGGGTCAAATACAGTAGGTACCTAACCGAATGACATTTATACGAGAAAAACAGGCAATAAATGAGACAATTAAAACTGAGTTTTGCATGAGAATTAAAAAAAAAAAAAAAAATGTTTGTATTACACAGCATTACATCATATTATTGATGTTCGTAACAAGCACGTATATATTACGGATAATGTATGAAAGACGAATAACGTATACATTATCCGATTTAGGTAAACACTAGCTTCTTATACCTATATTGGATAAAGTAAAAATGTTATTTTTAAAAAGAGTGGGAAAAGTAGGTATTTTGATAATTTAACATCTTTCTCCCCGTGACTTGAAATAATATAAACAAATGTATTTTGGATGCACCAAATTTAATTTATGTGTAGTATATACTGAATGCATCGATAAATCGTTGTAAACAAAAAAACGATTCTGAGCAGAGTAAAAATATACGTGTTTTTTTTTGTCCCTGTAGTTTAGGTGACCCAGAAATCATTAAAAATAAAATCGATAAATCGACATTTGTTGTTAGTTTTTTATTTTTAATTGCATTAAAAAAAAATGTTGAGAATCTAGACACATATTTCAAATAGTGTACTGCCAGACGAAAAATCCACATCTTTCAACTATTTGAAAACATTCTAGTATTTCACTAATTCAGCATTTACCTAACCCAAATAAGTGTTTCAAAAATAAACCATAGAAAGCAATTTTTCGGACGAATATTCAGGAATTTCGAATAATTTTTTTAAAATAAAGAAAGGTAAAACTTACACATCTTTTAATTTTTAAGGTATGCCATGAAAAAATCTGAGCATTTTTAATAATAGAACAAGTGTTCTCCGAGAGAGAAACCACACATCATAAATAAATAACTAATAGCTTCCTCGCTACACTAGGAATTTATAATTTAGATTTATCTCATTTATATTGCTGTAACAAGCTGTGGAAATCAGCATTCGGTGAAAAAATATTTTATATTTAAAAAAACGTCTCGAAGTGCAGTCATCGTTGACACAGTATATCATTGGTCCCCGGAAAGGACTGAAGTCAATTTATGACGTTTTTTTTTTGTTAATTTTTTGTTCTACATTGAGTGTATGTATTTTTAACATTATCGTATGTAGTGTATTAATTTACGTGCAAGAGATGTATTTTCAAAATTTAATACGCTCGTGTATCGAAAACTATAGAAAATTGACTTGAGCCCTACTATAAAGATATAACGAACTTTCCTGATATTTAAATGATATTTACTATAGAAAGTAACATTTTGAACATTATCTTTTTTTACACCCATGTATTGTAATCGCACGCCTTATATGACTTTGAGTGTAAATATTTTGGTCACGTCACAGTGTCCGCACGCCAGGTGTTCCCCCGAAGATTTATACCTGTACCGGCTATGCCGTCGTTCCGAAGCTGCGGGAATAAACGCCGTCGTACAAAATGGTAAATCCTCATAGGCCAGCTCTCGCCCGTGTAGTTTTTTTTAAAAAAAATAATCCTATTTATTTTAAATTAAAATTTATTCAAACGCGAATTAAACGTCCGATATTATTTAGAACACGCGCGCGCGGTCTCGCCGGGGACGTGTTTGGAAAATTAAAATATCGTAAACGCATCATAACCGCACCGCGGAGAAATCATTTACCCGATCGAGATGTAATATATTATTACATACTGTATACATATATTAATAAAGCGATAAATAAAACGCATCAGACAGCACGATTAGCATATAAATGCACGGACGTATACACAATATATTATATTCTCGTTGTACTATTTCAAACGCGTCTTTTAGAAGGAAATTTTTTTTTCTCTATTTTTTTTCTATTTTTTTTTTCTTTTTTTTTTTTTGCAACCCGGAGTATCAAAACGTTTAAAACCGACATTTTTCGGTTTGTTTTCTTCCGCGCAAATGTACACGTTTTACGAATATTATTGCGGATTTCCAAAACGAATAATACAAATGGTTGTTTGAGGGTGGGCTTTTTTTCGAAAATAAGTATTCCGTAATTTAATTAATAATACCTATACACCTTATGACGATTGTACGTTATTTTACGATTTATTTGATTATGATTACTATACGTTACTTTACAATATGAAAAACGGGTTTTAATTATTATTATTTTTGATAATAGCGGTGAACTTAAATTGTTTTGGGATAAAATCGTATGGCTTAAACGCGATATAATATCTGGCGATATTTAAATTGTGTTACGATAAAGTTGTAACACTGAAAGCATATTATAATGGGACGCAGGAGATTATAATACTTCTACTGAAGTTTGATTATTACCGTAATAATGCATTTGCGGATTTGCGGATCCCCTTAACCATTTTGAGCCTTTGAGGTGAGTCGTGCCTTAATTAAACACGGATTATTTGATTAAAATTTAAATTGAGACCTCGGAGATCGTAATTAATTTCGGCTTTCGCGATGTAATTCCTCTGTTTGTCGAATATTCAGTAAAATGTGATATTACGAACGTACATAATATACATTATGCACGTCTCGTAATCCTACTGCATGCGGTGCTTAATCCTAATATTTTAAATTTAATTATTTTAATGGTAACCGCTTAAATTACATTGTTAACGTGTTAATTTCATTATTTTACATTCTTATTTTGTGCAGTGCATGTTGCTATAGATACTAAGCAGACACTACTGCAGTATACAGCAGGGGGAAATTAAGGATTCAACCCCGCCCCTCACCGCTAAATTTAAAAAAACGCATAATAACAAACTAGATCTATAGTTCAAAATGTTTAATTTATTTTACCTGCCCCGAACACTCCCCCTGAAATTTTTCCCGTGTAAGTGTCTGGCACTAGTTATCTTTGATTTTAGAAAATATGTATTATAAAATCAATGGTACTAAAATTTTAAAATCATTTTTGTATTTTCCATAGAAGTGCGAGTATACGAGTATATAGACATACGATAAGAACGTTACTCAAACAACTTAAAATAAATTATTAATATTTTCTTGCCCGGTCAGTAATTTTATATTAGAAATCTATGCATTATAGGTATCCATTCAGGTATTATATATTATATTATTATGGTTACATTAATATAATAAACGTATTTTGAATTATAATATCAAATATGACATAGACCTAACGAATCTTTAAAAACACGTTTTATCTTTAGACAGCTAAACGAGTTTTAATAAGTGTTACGCAAACCAATATGTTGTGTTTAATTTATTCCAAAGCCTATAATATAAATTATAATAATAATTATCCCGATTACATAACGTATTATATTATATTTTCCATTATTTTGTATAGATATTTTAATAATTTTAATTAAAAATATTTGTAAGTTTGAGATTATATTGTACTTCTTGCATACCATAATAGATAAAAAAAATACCTAAATATTTATTTTCGTTCGCTTCAAATGTGCAACCGCGTGTCATTCACACTTCATTATTATTGTTGCAATTTTTATGTTAGATCAGAGGCGTTATTTCAATTTTTTTTTAGTTCAGGACATAATTACAGAACTTCGTTAATAATTCGAATTAATACTTATTCGTCTGTAAGGTACTGAGGATAATAATTGTTGATTACATATATCAACTAGATATCCCACACAGTATGGTACTATGTACAACTTCTTAAATAAACATTGGAATTCATGATACTTACATTGTTTTGCTCGTATCAGAATATAACTCCCCATACTACTCCCCTTACTATTATTCATTATTATTTTAATTTATTTTATTTTTATAGCTCTGTACCACTATTTATGATAATATTATCAACTATTATCTTAAACCGTGCTTTTTAGTTTAACCTTATTGTAGATTTTAGAAAATCATCTAATTTTCGACTTATTGTTATCTGTATGTGTATCACGGCACGTAATGACTGAGTCATGATGACTTGGCAGCCGACCCATGCGGACTGCCGACCCGAAGCTACTATTATATGATTGGGCAATTGCATAATCCTACAACCCTCCGCAAATTTTGCCCCTGTTTGAGATTCTAAGTGCAGCGAAGAAAATTTTAGTTTTACTAAGATGTGTTTTTCTCGGAAAACACGTTTAGGATTAGAAAAGGTGCTCCAACTTTTCCATACCGAACTTTAAATGATTCGGAATTTTTCGCTTGGTGCTGCTTTATTGAATCACTTTTTAAAATGTTCAACATTTCACTCCTAAGGTTTTTGTTTGGTTTTTTTCTAGGAAAATACATTTTCGGTTGGTAAAAATGGTCCTGGAAATTATTCACAATGTACCATAAAATATGTTGGTTATAAGTATTTTATTCGAGTAAATTTTTAGATTTCAACAGTAAAAAACTGTCGATTGACCTAAAACTCGATACATTTCAGGGTTTAATTTTGTTGATTTCTGAGTAACCTTCACTACGAGGAAAAAAACACAACCAATGCCATATAACTTTGCTATTTTACCGAGTCCCTTCAGAGTTGCCATTCAATTGCGATAATTTATTGTAAATTTCAATTTATCAACTAAATATTATTCTGGATCCCACATCTTGCGGACTTCATAACACCGACAACAGTCGCCTTCCCGTGGTGCAAATATAGTGTGTACACCGGAATTGTAATTATTTTTTGATTACATAATTTCAAATTTTATTTTAATTATGTGAAAACGCTGTAAATTTCGGTAAATATGTCCATAGTATTTAAAAAGTTTCGAGTATGAGTACACTACGTGAGAGAGACGGCGATATTATACGCGGCCGGAGTAATAGACTTTGGAATCCCGTTTCCTCGGTTTTTCCATTCGAATAAACATTTGCTTTTCGCGCACGCTGCGAACTCGGGGAAATACGGTTTTTACCTCGTGGAAGTCGAAACGACGTATATCCGTTTGTATAACGGCCAAACGGATATTGCGTCGCTATAAAAACAAACGAGTTGTCAACCGCCGCCGTCGCCGAGTCGTCTCGTTTAGCGAAAAACAAACCGATTTTCCTATATATATATATATATACTAGCCATTATCGGCGTAATATTCTTCTCGACTTTTCCTACGTCATTATCGTTCGGTATATATATATGTATACAATAATAACGTATAGTTCGCCTCTGTGCACAGGAAAATCCGTCGGCCGCCAATCCGATGCGATTTATATTCACCGGATATATCTCTCCGCGGGTACTGACGCGCGGACTGGCACGGTGTATGTTATTATTTACACACAGATTACGAGAGACCCGCAAACTGGACGCGATATTTACCGCGGCCCGGGCCAAAGGTCCGACAAATTGATCCGTTCCCGGTAAAAACGGATTACCGCGCGCCCGAGTCCGACAACCTCGGTACGGCCGACCGTACGTCTGGGCGCGCCGTTTATTATACGGGTTTATTCTTTATCTCGGGGCGGCGAGGGTCTCGGCCGGCGGACTCGTATTATCACGCGCGTGCACTCGTATAAAGTCGCCGCTCTTTGCCCGCGTCCTGGGCTCGTATACTCGCGCACAATCGCTGCCGCGCTATATGAGGGGGGGGGGAGAGGAGCGCCTACCTATACACAATGCGTATACAAAATCATAATAATATCGTATCGATACGAGTACAATAATACGAGGCTTGGGACGGTGATGGATGTGTGTGCCGCACCAATAAAGACCCCGTGTGACTAATGGACTTTTGCGCCGAAACGGCCAACGCGATATATATAATACCACTTATATATAAATATATGGAGTGTACCCTTCGAAAAAGGGAAAGGGGTATTTTCCGTCGCTCGTGGGTTGTATTTTTCTTTTTTTTTTTTTTTTGTGGAGTGGTCCGCTCGACGTCCGAAAACTATTTTGTACACCCGTATACGTATACGCGAATAAAAAAGGTACCAGCAACACCATGTCCCGCCCCTCTCCCGTATCTGTATGGGTATATAATATGATATTCGAAAACTCAATTATACCGCATTGTTTATACGCAAAACTGTTGTATTATACAATGCAGTAGACTACGCGTCATATTTGTTAATTTATTAACCCGAGCAGGCGCGGAAATGATTAAACGGGGCCTATTTTGAACGATAAATGTAGTTGAAAGTACCTATGAAATCGCAAAGCTAAAACAGGTAAAACGTGTATAAATCAAGGACCTAAATGAACAGCTGCAGGCCCGCCGGAAAATGTCTGGTACTTTCGAACTCTTATCGAGCAACACGCACGCGAACATTATGAATGAAACCGTAATTAAACATTCAAATTAGCAGTCGGACGATGCGCAGAGTGCAGATTATAAAATTATAGATTTCGATTTTATACCGATCTTCTTTTGACGGTTTGAAAAAAAATAAAAACATTGTTATTATCGGTTAGACGCGGCGGTTGGAAATAATCCTATACAACAGCCGTGTGAAAACGAGTTTCGCAATGCGTCTAACTGGACAAAATACTATGCTCGTTATAATGATATTGTAACACTATGTTATACCCCGTACAAAACATTACGTTAGCTCTAGTTTTTCAAGGATTATTTTTTTTTTTTATAGAATATTATTACCGATATAAACCGTCGAAATTAACGCCGACGATTAACGTGTAAATTAAAACGTTTAATATAGGTGTTTACTATCGTTCGTTCGTGTTTTCATTGTGCGATTTGTTTCAATAGCGTAGCACAGTACGTTTTGTTTAGTCTGCCGTTTCGACCGTAATGATTCTGCAACCAACGTCTTCTCGTTAACTGTAATATACAGCTATTAACACTCCGTGTTGCTATATTATGTGCGTTATAACTGAATTTCAAAACCTTTTACCCATTCGCGGCTTTTCGAATTATTATCGATTTGTATAAAATTTCCTAACGAGCCAAAGTGCGAGCGATTTCCGTTCACATAATATACAACCAGTATGTTTTACTTGTTTTATGCTTTACATACCTATATAGGTAGTATATACATTATACAAATCATTACATACATGCATAAAATCGTACAAACTATGTTTACCTATCTATAGCTATAGGTACCAAAAAGGCAATATCACTTTTTAAAAACGCGCTCACCTTAAATTAAAAATAATTTACCCACATTTACAATATATCTAATAAGTCGAAAGAAACGATGGCGTTTCGTTATTTTTATGTCCGATGTACTATTTTCGTAATAATAACAATAATATACAAGTCGGATTTCAAAATCTAATATTCTATTTTTATTTTATTTTTTCATTACCATTTCTGAAATGAGTATTGACAGCTAATATAGAGAGTGTACCTACACCTAATATTGTATGTTTTTTATTTTAGTTATTTAATTATTACAAAAATGTACACTATAATGTATTTTTTTCTAAATTAAAAATATGCAAGTAAAAAATAATAATAATAATCATTTTTTGAACGATAAAAGCAAAAAAAAAAATAAAAATGACGTGGGTTGTTAATTGAACTGTGCAAACTATGCAAATTTTTTTTAAATTCCCGACGGTACGTGTCTGTATATTACAAACACATCGCGTACATGATATGTATACATGAATATTATAAAGAATTTAAAACTCGCGCATGTATTATAGTGGTGTAACGATTATCATTTATTTCAGGGCTTATTCTATACAAGGATTTCTCCGCAGTTTCAAAAAAAAAAAAAAAAAGCTAAAAGCCCTCTCTAAAAGAATAAGTGCGTAGCGTATAAACGTCTCTCGATACAATAAGACGGTGAGGTACACAAGTCAAAACTATATCAATGCATGGGTACTGTAATTTTTTTTTTTCTAATTTATACGTATCTTAAACAGGAACAAGTCGCAAAAATGTTACTGCAGCATATACCTACAGACATAACTCGTAACTAAATGGTGTACAAAAATATTTAAAAAAAAATAGGTCTACTTTTTACATTTTTAACCACGTTACGCCCAAGATCGCGGAACCGACTGCGCTTTTGGCATTTCCCATACATATCCAACACGGATCCTGTACGCCCGTTACAGAATAAGGCCCGAGTTATTTATTAAATTTCTACGCGTTTCGCTATAATATTTGTAATAATGTTACACACGCCAACAATTTATACGCCCGATTGCAAGTATATTTTATTCCTGCACAAACGTTAACCGGCCGTCAAATGCCTCGCGTCGTGGTACCGCCGTCTGTATTTTACTTATATTATTTATACAGGGTACAATATTAATGATTCTGGATTTTTTTCTCTTTATTCTTCGCTCCGCCGCCGCCGCCAGTATACAGGTATACAGGTATACGCAAAACCCTTTTGAATTAAATTATTACTTTTACGATAATCCGGTAGCGTGCGGTGGCGATCTTCTCGCCCTGCGGCGAATAAAAATGTTGTTATTTCGCTTGATTGACGGTAAAAAGAAAATACGCGCACCCCTGTTAAAATGCCTACGCTGTAAAACCGCGGAGATGTGATTTATGAAATATTTATTACATATTCTTTGTTTTGTTCAACAAGCACACTGATGAGCATTCATTTGGTCCGGTCGCGATCCAAATGTGACAGATCCAGTTGAAATGTCGACTTTGATTGCACATCAAATCGCATTAATACCCGCGACAAATTATTATTCTCCTATAATAGACCTAGCATATTGGGGCATGTACTGGTTGCCCTCAATGGTAAATTTTTTTTATACCAATTCCCTCCAAACTATACCTAGAGTAAAATTTACCAATTGCTCGTACATATGATAAAGGCTTAGTTGAAACCTGCAGATCTTCAACGAAACAAAAGTCTAGAGGGTAAGAGTAAAAGACCGAAAATTAAGTGAATCCCATTTTCACAGAGTTGGTGGGAAAGTCGAACTTATACCTATCGGCTATTGAAAATTATAAGTCTTTCTACGTAACCATATTTTTGCATGATGGAAATTTCGTTTTTTCTCTGTTATCTACCCGACGTGGTTTTGTTAAAATAATCGGAATTATTTTTAGTTCGTACTCGAGTTGCTGAGTGAGGTTAGTTGCACTTTGAATAATACACAATTTAAAATTCCCTTCTTTGTATTCCGCATTACTGTATTTTATATATTGAGCGTAAGTACGTAACTGGTATATTTAGCTGAGGGCAATTGGTACATTTGGTTAAGGGAAACTGGTATATTTGGTTGAGGGCAATTGGTATATTTTTTTAATAGCCGAAAATAGTTACTGAGGGCAACGACCTCATATTGGTCTATATAACATTTTATACAGGTTTTGTGCTTTTGTATCTATCTGCATATTGGTCTTTAAACGCGCATTTGGAAACCCCGTTCCGATATGTCCCTTGTCCGAAAATCACACTCGTGAACGTACCCGTGACGGCTGGGGGCTCTTGTTAATGTATTATATAATTATATTTACGACGACGCTAAGTATTCCGTTTGAAACTGCACGCAATATTATCGTTTTAGTATTGGTTTTGTCAATATCGAGTTCACCCTGTATCATTTGCGCGGCGTTCAAATTTGCGTGTGTGTGATTTTTTTTTCCCCCTAAAAAATTTGTTTACGCGTATACTTGATAAATGTGGGCGACATAAAGCCGCCGCCACCACGCCGACGTTACAGTACAAATCTGTGCGTGAAATGTATATTATTATTATTATTATTGTTATTATTAAGTTCAAAACAGCATGTGTACGCCAAAACTGATAACACCTACGATTTAGCCAAGAGCTGCGGCCGTAGATTACAGCGTTCGGTTGCCGACCAAAAACCCGTTTTATCTGGAGCAATAATAATTATAGCCGCGTTAACATCGTCATTAGCGATAAACCACCGCTCCGGGTCGTAATAATCGTAACGTTATTTTCCTTTACTCCGCTTATTACCCCCGGGGTTCATACGAGAGGTTTTTTTATTTTATTTATTATTACACTGTCATATATAATAATACCTACACTATAGGTGCATTGTTTACACCGGCGGCGGCGCGACGTGCGGGGATCGACTAATTAAACACGGGGAAGGAGGGAGGGGGGAAGGACGACGAAAAAAGATACCGCGTTCGAAACTTATAAATAATATTATCCGAAAAGCTATTTGACCGTGTAAAAAATATAATAAATATATACGTAGACAATAAAAACAAAGGTGGACGGTGTAAAAAATCGGTATTGTTCTTTGCGAGCGCGTTAAAACGAGAGATGTCTCGTTTTTGCAGTCGTTATACCGCACGATACTGCGAAATTACGACCCGCACGAAAAAAAAAAACCCCTATACAGTTCGTAATAATATAACAATATAATGATTGGGCGTTATACTCGAGGACGCTTTATATCCTACAGCATATAAGGTGTTTTATTTTCGTTTTACTGCGCAATATGTGCTTTTTATTTTTTATGTCTATATTAACAACTTTTCTTCCAGATATGCTTTTTCAATATAAAAAAAAACGGAGCTTTATTGTAGCATTATAGATAATCTAGTCGGTTCATCGAGGGTGTCATTTTTTTTTTTTTTTCCCTTGCAGTTTTCTTAATTGGGAAAATCCGGACAAAAACATATTAAAGAAACGTACGAATTTACAGCGAATATTTCAAAACATTCTGGCAATTTTCGAATTATTAATAGTCGTTTGACTTGTTCCAGTTTTTATTTAGTTTTATATGAACAGAATTGTTTTAGCCGAGCAATAATCCTGAAAACTTGATTCATCATGAGATACGAAATAAATAATTATTAGTTGAACTTAGCGGTCAATATTATAGTAATATCCAATTATTGTATTTCAAAACATGTAGAACCGAACTTTACTCAGAATCGTGCTTCGTTAGCAATGATTTAACGTTGCACACAGATACAAATTAAATAACTGTATACCTTACCTTCTCAACTTTTAGATTCGAAGCGTATAGCGATTGGATCCCGTTATTATACCGATGTGGCAGATTTCGTTATTCGTGTTGGGAAACCGCATTAGAAAAATAAAAAAAAAGTGCGCAAAAACAATAATAATAATAATTGTTGTCTGGTCCCGAAGGCCCTGGCAGCCCGAAAACCACGAGGGAACAAATCATGCGCATTGACACGTCTTGTACGTAATATATTTATCATGTCGAACGCGCGCGGCCGACGATCGAGGAGCGGGGAGGGGGGAAAAACGCGAGTTAAAAATCGCATCAGTTTCCCGGCCGCACGTATGAACCCTCGCCGAACCCAATTTCATCTTATTTGGTTTTTACCGAGCATTCGCAGGAAATGTACTTTGCACATGGCGCTCCCGCGCGCGGTGAAAAATGATACGACGGCGGCGGCGATGATGGATCGCACGAGACGTGTACCGTGAACCCGTACGTCTAAAGGTGAAAACGACATGGCACTTGAAAATCTAAATGGGTTTTCGTAAATAAAATACACAAAACGGCTTTCGCGAACATTGTAAAACACAAAATATATTAATTCCGGCGAGCGTGTCCCGCGAGACAAAACGGCGACTGTATGCTATCATCGTATATACTATGTTCACGACGGAACGTAACGAATTCGGCTCATCGTTAAAAATATGTTTTCCTTACGTGAGATTACATCCATATTATTATGGAGTTGGTCGCGCGTGTTGGGGTTTTTTTCGCGTTTGGATCGATTGGAGTATTTGTAATCGCACGACTTTTACGATAATATTACTAGGCCTACCACGCCCCCTGTCTTCCGGTGTTAAATTAACGACTTTCGAGTATCCGTCACCACAGTGACGGTTTGAAACCAGTGCGTACTTTCTAGTTTTAATAACAATTATTTATCATAAACCACGGCGTTGAACGTTTTCGTAACTCGAGCCAACATCTGGTTGGTGTGCGGGTCCGTAGAGCTTCAGACTTCAGATCTCGGATGAGCGAAAACCGATTAGCCAATTGAGTGTCATTTGTATATTGTTCTATGATATTACAGTACCAATCGGTGTTAGAAAATGAGAGAACAACAGACTCAAATGTCGTTATCATGCTACTAAGAACAAATCAATAGCAATCTATTTTCCTGAATTTATGCCATCAACACGGTTTTCTTATAAGCAATATTTGGGTTTGAAAATATTTTATACCTATAGGTAACCTAGCTAGAGTTAGTACACTTTTTTTTAAATAAAATAATACATTACTGGAATAAAGTCGATTTCTCGTATTTACGGGTAAAATCAAAAAATTCGTCAAATTCTGAATATAATAACAGTTATTGCAGTTATTCATACATCTCAATAACCGATTTCGTTTTACGCATATTATTTTATTACGATGCGTTCAAAAATCGTTAACTCTTATTTTTGACCCCGAAAAGATCAATAATGATTGGAGGAGGGGTAGATATCCGAAAGATATAAGGATAAATGATTTTACGAGCGTCTCGGGGGCAAACTTGCGCAACCAATCAGAAGCGGCTGCGGGAGATATTTTATTATTGGGACGAAACAAAAAAAAATCTGACTTATAAAACTATACACAAGAGGTTCAACATTTAAAATTAAACGGTACAGAAGTAAAAATAAAACCAGTAAAGTGAATTAATTAAATTTTGAATTTTAAAATGTATTGTTGTAACATTTAAAGTACTGTTTTATAGTATTGTTTCCAAGTAAATTTAATTTAATTTTTGAAACGTGCAGTATTGTAATAATAACTTTTTATACTTTACGAGTTGCATAAAAATGCTATGTTTATAATTAATAACCCTCGAGCGGAGGGTTAATCCGGAGATATAGAATTTTAAAACGTTCATGTTTTTCAATGTTTTACGATGAATTATAATTTTTTTTTTTTTTTATAACTTTGACTAACTTATGCATTATTATAATAACATAAATACATAACTGTAGTTTTTTTTTTATAAGTCAGCATTTTGTTTTGAAAATCCGAAAATTAAAAATACAGTTTTAGGTATTTGTATGCCATTTCTATTAACTATATATACGATAAATTCCGATAATCCGACTTTTTATCGTCGATTCCAAATTTGTTTGAAAATAATAATACCTCGACTATATTATTACGTTGACACTGTTGAGATTTTTAAATTCAGAAAATCCAACAAGTTTGTAGGTACTGTATCCGTTTACTTTTGAATAACTCCGATGTTTCAATGGCAAAGAGATGTTTTAATAATATTATTCTTATAGCATGCGATTAGATTATGCTATTAAAAAAATTGTTTTCCTTATAATAATCTCCTAAACTGGCTATTTAATATCGTAGCCATTTTAATGACGACTTTAATTACTAAAACAATTTAACTAAATACAACTTTATATATTACTAATAAATAACGCTTTATGCTTATAATTTCCTCCTTCTTAAAAAAAAAAAAGAATAGAAATTCATTTCAGTGTATAAAAGTCGATTAAAATAATCCGAGTGCGATCTTGTGTACTAGCTCACAATAATAGTAGTTTTTTTATTGATTTAATAGTGTTCTTTGTATTTCATATATAAAATGTTATTTATATAAAATAGAAAATCAATATTTTTTCTCTTTATTTTTTATATGAAATTAAAAAAAAAACGATATTTAAGCTTTTGATATCTACTTTATTTATAGAATTCGAATGTTCGAGCGTACATTATTTTTGAAATATATTATGTTTATTATGTTTAATTCTCTTTTACTTTGGGTGTTTATAAATACATCTGTAGTTTTAGGAATAGCTATAGTTTATACTTCTGTGAATATTATGCGTAATACAGCTAAACTAAACTTAATAATAATAATTCGACAAGTATACATACCACCAAATTAAATCAGAATGCTTTTCATATACTTAAATTGTAAATTGGTTTAAATAAATTTGAATTGCAATTTGTTTTTCAAATTTAAACTTGCTCTGAGGCCGCCAAAATCCTAAAACCATTAACTACCTCCATCAACTTTGTCTCAAACGCCGAATTTTCCTACAAAATATAAATCGTCAACAATATTCAATCCCGAGTTAGAGGCCTTAGGTCCAAACTTTTCAATGAAGCCTTCAAAAAGAATAATAAAAGAAAAAGATTGTTAAAAATGACTATTCAGTATATTTTAACGAAATAAAAATAATACATAATGTAGAGATCTATAGGTAGTAGTTTTTACTAAAGAGCACGAAAGTGAAAATATTTAGAAAGCAAAATAATTTTGAAATAACATAAAATACTAACCAAATTAATAAATGCATATAGATAACGAAAAGAACAGTGTGAAAAAATTTAGGGCCTTGGAGTCTTGTGGCTCAAAGGCCATATCCGTCTGCCTTAATCTGGGCTTGACATTATTTTTAATTTAATAATAACGCATAAGAGTTGTAATATTTATCATGTTTCTAACTCATGTAATGAGTACTGAAATATTTTCCTAATGGTCTATGTTGCCGAGGGCTAAATAAATAAATAAAATGTTTCCCATGTATAATAGAATTTCATATAATGTTTCGGATCATATATAAAAAGTATAGTCAAATAATTAAGTGTTAACAAATACACTTGTTTATTTAATTTAAATATTTACAGTTTTTATAGATTAGGATTTACTTTTTATTATAATACTTAAAGAAATTAATAGCCTGCGCTCAGAATAAAGTATCTTTTTTTTTAATGGGCTTCTTAGGTGCTATTAAAACTAAAGAATTAAAAGGATTTTTATATATAAAAAAAATTTAAAGTAGATTTAGTTAATTTCTCGTATACAAATGACTGTGTACTTTCAGTTTGTGGTTCCGATCCAGGTATATAGGTACTCGAACGATATTCACATTAAATGGTTTAAAATAACATGTATAAACATGTTATTTTATATATTTATAACAATATGTCGAAATTTAGGTTTTTTTTAAAAAAAAAAATTCAATATGTTATAATAATTTCATATACGGTCGTTGACGTTTTTTTTTTATTTTTTTTTTAAATAACACTGTTCATGGAAAATAATTTTTTGATATTATATATAATATATATAAATCGATTGCAATATTTTGCAGGGTATGTTGCAGTTGACAGTTAATTATTTTTAATTTTATAATAATAATTTTCCATAATATCAATACGACAACTGAACAAAAGCAGTTAATGTCCGAAACAGGTTATTTATTCTGTAACTCTTAAATGTAATATTCACGTGAAATCGTTATTTTATATAATATACAGTATTCCTTTTTTGGAATTTTTTCATTTTTAATCAGTTTAAAATGTCATAAACACGACACAATACATATTTGAATTAATTTTAAAAAAAATTGCACAAAACATAATATTATTACACATGTCAAACATGTTGTTATAATATGTAGGTATTTTAATAGAATTTGATCTTGAAACGATCAATTATTAAATACTTTGGTTTTTCTCTTTTTACTAAACTGAATAATAAACATTTTATTAGTTTTATATGGTATTTTTTGTTTTTATAACCGTACACACACACACACACACACACACACAACGAGTTTAAATTGAGTACGTAGATATACACGTTTGATATTTTATTACACGAGAATACGTTTATAATATTATTACAAACACGAATTTCTCGTATTTTATTCGTGCGGGGTGTATTTAAGTTTATAATATACCCAATTAAATTGAATAAATTATACACCGGAAAATAAATAGAAAAAACCGGGTAGAAAAAAAAACCACAATGTCCGATGAATCGCTGTGAGAGACGCTAAAAATACCCATTTCAAATGCATAATATTCATCAATGGTGGTCCCGCGGTGTTACAAAAAAAAAATCATTTCGAAGCGTTTCTCCAAAATGATATTCAACACCTGGGTAACGTCTGCGTTTGGGGGTCATCCATCAATATGGTAGAGCCTGTCATGTATCCTAATTCTCCTCACCTCCCCCCCCCATCACATCACGACCAAAAATAAAAACCAAAACAATAAAACCGGTAACAGCGATAATACGTAATACGCTACGTATTACCTTGCGAATTTTTATGAATATAACATACATATATATATATTTTTTTTATATCTTATAACCGCATAAAAACGTTGTGTCGGGTCTTTTTTTATTTTTGATTCTGAACGTTGAGAAGAAGCTATTATAGTTAAGCTAATATTTTTCTCGGAAAACTCCTCTTTTCTTTTTCTTTTTTCGGGTAGAGAGGGATAGTAAGCTCAGATTTTCTCACGGGTACACCTTCAGAGATACGGAATTTTCGACTGGCGATACTTATTTTTATTTGAACGTTTTCTCTCTAGATAACCGACAGTTTACCTAACAAATTTAATATAATCGACAACTTTTCGTTGCTTTCAGTGTATGTTATTGCCCTATTGCAGTATTATCCGTTTCACCTTTCGGATTCGAAAACCGCGGGTTATCATGCGCAATACAATCGGAATTTCCCCCCCCCCTTTTCATTTCTCACGAACGATAATCCTAATAATTATTATAACTAGACGGACACGGAACGATCTTCGATGTCATATCGAATACAAATAAACGTCTTTTTACTCGTGTGTATATTAACATTTTCGGTTTTGTGATGGTCGCGCGAAGTGCACCTCCCTGTTATTTTCTTCCGGAATTTACGAGCGGACGTTTATTCGTCTGCGGGGCTGATGCGGCGCGCAATATCTTCACGACGGAAACCGATAAACGGCTCTCCGGGGACAATTTCCCGCCCGCGGCAGATTGTTGACCCACACACGTACACACGTCCGTTGCAGCAGTATCCCTTGGAGAAATCTTATCCTCGGCAAAAATGGCCGGAACGATATTATCGCATTTTTGACGATAAATAATTGTACAATGCGCCGCACGTTTCTATCTCTGTATATCTTCCGCCTATCTCGACCGCAGTTACGCAACGTCGCTTTGTTTTCGAGTTATTTTTCATATTTTTTTTACCAGTTTTTTTCTTTTTTATTAGACAAATATTTTACGCGCGCGTATATATTTATATATATATATATATATATGGTATCAATAAGTTTATCGTGTATGTAACAAGAGGAACCGGAGGAATCGACACGGGAATAGGGAATACGCGTAGGCAATAAAACTTTATAATAGTTCATTAGCGCGGTGACTGGACAGCGGTGGCGCGTATTTTATACGACGAATGATCGGACATAAATCTCGACGGACCGGACCAGTTTTTTTGGACACTGTTTTATACGATTTTATACGATACTATATACGTTACGCGCGGCGATGTTGTTGAATAAACGGGTTGAAAATTATGTTCTTCTCGCGTATTATACCCGAAAATAACCTCCGACAAATTATAATATTATTTTAGAAAACATTGTAATATAATGTAAATATAACGACGAAAATACGTACCGGGAGGTGTATATTTTACTTAACTTTTTAATTAAAAACGTTTACCTACCGACTCGAAATAATTATAAATCGTATGGGCTGAGAATTTCAAAAAAAAAAAAAAACAACATTTAAATACAAAATCGTTTCGTGTTCTCGATACCTGCATGTTTTATATGTTTTATTACGTCGATCTCGTGGCGTGTTCAGATTTTTTCGGGAAGTAGAGCTGGTTCACTGGCTCAGAAGTTGATAGTATCTATAATACCTCCCTTAAAAAAAAAAAATATAACAGCATTATCGACTAAATAAATATTCCGTTTCGTCTTGCGCTCAAAATTCGTAAAACATTACACTTGTTTTGACGTTAAGTTAAAATTAACAACACACCTAAATCAGACAAAACTTTCATGGGCTATGTAGGAACGTTGTAATTTTAGAGAATCTTCGACGAGTCTGTGCATCATTTATGAAAACCGAATTACTTGAATTATCTATATATTTTAATACACTTAACTTATTGCTGTTTGAATTAAAAACCATAATATAAATTTACTATCATATCATTAATACTACATTTAAACGCAGCAATTAATATCATCGCTTGGTTAAAAATTGTTTGTAACGATAATTTATTAGTTTATTATTTATTATTTAGTAGTTTATTCAGTGAGTATACCGTTTTCTATTGGTCTAATGATTTAATGATATACTATAAATTAATGATCCCTAAAACATTAATGAGTGTTTAAATTGTTAGTTACGATGACAATAATTTGACGGTGTTCGTGAAAAAGAGTTTTATAACTAATTATGAGATCAAAAAACTATAATTTACTACGGATTTGTGTACATTTAAACACACAAGGTACATGATATTACAAAGGAAATAGACTTATTACAGTGGCATTGATTATTGATCCATCATGAAATTCCCCATAAAATTGATGTATAATGTAAAATTTGATAAAATACGTTTTACACCCTTTTTCAAGAATGCCGTCTAATTTCCTTAGGTTAGGCAAATTTATTCTGTAAATAATTCATCTGACAAAATGACGTATTTAATAATAATATTATTTATTATTTATCATGTAGATGTTTAAAACCGTAATTTTTTAATTTACATATTTCATACTAAAAATGTGTTAACTACATAATTTCAATTTTCTAAACAACTTCTACGATCGTTTAGTATATAAGTCTCTTCTCGGTTGAAAATTAATTTTCAATTTGAGAATATTGCACTGTTCGCACTTATCCTCACTTTAAGATTTTCTGAAAACAGCGATAATAATAATAAAATATACTTGATAATCGTTTAACATCCCGATTTTGAAATTATTATTACACCCGATGTGGTGCATTGACGCGTGTGTTTTTTCATTTATAATTTTTAGATCAAATGTTAGAAATATTATTCTTTTAAACTTACTTGATTAATATTTTTGAGAAATCGTTTACCGACGAAATTATATAATTAAACAAAAAAAAAGTTAAAAATAATTTATTTATATTTTTAAGAGTTTAATCATTAAAATTATTTATACTCATTATATTATATAGTGATAAAACCGTGCATCCAAAAAACGTATTCTAGGAGATATGTTTTAAAAAATGCATAATACACGATGAATTTTCAAAAAAAAAAAAAGAAAAAATTAATTCACAATAAAACGATTACCTATTTAAAACTCGAAAGGCACTTAAAAACATGTTTCCGTGGTCTATAGAGGTTTGATGTGTGAATGCAATCCTTTTGTGCATTTACTTCCCTCTCAGTTGAAACTTCCATAACCCGGAAATACACTCTTATACTGGACTTCCCTTCACATAATATGTGCTGCTGCTACGGCTGTTGTTGTTGCTATAGGGGGCACACCGCACATATAATATTATAAAACGGAATATTCGGGAATTGTGAAAAAATTACCGAAATCGTGTAAAGCAGCACGTGCTCCGATTTTGCGGTCCGATAAGTCCAATATAAATCGGCTTTTTTTTTCATTTCCCCCCAGACCTTCATATTAAAAATGCGGCTTGAATGGGGGAGGGAGGATAAGGGGAGAATTTTCTCTTTCATAAATGCGCTTAGGTCACCGTTACTCCCCACATTGCCCTGCAGTGTACCTGGGTACCAGCTATTGTGTCGCTCGGGTCCGACTTAGTGTCATTCACAGAAACGGGCCCCGATCACCGGCAGATGTTCTCGTTTTGTTCGCGGCCACGGCATAATATTATAGCAGTCGCTGATTGGCTGATTTCAAAACTACTGTTTATTTATATATAATAGAACCATTGATATTGTTTTGGAGGTTATTTAGAGAAAAAATAAAAATAAATAAACGTTTATTATTTCGATGATCTGTTAGACGTCACCGTGCTAGCCTTCTATTTTCCCCACACACAACTTGTGCCCGCGCGTAATTTTAAACAATACTCAGGACGAAATTCGATTAAAGTTTACAAACATATTTTTTCTCTTTTGGATTTGATTTGGCGGCGGCGTTCTTAATGCTGTAAAAAACGCATTGATATAAAATATAATATTGGATTACTGTGTCACAAAAAAAAAAGAAACAAAAAAATATTTGTTCGCAATCATCAGCTATTATTGTTGGAAAAATAAATGTGAAAAAAAATAAAATAAAACCAGAAACAGTTGATTACTAAATATTGATTTGTATTTACCAAAATAAACAGCTTTTCTATATATTTGAAATGAAGTGTGAAATTATGTAATCAAAATATAATTATAATTTTGGTTTACGTACTATTTGTACCATGGAAAGGTAACTGTTTTAAGTATTAGGAAGTGGAAGTTTGGACGATATGGGATATAGGACAATTTAGTTTATGTAATATACCGAAAGCAACGATAAATCGTTGAAATCGATAGACGATTTTGAGTGGAGCTCGATAAATTGGTAAAGTTAAATGTTATTAGTTGATTTTTTTCGCCCATTATAACCACAAAATAACTCTCAAAAATATTCGAAAATAAAACCGTTGTATCATCATTTATTGTTGGTATTTCTATTTTTTAAAAAAACTGTCTGAAATCTAAACAATTTTTTCCAAACAAGGATCTCCGGGCGAAAAATTCGCATCTTTGAATGCACGGTGTGAACAAATTGGTACATTTTTGCTCACCAAGAAAGTGATTTCCACGAAAAATA
The DNA here is from genome assembly GCA_902439185.1 of Cinara cedri. Taxonomy (NCBI): domain Eukaryota; kingdom Metazoa; phylum Arthropoda; class Insecta; order Hemiptera; family Aphididae; genus Cinara; species Cinara cedri. Next base: position 243,828 of record CABPRJ010001909.1, on the reverse strand, counting down.
ACACATTTTAGTAAAACTATAATAGTTTCTTAAAGTTAATATAATGGTTGATTTTTTTATTTGTTTGTTTATATAGACGAGAAGAAACTATAAAACTATTTATAAATATATATAATAGTGTGTATACAAATGGTTTCGTTAGGATTTTAAATATGTACTATACCGAGTAAAATAAACGTTGTAATAAATTCGCAAATAAAGTTTTAAATTTGCATTCATGACGTTGAAAATAAAATATACTTTTTAATATTATAAAATATTCGCATGACGAAATTAATTAAATTCCACACTTTTTTAAAATTATTATTGTTATTAGTTTTGTTTTTTATTAGGGCAACTTGACAATATTTTAAACTTGTTTATATATATATACACATATTTGAATACGGTAGAATACAGCGACATTATTAAATTGACCGGATATTGTCACAGTTATATAGGTAGGTGGGTACCGCCATAGTAGATAAAAATAATATTACCTTCTTTTGAGTTATCGTAAAGTATTATGCTTAGCCGGCAGAATATATTCTTGTAAACAAAATTTGCATAACTGCGATTAAAACGAGTTGAACCGTAGTTTTAATGTTAATGTTAGATAAATAATAAAACGATAAGGAAGTAGGTATTATACAATTATTTTATCTGTAAATAATATTTCAAAAGAAAACGAATAACTTTTCTTAGTTTTTGTTTTTTTATAAACACGCGTGCGGTTTTTAACTGCAACTATTATCTTATTTCTTATTTGATAATTCTCAGGGAACTGCGAAGTATACCTCTACGCGGGCAAAAATACTTTGTAAATAATAATTAGACCATACACTTATAAATCGCGGTTCTGGTACCTACCTATTAAAGCTTAGAAAGTGGCTTAAAATGTCTTACTTATTAAAGTAAGTGAATTATATAAATAAACGAAAAAGAAAAAATCAAAACAATTAGATTGCAAGTTAGAAGCTATACGTACTCAGTGAAAATATTATTTATTTATGAAAATATTTTAAGGCGCTAGCTAAAAAAAAAAAAAACGATGCATTTAATAAATGGAAGAAACCGGCAATGTTACTGTTCACATAATTTTTGTCTATTTCTCGAGGTCACCCACGAGTGGGGAAATACCGCTAATGACGCTCCGTCATCAGACGATCAGAATCGTTTTTCGTTATAGCGACGGTTCGTCAGTTCGCGCGGTGCCGAAAATCGAATCACTACATCTGTACTGCCTGTCCCTCCGCGGTCCTCCCAAAACAGCATAGGCCTTTTTGAACGTGTCGCCCAGTAGCGCGTATTTAGCCGTTTCATAGAGCCGCCGCCGCTGTAAACAAACGCGAGTCTCGAGCCCTGACGAACCGCTGCCCGGCGAACATACGAAACGCAACGGAAGCGCGCGACGCGCGTTTTCAACCCGGCGCAAAAGTGAGTCACAATTCTCCCTCTTGTTGTTTACATCGCGTCGCCGCCGTATATTGTCATGTTATTGGGGCGTCGGGGATCAGCCGACGAGAGACTCGATTATACGATTTTCAAACTCGCTCCCCCGGCGGAAAAACAAAAAAAAATAAAAAAAAAATATATATATATATATATGTTTAGAATATACGAACAGTACGCACGAGCGCAACAACTCGCGCAATTTTGTGTTATTATATCGCGATTTCTGATTGCGTATACGGCATCGGCTGCGATCCGACGGTTTGTATACAATAATAACGCGTGTAATATCCGCGCGGTTTTGTTTGACAAATGTACGCGCAGCGGCTGCAGTGTGAATTGCAATCTGTGCCGCGAAAATCGAACGCCGCCGCTACTGCGCCGTCCGGGTGCATTTTTTTTTTTTTTTTTTTGCATTATTTTTCGCACATACTGTAAGCCCATATACAAACGGTTTTGAAAACATTACACATTATTGTATTTCCCACGCGGAAATATCGTCGGCCGCGGGGAATCCGGTCCGGAATCGGAAACCCGTTCCTTTTCCAGTGTATATACGAGCAAAACCGGATCTTTACAAACGGAATCCGTTGATGAACGCGTATAAAGACGGAAAGATAAGCGCAAAGCAGACGAACCAATATAATATGGACGAGGACAATAGAGAATCGTCCCCCGAGAAAGCACCCAAAGTATGTATTTTGGAAATGCTTAAACCGCTTAAGCCTTAAGCGATTTCCTAACGGGGGAGGGAACTCTTAGGGAGGAATTTGGGTACTGCGTGAGGGGTAATATATAGCGATGATGAGATTACAATAATAAAATGTAATATAAAATATGTGCAAATTTACCATATCTAAAATTAAAAACGATTTATTTCATATTTCTAACTAATATAGAGGGAGGCATGACATTTTTGTAAATCTACGAGAGGGGAATAAAAAAAATTGGGAAACGCTGACTTAAGGGTAGAAATAGAAAGAATAAAAACGAACCTCGTGCGGTGGAAAATAGGAGAGACTGCAGAATGTGAATGTGAAAGCTTATAAGACGACCAACACTTATTGCAGTGCGGAATGATCGACTCAAAATGCGAGATACTTCTTACCGAGGTAATGAAACTAATCATATATGGGGTCAAAAAAAGAATATGACATATCTAACTGACACGACGAAAAATAATGAGCAGTAGTGTATTTGCGTATTTAAGAGGAAATCAGGGAGATAAATCCTCCCTCCTCTCGAACTTTTTTTGGTATTTATGTATTAATTATACAACTACTTATTTTTTGAATAGAATTTCTATTTACTTGTTTGCTATAATATCTAATTATTTAATTTCACTGACAATTGAGGGACTAAACATGACTAAAAGCACTCCGCTCAGAATCGTTTTCCGTCAGCAATGGTTTATCGTCGTGTGCAAATGTAAATTAAATTACTCGCTACACATATCATCCCTTCTTGTATAGTTCTTGTATACTACTTAATGACACAGTATTGTATTTATACCGATTTAATATCTCCCTCCTTGGCAAATTCCTGAATACGCCACTGTGTATTTGACCGACCATCGTAATATCCTCACGTCCGCTCCTTGTTATTATTATTATCGTTTCTCGTTATTATTCGGCCGACGGAATACGAAAACGATCGGATTTCTTTCTACCGCCGCCAAATACTAGAATGCGGGTATACCTATACACGTATATAATATAAAATAGCATTATTGTATATTGATATTCTCGGGGACGGCAATAATATCGTCGGACATCGGGACGGCGGCGATGATTTATCGGAGTAGGGTATAATAAAAGTCGTGTGTCGAGGGGGACATAAAATAATGTAGTGTCCTATATATATATAACGAACGAACGGCTGCACCACTGATCCTACAAATGCATATTATATTATAGTTTGTATTAATAATAATAATAATGACACGCCGAAATCGACAAGACGTACGACATACGGTTTTTCTCCTAGCCCGTATACATGTATACAGGGTGACTTATTTCTTCTCTCATCATCATCCGACGATTGCAGCCTTCGGAGATATCTGGTCAAATTTTATCGTTTAATGATCTAATTTTACTGCGATATTTTCAAATTTTTACCTTTTTTCCACAATGCCGTTAACCCGTGACGACTTTTGATTTTCAAATAGCGATCCACGAAGATTCGAAAAAATAACGTTTTTTTTTTCTAAAAATGACGATAACCGCAACGCAAATAGCACTATAATAATATTGAATTTATAAATTATTATTTCATACGAGTTTCCATTTGAAAATCGAGTCAATATTATATTAATTTAAGGTATAAGGAGTGGGGTAAACGTTTGAAATAGTGTTAAAATAAACCCCATAAACAAATACTAAATTACAACCATTGAAGAACAAAATGTAAACCAAATTTAATTGAAACCCTTCGGGTTAAAAAAATTTTTTTTTCAAATCACTTCATGTATTCTCGGTCGATTTTTAATTTTTGCGAACATATGTCATCCGTATTTAATATTAATAATGTATAGTTTACGCGACACGATTTGTATGTTTTTTTTTTTATAATATTTAAACCAACATTCCTACAGCGTAATAGCTGCAACACGCCGTTGTTCACGTTATTAGCATTTTTTTTTCCTCCAAAACTTTTTTATTAATTTTATCTAAAAGCATAAAACGTATTTCGATGTTTTATAAACGCGCATGAATTGCTTAAAATAAATTTAAATAAAATTATATTTTATCCGAGATATTTTCCATATTATTATAACCGCGCGCGTGCAAATGAATTTTTTGTGCTGCTGCGGTCGATATTTTTAATAATAAAAAAACAAAATGGCATATACAACTTTTATTTGGTACAATCGGTAGGTATGTACGGATGATTGGAGAGAAAAAAACACCACTCAAATATGACTTGACATTCAATTATAGCTGCAGCGTAGGTACCTTCTAGTTTTTGTTTGTAAAATTCAATTTAAAAACTATATAATGAACATTCAAACTTTAATGCAGTTCATATTTTTTTTTTTTAAATCTCGATTAATTTTTAAACCGTGCAAAATAATTTAAATAAAATATACTACTGTGAACTATATTATAAATTCGAAATTATAAAAATGGTGGGAAAAAATAAAATTTGTTCGTTCAAGAAAGTCATATGAATCGGTGCAAAAGTACAATGCAAAGAACTAGTATTTTTATCCACGTAAGTGCCATAAACATGTATTAGTAAATTAATTACGTTTAAGGGAAAAAACGGGTAACCGATCTAGAGATAATGTTAGTTGGGAGACACATTCATGAAAAACATTATGCGACATTAGCATTTACAGCCGATGGATACAATTTTCGAGAAACTATGAAAGAAAAAATTAATAAAATTACATTTCGCAAGATTATGCCAACCCAAACCAAACAAGAATTTTTCAAATCTAGATATATTAGATGCACAAACATGAAATAGATAATGTATTTTGACGTTATTGAGTTATAAACGTTCCCGCGATTTTCACTCATAGTTCTGTGTTAAATTTTTTTCATTTTAATTAATCATTTGTCACAGGTTGGCGGAACATAATAACTATATGATAACAATTGTTTCAATTCGAAAATAAAAAAAAAAACAAAGAATCATTCTATTATTGTTATCACAATAGTATAATTTGCCGAGAATTTAGGTTTCAAAGTTGGTATGACTGATTCGGATTTTGTTACCTTCGGATTCTTATCTTCGAGAAAAGTATCCAAGCCCCCATTCACACCCCCGTTTTATAGATAATCTACAAACCTTGATTCACACTATTGTCACTACTTATCCATCAGATTGATATTATATACGCATATATAATATAATATTATATATACTGTCCGTATGCTTATCACCAGTTGGTAAAACAAAAAAACCTATTTCATGCACGATTACCCATATAACTATCGCTATCCTCAATCTCGTCCGATATTGTTAACGAACATCAAAGATAGGGAGAGGGAGGGTGTGAGGAAAAAGATTTATTAATATGTCTAATGCCTACGGTATGCGCGCGGTTTTTGATTGTTATCCGCCCTCGGTCGTCTTCTGTTTTTTTTTTTTGTAATTTTATTATTATACGGCCGTCCGATTTCGTTTTTATCACTGTCTCGGACGGAATAATCCGTGTAAAACCGGTAGTGTATAATATATATTATTATACGGACGATAAATCGACAATTCTTATTAATGAGTGCGCCCTCGTGTGATAGTTTGTCTGCGTCGGCATTCCAAGCGTGGGTTTAGGCACGAGTATAATATTATTATAGGTACCGGCGCTCGTTTTGAAAATGCAGATTAAGTCGGGACGGGGAAAAATACGTTTTTTTTTCCAACTTTTTTTTTTCCTTGTCCACTGGGAAAGTAGCGGCGGGAGGTTGGGGATCATCGATTTACGGGGAAAATACACTGGGGGACTATAACGTTGTCGTCGAGACCGCGTAGGTTTCTTCTAATTTTTACCGGGTTTATATTATAAAATCATTTTGTATTCGACTCCGTGACAAGAGATTGTATTATTTTGTCGTGTATACCCACTACTTAGCGATCCGATATAATAAAATACAACTTTGTGTGATAGTAACATAATTTGTGCCGTCTCGTTGTCGTCACACGCAACTCATTTTCATTTCCTCGCCTATAATAATAATAACGGACTCAGATTTTTTTTTTAATGTTATGCGCATATTATAATCAACATTCGTTAATCCCGAGAAACGAATGCGTGCGATGTGCGTGTGTTAAACTATCATATTATGACTATGATCGATATAATATATAATATGTATATAAATACCGAATAAATATTATCGTATAACGTCGAATTAATAAACCTTCATTTCGTATATTATTAGTATATATACGATTTATCGTGTCAAACATCATATTATTATAATATCGATCCGAATGCAACAGGACAATATTTAACTAGACATTCGTATTCAAACGAATACGGTTCTTCGGTGTCATCAAATTAATCGTCATCGTTCTATTATATACGCGGTCCCGCGGTCGTAAAACGTATTTTAATAAAAAAAAAACCTCAAAAACTCGTGTGTCGAACAGAGAAAACCAAACGTATAATAATATACTCGTAGTTTTAAACTATGACACCAATAGTTTCTAAATTCCCAAAGTTCAACCGTATAACAGATTATTTAGATTATATATGCGTGTAGGCAACTCAATAATCGTATCTGAAGTACGTGCATAATATTACGTCGTAAAAAACTAAAAAAAAAAAAAAAAAAAAAAAAACAATACGCGTAAAAAAAAAAAAAGATTGATACTGCAGTAGTTGGTGTGTCGTCATTGAAAGGGGGATATATAAGTAGAGTAATTCAATTTATATTAATACGCAACGATATAAACTTCGTTTATAACGAAAAGCGATTCCGAACAGAGTATCATTAGTCGTTTTTTTTCCCAGAATTATTTTGTAACTCAGAAATCGACAAAAATTATACCAAAAAAAGCTGTCAGTGAAAATTAACTCCCCGATCACCAACTAGATAAAAATACTACAACAAAATAATTCTTATTTGGGTTTGTTTTTTTATAAGAGCAAGATATCTAGTAGAAATCTTTGCAGAAACAAGAAATAAAAAACACACTATGAAACCAATGCATTGATCGCTTCGCTTAGAATATAAAAATTATAAAGATATGCTGTATAGGGTAATTTATACAATCTGTTTACAATGATAAATCATATTGCAAACAAGAAAATAATTATGGAAACCAATGAATATTCTATACATTTCTATTAAACATTTTATTAATTTGCAAAAAAAAAAATAAAAAATAATAATATTATTAGGTATTAGTAATTGAACCTTACCGTAAATTTGAACTTAAACCGCTTATGAAAATAAATCACAAAATTATTGTTATCCACATCTTATTAAACTAAATAAAGACTAAAAAAATTCGAAAGTTTAAAATAGCTATAAATAATAACTCATAAAACGCCAGAATGTTTTGAACGTTGGGTCGCGTCTAGAAAGTATTCTATGGTATAAGTATAATCGTTGAGAGTTTCCGGTCTTTATGTGATTATGAACAGAAACAAAATCGAAATGAATAGAAACCAAAACAGAAAATTGAGCAAGCGATATATATTCCCGTTTTTTTCTTGGGTCTCTTCCATTAAGCGGTATTGAAAACATCACAAGGAAAATAAAAAACGATTCGCCAATCAGACAAATTTATATTCTACCACCAACCACCCCTGATATCATCGAGTAGGATCAATGAGTTTTCTGGTCATAGGCAGTTAACAAAACACGTCATATAGTAAAACACAAAATATACATTTATCGAAACATTATCATAGGTGTCAGTTATTTAGAATATTATAATACAATTCGAGTAAACGGATAATAGAACGTAAAATTAGTTCTTATTTCTGTGTGATCGTCGTTTTCGAAACTATTGAAAATAAAAAAAAACCCGATAAGCCATTATACATATTTTATAGGACGATTATTATATTTTAATGTTATTTATAGGGTTTTTAAAACACGGTTTTCACCTTTAATCAATTATGTTTCTCGAACTCTTAGAAAGAAAAAAATAAATAGTAATCATAAATATTCGTAGTATATTACAGGTAATAATATTATATTATCTCGGGAAACGCGCGTTTTACAATGGACACAGACCGACTTCGATGTATTTTATAACGTATTATTATAATATTAACAATCGGGAGGTCAAACACGCATTTAAAATACCGATATTTGTACCTCACGCTTGTTTCCCCCCCCTCACTTATAACCGCGGTGTCCCATAGGCCACGATAATAATGTACGAACAATAAATCTATACACGCGCGTATTATGATAATTTAAAATGTAATCATTTATTATCACCCGAATACGTGCGTAAGATATAATAATAATTTAATTTAAGTGCATGATATTATAGTTTTCGTTTTCTATCATTTTTCCGTGCGCGTATTGCTGCCGCAGTTATCCGCGGAAGGAAACAAAAAAAAAAAAAATCACCGGATACGATTTATTCACACGGAGCGAAAAAGACGCGGCGTTATGGGCACGTCCGTCGCGGGTCCAACGAGACTTATCGTGCGCAAGTTTTGCGCTCGCCAAAAAGGCGTTTACGTTCTCATAATAAAAAAAAAAAAAAAAAAAAAAACGGAAAAGAAGAGCCTCCGGGGCTTAAAAGAGCCGGTAGGATTTAGCTGATTTATGGAAGTCGCCCATCGCACATAAACGTCGTTATTTACGCCACACTCTCTCTCTTTCACACACACACACACACACACACCTCGTGCGCCGTGGCAAGGTAGGCAGGTATCCCGCCGGGTGCCGTTGCCTTGCTCCGTTAAATCTTCCCCGGATAGGTCGAAAAGCGATGCGATTTTTCACCCAAAAGTTTTCCCGCAGCAGTATTATACTGTATTCTCGTATCGCGGTAACGACAACGCGCACGGGGGCATATCGGGTATACGGTCATATATTATTACCGCGGTCGTATACGGTTTTGCAAACGCGATAATAATTATTACTTATTAGAGGTATCTCACCCCGCCGGCAGACGGGGTCGCGCCACGCGCGCGCGTCGTCGCCACCTGCGCACGCTGTTCGGAGCGCATACCTAATAATAATAATATTAATTATATTACACACTCGGTTCCGTTTCGGCGGCAATTTCGGTTTATTCGGACGGTATCCAGTAGTCTGCCATACATAAAACTACGGCGCGATATAAACGACGAGGGTCGTAATAGTTATTTAACGGAAGGGCGCAGACGGGGACGAGGATCGTCTTCGTATACCCGTATAGGTGTATACGGGCCGAGGTGTCGGGCCCGCGCATTTAGGGGACCGTATTAATCTCCGTCGACACGTACGTCGAACGACGGATTATTAAAAACAAAAAATACCGCCGACCCTATAATAGTATGTTAACGATAAATTAGACGATAGTTTCTTGATATATTAACTACTGTAAAGCATCTATAAAATCTTATAAAAAAAAAAAAACACTTAAAATATCCAAAAATTCAGTGCAATAAAACGGACGAGTCAAACGTTGCAAACACATATTACAGTTAGGTATTTCAAAACTATGAAATAAAATATAAAAATGACGTATACGAGCTATATGCAAATTGAAAAATACGTAATTCATACAGTAGTGGATTCGAAGATAACTTAAGGGAGAGGTGAACTGAACAAAATAAACACTTGATTTACGTTGGTTTTATTGTATAATATATGCGATTCTTTTGTGTTTTGTACAACTTTTCTTACACGAATCTTGCTCAAATCATAAAACTACAAAAGCATTTTTTTTTTTTTTTTTTTTTTTTTTGTAAAATTTTTGATCTTTGAGGAGTTTAATTTCTTTTAATTTCCAAGCAATTTTTATAATAATTGAGAAAAAAAACAGGAAAAACGTGAAAGTTTACAGCAATAACACGGTTTCATTATTTTCGATTTTGTTCTTTTGATGTAATTTGTTCTCAACAAATTATATAAGTCAATATGACTTCTAAAAAAATGAACAGGCCACTTCTATAACTGAGGTGATTTATCAGTTATTAGTTATTAGTAATAACTATGGTAATAACTCATTACCATATATAAACAACTATATTATAAATCAATTTTGAAACACTGATTCTCAAATCCACCACTGAATTAATGTAAAAACGTATAAAAATAGCGTAAAATAAACCAAAAAGGAAAAACACCAATAAAAGTTAAACAAATCAAAGGACGCAAAATAAAAGTTTCAAAATTTAGGATTCGTTTTTACGTGATTCTGACACAGTTAAATAAGCTACGATTTATACAATCAGCTATACAAAATCCACTGTGATTACTATCTATATAGCGTGCATCAAAACACCAAACGATTTCAACTCCCGTAACTGTTCAACGTTCATTGTTTTCTATAAAAAGACATTTATTATTAACAAATTATTATTGATTAAGATGTAAACAATTTGTTTTTGAGGAAATATCTCGCGATTTATAATTTGGGTAATCAAACCGGCTTGCAGTCGTTTCTACAACGAATTTAATACAAATTCTACTCTTGATCGAAAACTTGACTATATATGAGTGCTAAACTGTTGGTATAGCCTGCAGACGAAACCATTTTCTTATATTAGTCTATCGTTTAAGTGGTCCGCAGTTTATTTTTTTTTTCATTTCCACAACGATTACCCTGCTGCAGTATATTATATACCATCCTAAGTGTATACGATCGATATGCCATCAGGGATAAAATAGAAAATCCGGTATGTTGCATATAGGTATATACTAAATATATACGCGCGGTATAGAGAGACGAGCAGACCGTCGGCTGAAAAGACCATAATAAATATTTTTGTAATGTTTCTCTAGAGGGGAGGAGGGTTGAATGGGGATTATTAAGGGCGGTGCGATCGGTAAATTTCATTAAAAAACAAACGCGCAAGCGTAAATTATTGGGTTCAGAACGATCCCCTATATATATTATACTCATATAACTCGTATACCTGGATACCTGCACGTGGCTTAACCCGATTTAAGACTAATTGGATAACATTACCGGCCAGAAAATAATAATCGATTTTTATTCGTTTATAAACTTTCGAGGAGTTTACCGCGCCAAACCGACTGTAGAATTTATTGCGTGTGTAGAAACCAACCAGGTCGGAGTAAATACATACGCCATACAAGTTTTATTTTAGATAGATAATAATGATAAGAAATAATTTTTAGAATAATTATCTGTATACAAGTGAAGATACGAGATGATACATACAGAATCGATTATCTATAGATGAATAATCGACAAATTTGTAATTATATTAAAAAAAAAGATAATTTATTTCATTACCAATCATAAACTAAGCGTTAAAAGTGTGTACCAGATTTCCATACACATCTAAATTTCAACAAATTTGTGTGATTGATATAATCCAATATAGTTAATTTTTTTAGTTTTAGTCTTAGTTTTATTTTGTCTATTTTTTTAGTTAATTTATTTGTATATTAATATAAATTAAATATTTTACCCATTATTTCTAATAAATGTATAAAGAATTACGATTTAAATTATTTATCAAGTTGATTCAATTGTCTAAATTAACAGATTAATGACTAAGATAACTTATTTTTCATTTGTCCAGACAAAATTATACCTATCTAATATCTAGATAATTTATCTATAGATAAACACAATACTGAATATGTACCTAACTACAGACTTTTGTAGTATAAACGGTAAACGAAAATACGCCATGTGTCGCGCATCCAAATGAATTTCGAGAGTTTATCTATGAAAATATACTCTCGTTATTGAAACGCCGTAAGTCTTAAAATGGAATTTCATTAACATTTCGTTCTCGCGTGTCTTTCAGCAAAAAAAAAAGAAAAAATTAAAAAAACCGTCGCCTGTAGCGAAGACTGCCCCGGTTTGTAGCCCGTTCTAATAAGTAATAATATTATCATCTTCGGTAAAATATCTCCGGGCCCGTCTCATCCGTCAGCCTTCTGCAGGCGTGTACCTACTGTGGAGAATATTATTATTATAGTCAGTCATAAGGAAAATCTGAATTCTCAATAATCTCGTTAGAATCATTAATCAATCGGATTGTCATTTTTTTTTTTTTTTTTTTTTTTTTTTTTATTAATATTATTAACGATATCTCGCGGAGCGTATAATTTACGTAATCGTATTTTGACACGAAAATAAACCTGCAACGGCAACAATAGCGATGCAGTAGTGCTACAGACGAGTCGATGAGGTAGGCAGTATTTTTTCATTTATACCTATACGTAATAAACTCTCTTCTTTTTTTTCTATACAAAAAAAAAAATGTATAACAGCCGCGAAAAAAATCTCACGTGTAAAATCTAGAGTATACCTACCTATAGAAAATGTATATAATAATATGTATGTACATAACATTATAACGCTGTGCGTTTTTATTTTTTAATATAAAATGCATGTGTATCCCTCGGAGGTACGCTAATAATATTATACATACACGCGGAAACACTCGAATATTAAATACGAAAATTGCAAATGTCTTTTTTCACAGCCGTCCCGTCGCCGCAAATTGGTTAACACCGCTCCGGGCGATAATGAAATGTACAATGATGCAATTTCACTCCCTTACTACCTCTCCCTCTCCCCCGCGAGTTCTTTTCGCCAAAGTATTATTTGCACAAAGCCTTTTCTCTGAAAGGTCTAGTGAATTTATTAAAAAGCCCTAAAGGGCCGCCGCCGTACTGTGCGCTGTCTAGTTGTGTGTCAGCGATCGCTTTCACCATTCGGCCGTGTGTTATTTGTTTTACAACGCTTGAAACCTTTTGAACTGTAAAGTAATTTCGTTGCCTATGTTTACAGTCATGTCTGCGCGTCATAAACGCGTATACCTACTACTGACTTGTTTGCAGCCGGCAGCCATCCACACGCACGTACGACCCTTTCGAAATGAAATTTTCGAAAAAGGTTCAATCTTATATTTTTAAACGAAAAATATCGCCCAACAAAATATTGTATACCTCAGACGAGTTAAACGTGTCGAAAGCTTACTGCGGACGGAGTTTTGTTATTATCATTATGATTTATTTCATTTTTTTTTCATTAACGTAGTTAGTAAGTATATATAAGAAACGAGAGGGCGGGGGAAACGGTCGAAAATATACGACTCGAATATTCTCTACTCTGGCTAAATCGTACGCGTAACGTCTGTAAATCGATCGCGGTTCGGGGAGACGTGTCGGGCCGTATTGGGGCTGCAATCCATTAAACGGTTCACACTATTCGTCATCCTACACGTGAGACGAATTATTCGTTTCGAATGGCGTCGGTTTGAAAAAAAAAAAAAGAAAAGAAAAATACGCCGGAAGGAAACGATATTTTCGCGTATTTCTTGTAACACGCCTATTTGAAACCCCTCGTCAAACGATAATTATTATTGTTATTTCGAACAAGACGAATCTATATATATATATGTAACGCCGAATACAAATAGTTACGCGTTTCGTAATATCCGATAATATGTTCCATCTATACGCTCTCAAAACACGTTGAATATTATTATAATTTCGTTATTTTATTGGGTACCTGCGATACCGTTCGCTATCGCGGCTTTTATATTATTATAATATGTATAGGTACGTTAAACCGAAACGCGTTATCGGTTTAAACGTTTTTAAGTAGGTATTATATTGTTTAACTTGTCATTACGATATTTGTGTACGGACTATATTGGTCGGATATATTATATAGTGTAAATCATTTTTTTTTTCGTCCCAAGTACCTAGGTACTCGTGTTATTATCTCATATATCGGCGGCGTGTGGCCCGGGATCTAACCTCTCGAGAAATATATAGTTAACAAAGCGGGCTTATCGTCGGGACGGGGGAAAAAAAACTATATTGGACGTAAGATCTTTGGCCGTGTATACTTTTAAATCCTACCCATAGTACACACGTCTGGCGCAATAAATATACGGGAAATAATATGTCAAATTAAAAACTATCGAGATTTGTATACACGGAAAACGAGATATCCTTTCACAGTGGCGTAACTAGGACCTATTTTTAGGGGTGTGATATGAATATTTGTTAAAAATATCAAAACAAATAATATATATTAATCACAAAATTATATTAAAACTGCTTACCTATATATGAAAGCCTCTAAATATAAATAAGGGACACTACATAACGGACACGTTCATCCTCAGAATATCGGATACTTCAGAATAGCTGACGAAATTTCAGTGACCAAAAATGTCCAATATTCAGAGGTTTCACTATATCGATATTTTAATATCATTAATTTTATATTTTTTGTAATAAGTTACTATACAAAAAAAATAAAAATATATTGGTATAGAACCAATATACTTGTTGGGGGGAGGGGGTGTTTTATCACCTACAACACGCCCTCCCTCTGATTACGACACTGCGACCCTTTGTATCATATTAACTGCTTTTCGAGCAAATATTAATCGGACAATATCTAATAAACCCAAAAATAAACGACAACAAGCGACACCTAGGAAGAATAAAAGAAATATTTCCTAGTTTTCCCGTAAAAACCATTAATTTCGTCATAAGATAATATTATGTTCATGACTTAATACGTTATCTATGACATTATTTATGATAATTAAATATTTTTCACGGGAAAACATAATGTCTTCCCGGATATCCTTTTCTGTCTGATGTCTGATTTTTTTCGATAGGCGCGTAGGGTGTAAAAACTAGAATTGTGGTTATAGTCAACTATAGTTGATAAACCTTATGATGATTTTTGTAATCGTAAAAATAACCGTTTAAATCATAACCATAGTCCGTTCCCAATTGTAACGGGACACGGAGATAAAAAGTGCCTCTGTCCAGAGAGACCGGTTAGGGCGAAGCGGAAATTTGAGGAAATCCGGAGACATCGTGCGCGTAGAGTCGCTACCATGACTCGACAATGAGACGTGAAAAAAAAAGTGGGGAAAGATTAATGGTATCCGGACAATATGCATCGCAAACATAAATCATCGTCGGTGAATTATACTTATTTTGTAATAATATTATTATTACCTAAATTTCCGGCGGTTAGTTTTATTTTAGATTCTTGCCAGATTATAATAACGCTGAGATACCGAAATAATAATTATTATTAATCCGTTAAAATGAACTATTCGAAGAATTACGAAATGAATTCCTTGTGATCAGAAATTATCGAGTGGTTATGGAGAGCTGTAATTTGTTTGAAAGTATTTTGTTGGAATCGCATTTTGTCGGAAAAATAATTCGTCGGAAATGTTCAATATAATTTCATCATAAGCACTCCGTGACTGCATGTTATCGTCGTTGGGTAAAAATTATTTCTCGAAAAAATACGATTCCGACAAGATATTATCCGACTAATTATATTTCCGAAAAAATACCTTTCCGACAAAATATTTTCCAATATTTTACGCGTCCCCGTGGTTATTTAATACCTAAAATTTATCAAATTACGAACGACACCAGCAATGTTTTCTTGTACGATATAGTGGACGTATAGACATAGAATATCGGCTACTATTGTTTTCAACCGGAGAGAAATTTAAGACTTGTGTAAAATTATCCTTAATAGACGGAACATATTCAACGTAACTGTCATCAATATTTACTCAAACGATGTATTTGTTAATGTTTATTTATTTCCTTATAGTCTTAGGTACCGTATAACACTAAAAACCTATCTACCTGCCGTACTATTAATAAATTACTTACTATAAATACTTACTAATAAAAAAAAAAAAAAATGGAAACATTTTACTTGCTGCGAATAATATTGTTCAATCCCATCCGATGTTTATATTAGGGTCGTGGTGACAGTGTATAACAAGATAATAAGTATAATAACGATGAGTTTATTGCTCGTAATATTATTAACGGACTGCGTGTTTCGCAATCAAATAGTCGTAAACTGTAAATGCGCGCGTGTGTACATTATAAAAAACACACATAAACAGCCGATCGGTCAGCGCATAGAATTACAATGTTGTTAAAAAAAGTACATTAGGATTTCTCTAGTAAAAATAAAAAAAAAACGTTAGCTTTTTCGGCTGTACAAAATAAATACAAAAGGTTTATCTGGTTATTTTTGTTCAAATATTTCTATATTATGCTTTGTGAATATATTGCACTAAACGCATGCATATATAAACCTCGGGCGCCTCCATTACGCCAGTTCTGTCAGTGATGCCCGGTAATCCGGAAAACGGTACATAAAATATTGATTAAAAAAATAATAACAATGTTACGAATTTATGATTTCTAAATTTGATAGTGTCATTTGTATTTTATAATGTTTTAACGGTGCCCGATGCTTGCGTAAAAAACAAAAGGCAGTTATACGCTTATGTATATACGTATTACATCACGCTTGTATATTATATTATAATGTGTACGATTAATTTGTTATGTATTTTTAAATTATTATATACGTGTATGCGTACCGACCTATTGGTATAATATTACTTTTTACGGTGTAAAATATTGTTATTAAAAAAAAAAAACGAGATTTTTAGACCTAAAGGGGAAAAAATAAATAGAAATTATGTTGTTTACGCGCGATAACCGTTTCGGGCGAGCGTCGATAAAAATATTTTTATAAATTAGTTGTGAATAAAAATTTAATTTGAAAACGTGAAAAGCGTACCTATGCATATATATTATTATTATTATTATTTTTATACAGGTAATATATAATTAAAATTATTGTTATTTATTATTGTGATAGAAGGCGACGTCATTATTAAAAAAAAAAAAACCCAAAAAAACAAAACGAGGGCTGTTGGATGGGCCCGGTTTGTCTTCTGAAACTAACCGCCGCCGCCGCCAGGCTTATAAATTTATTATAATACAGAGAATCCTTCCGATAATTAATTTCATTCGGTTCATAAAATCCTTATAATATCAGCTATTCGTTATGGTAATTTTCCGGGGAATTAAATAATTCGCCAATCGTCCGTGATTGGCAATTAAATATTTAATACCTATTATATAGAGCGCGATAGTCGCCGAATAAACAAAAATACTTTTTTTAAAAAACTCACGCCCCGAGTTTAGTAATGCGATATACATTATTCAAACGGTATTATATAGAAAGTAATTTTACAGTACATTTGTCGGTTATCCTGTTCTAGTTTTAAAAAATGTCTGTATTATTTTTTCCAGACCCTGACCTGCATTTGTACAATTATATTATAATACACCACTAGTCCAAGATTCTTCTTGGCTACATATTGCACACCCTCCGGTTTTTTCCCCTTCGTCCCCCGAATCGACAGTGATTTAGCATCTTCCGTCAAAAAAAAAAAAACTATCCGACAATGTGCGTATAATACTGCGAGATGGGTATCTCGCAAGTCCCCTCCGCTGGTACTCTACGTTTCTGGAAATGTATCGTTATCGATTCGAGTGAAGATTTTACGAGTTTATACTGACCGACCGATAAATACGTTTTTAAACAGATCGTCGTTGCAATTACACATTAACTAAACAAGCACGTTTTAGATTCTTAGTGGAACAAGGAATGTATTGGTTTTACAATGATGTTTATTATTTTTTTTATCTGTGAATAATTTTTCTATCAGACATTTTGCTCCGATTTATATTTAAGTGTAACATTTTTTCTAAAAGTAAATCTGACTGAGTTGGTACTTTAGGGATGTCTCCCAGGGGTTTTCTCAATAAACGGACAAATTTATAAAATGTATTATTTTCAAATCTTAAATATTACGGTCTTTTCAAACATGTATAACTGAATGCCGCTAAGAATAATTTTTCTTTAGCAAAGATTATTCATTACAGATATAGATATACATTTAATTCCCCTCTATATTCTACTTTCCCAACTTCTCACCTATAACAGTGGCCAATCCATCGTGCAAAGTATATCAGTATCTTTTTAAAATCGATTTGTTACCGTTTATATTGAATATACTCGTATAACTGTATAAGTATTTTAAACAAATATTCAAATATTGCGTATAAAAATAAAAAATAAATTATACAATTGCGCTCGATTAAAAATATTCTTAAACTTTTCAGCTTGTAACTGTCACCCAATCGGAGCATCCGGCAAAACTTGCAACCACACTACCGGCCAATGCCCTTGCAAAGACGGCGTTACAGGGATCACGTGCGACAGGTGCGCCAAAGGATACCAACAAAGCAGATCGCAGATCGCACCGTGCATAAGTATATTACACTTTTATCTCTTTTGTATGATTGGTCGAAAACGGCTAAACGATTTCGATTTTGCAGAATTACCGTCCAAAATCTACGTGAACCAAATGTCGTCGGACGCCCGCGCCGCAGCCGCCGAGAGTGAGGGTGGCAACGAAGGAGACTACGACGAAGACGACGAGGATAATCATCACGGTACTTTTTTTTTGTCTAGTCGCCTATTATTTTCACCAAAACAGTAGTCGCGTTATAAACAAATGTTAAACTCACTATAAAGCTGGAGGTCCTGTTTCGTGTTAAAAAGAAAAAAAACAATTCATATTCTTATTTATAGGTACATAACCGATTATATATTATCAAATATGATGCGATCTCGAATTTCAGATAATAATACGGTGGTTTTTTTGTGTACCTATATATTATGAAAACATCATACAAATGTATATAGGTATATATTTTTTGTTTCTGTTCTTTGGCCATCAGCCCATAAGTTAATTTGAATAAAAGCGTTCGAGATATCGTCCTCAGGGGATTTAAACGAAAGAATTCACGGGCAAATAACTAAAATACGAGAGGTTGGGGTCGGGTAGTAGATACGTTCAAATTGTTAATGGATTTTACGGCCCGTTCCGACTGCGAGGGGGTTGTGAAGCCCATTTATCAAAGTCGTATTCCCTTTTTCGAAAAAAAAAGAGATAATCGACCAATTTAACACGTTCATCGCGATAGTACAAACACGATTATCATTCTTATACTATCTCTCTCGTTATTACGTTCTGCGGAGAAATTCCTATTCATACGACTTCGATATTATTATACCAAAAACGACCGCCTCGGATACGTTTCAATCGCAATTTTCGATTATTCGTGATTTCTGTGCACCCATAGTTTTACATTATCAGAACGGACCCCGGTCAATTTACCGGGTTTGCGGGCCGACGGTCGAAAATGTTCAATTAAATGCGCCGATTCGCCAACGGAATGGCCGAAGACGCGCGATTGTTAACTTTCACGACCAAATAAATACGAGTGTATATACTTGCCCTCAAGCAATTTACCGGAGACTACATTATCGTCGTTATCGAGGGAGGCGTACATACAAGTATATGCAATCACCGAACGCCTTCTTCGATGTCGGTGTGTATACAGAGCAAACTCTACGCATCACGACCCCCGACTCGGAAAAACCGATACTTATTCTCGCGCACACGACGTTTTTATCACGCACTGGTTAGCACTTAAAATAATAAAAACACGTACCTATACTTCGCGTAGCCAGCGAAATTTCTCTCCGAAAACGGTCCCCGGGGGACGCGCATCGCAGTTTGCGCGAAAAAGCCAAAATCATTATTATATACTAGTGGCAAAATTTATCTTGAATTCATTTCGCACGCGTGTATACGATATCTAATATTTATAGATATTATATTAATTAAAAACAAACGGATGCATACATCGCACGATTAGTGTACCACTGTTGTAGCCTGTAGGTAAGAAGTTGGGAAGGTAGAGGGGAAATTTAATATGCATATCTGTACGCAACGATTAACTATTGCTGACGAAAACCGATTCTGAGCGGAGTTCGGTTATAATAATATCGTCAAATATGTCATATTATGGTAAAATAATTATATATACATTATTTATTTTCTTTAATAATATTTGTTTAATATTGTATCCATTTTTACGTTTTTCCCATTTATTTAAAAATGACCTCCCTAAAGTACCTCTCCAGTCAGATTTTCTTTTAAGAAAAGTGCTATAAATGTAATCCGGATTAAAATTGCTGTTGGAAAATATAATGTTCACAGATAAAAAAAAAACTTCATAGTAAAACTTCAATACATTCCTCACTCAGCTCAGAATCTAAAACGTGAAACCGTCACACGTGCCTACCGATGTCCAGGTGCTGACTGGCTGGGCTTCCGGAATATGCTATACCTTAAAATTATTTTAAGCCGATTGATATGAATTTTCCTCGATCATGATCTATTTAAAAAAAAAAAAATTTCTATTAAGAAAGTCGCCTGCCGAGTATAATAATTCTCCAATAATATCATAATAGCAGATATAGGACCTTAATTGGATAAGTACTATAATATCTATAAAAATAATTTCTTTACAACAATTCAATATAATATCATCGATTGTTTTGCATTCAATTTCATCGCATTATCTCGATCTGGTATTATTTTCAAAACATTTCTGCGCTATTATTTGAAATTGTCGACGATTTTTTTCTTTCTTTTTATATGCTGATGACAATAAACATTGACAATGTTGCAATATTTTATGTTAAAAACAAAAACAATTGTAATTTGGTTTTTAGTACCAAATTAAGACACAATTTTCAATTAAAATTTTTCGAAACAAGTTCGGTTCAACAATTGAACTCGCTTATTCAGAGACGTTTTTCATTTGCAATGATTTATCATTGCGTATAAATACCTACAAACTAAATTACCCTATAATCAATATATATATATTCCGTTCCCAACATAAAACAGTGGCCCACTCATCGTACGAAGTAGGTATATCGGCTTTTTATAATTTATTTTATTATTATTATTTGCCTTAAAATTAGGTGGCATCCAATGCATTTTTTCACAAGTCTACGCTTGATTTAGAAAAATATTCAAAATAATTATTTTCTTATTTATTACTGTGGCGGCCGTTTAGTGTAATACAATATTTAAAATTTAAAGCTACCTATTTACTCGAATTGGTCAGGATAACCATACAGTATAATAATTTCAGTATAGCAATGGCCCCAAGGAATAAGAGCGTAAGTCAATATTTGTATAGTGTTCAATGCTAAAAGCAAATTCAATTTCGAAAACACCTACGCTTATGCGATTTAGACTTATTTCTAAATTTCTCTTAGGCGAAATGTCATGACATAAGACAAACTTATAAAAGAAAATTCCGAAATTCGACTTTAATCCCTTCTTCCCTGGGACCCCATACGATGATGTGTATATATTTCGTATTGTGCTATATTATCATACTGTACGACCGTGTAACTTGAAGAGAAAACGAGTATAAAGTCGAGTGTTGATGATAATCAAACGTGGTATACAGAGACGGCTCGTGTGTTCGTATGTGTGTGTGTATGCGTGTGTGTGTACGCGTGAAGTGTTTTGAGCGGAAACCCGACACCGATTCTGTGGGAGATTGACAGTTATTATTATGTGTACGATGAGGGGAAACATACGTAAATATTACCTACCGCGAAGGTGATAACTGGGCTATTAATTTGTACGCGTTTATTTTCGGGGTTGTTCAACAGGTTCGTGTAGCTCTTCGTCCTCGTGCGATAATTGTAATCTGTATCGTATAATATAGAATGTCTGAATTTAATTTTGGCTGCCTGAGTGCACTGTGCGTACCACGACGATAGTAAAAACGAAATAAAATTTACGTCGAAAAACCGATAGTATATTTTATACAATAGCTGGACAGGTACGCGTACGCGTGTTTTTAGGTATGTGTCGAGAGCACAACTCGTAGAAAATGGATACCTACAACAAAAATACCTGAATATCAGAAATGAGTATCTAATACTCATTATATTATATATGTTACAGAGCGTTTATGGAAAACTTTTCTTTTCTTTTTTTATGACTATATCCGATGTTTCGGATTTACGCCCGAAACATAAATTATAATAATTATATTACCGGTGGTGGTTCTAGTGAATTTCTTCGTGTGGAGGGGAGTTATAAACATATGTACATTGTATGAACATAAATATATTTATATTATTTTTTTAATAAAACAAAATTTAATTTTCTGCCATATTTTAGACCATGGGGGGGAATATGACCTCCATCATATCTTCCCCCGTAGATCCACCACTGTATACTTTTTTACTACACAGTAGAGTAGTTACGAGGGAGGGGGATTAATACTTTTCTCCCTTTAACCTCTAGAAAAAATCAATATCCACGTTTATGTTGATAGGTTTTCAAAAAAAAAAAATAGCACAACACAGACATTGTATTTCAGTTGTTTATGATTTTTGAAATAAGTAAACAAATAAAAAACAATTGTACATTATCTAAATTTATGTATACATGTTGCATATTTACGTATTTTTTTTTTATTTTACATTTAATGAATGATAAATTTTAAACCGTATAAAGTTATTTATTTCCGGTAATATTATTGCCGAAAACGATAATTTATTGGACGCACCGAAAGCCGCGTAAAAAAAAAAAAGGCAGTCATCCAATTTTGATCACCCTACTGCGGAGCGTGGCCGATTAACGGTTCGAGTGTTACTCAATTCGGATACACCCTGTATGTACGACGGAGGGATTTTGCCGCGGCTATAAACGTGATCGTTCGTCGGATATTATTTAACGGTGGTTAATATTTAGTCGGCGAGCGCGTACGAGAGTGTTGCGTGTATTTTATGGTTTTATTGCGACCCCTAATCGTTTTATCGCGTAATCTGTATTTATTACTTTCACAACATGGTAAATTGTTTAAAACAAAAACAAACATTTTTGTTCGACAGATCAATGCGGCAAGTGTCGTAGCGGATCCAGGAGGCTGAATTTGAACAAATACTGTCGTAGAGATTACGGTACGTATTACTAAAATAACTGTAACCATTATTATTATTATTTCAATTAAAACTACTGTGGCTGCAATACGAGTATAATAGTCCGGTGTTGAGTGTCATGCTGGGCGTTTGGAGCGGTTTACCGAATGATCTTCATTTTTTAAGTATAATAATGACTGTAAATCCACTAATCTACTGTCCCCCCTCGCATCGTTTAAGGAGAATATAGGTGCGGCTGGTTTTAGTTTTAAGTCGGAGTAAAATTCACCCACTATCGGATCGGCCGATTTTAATTTGGAAAACATATTTGAACATGTTTTGTCTATATTCTTGTAATTTGTATTTCAATGGCATGAAGAGTTTATCTTCTGTTCATCTTAAAACAAACAAGTACTTACTTAAAAGTGTCAAAAAAAAATAAAAATATTTTCCCTACAAAATTCAGAAAAAATATACAAAGTCAAATCATTTTTCAAAACTGAAATATTGAAATACTGAAAGTACGTATATTTTACTCCAGCTTATTATTAGTCTAAACGTATGAAAAACCAACGGCTTTCAGCCGCCTTAAATGATTATTATTTTTTTTCAAAGATTTTCATAAAAAAAAAACCCCCGACGTAGTCGTATTATAATATATAACTTAATAACGTTTTACGCATTTTTGAACACAAGAAACGACGAATAACGAAGGAAAAAAAATGTAAATTTATTCTATCCGTGTAATATGCATATTATATATGTAATATAGACGTACACACTGTCCAGAGTATAATATATATATTAAATAACACACCGACATAACGGAAGAAATCATAAAAGACACACGGGTTCAATTTATTTTATTTTTAAATTAAATTTAAAAACATTGTACGACGAACAATAAAAAAAAAAAACTCGTTTTCGTTATAATGTAATTTTTTTCGACATTTTTTATTATATGTACCAATTTCTTATATTATAAAAACTTATACGACGAAACCATCATATTAAATAATTTGAAAATAATTATTTTATCTTTCGATATATTTAATTAACAGAATGATTAATATATGTTAAATTACCGAAATGTGCCGATTACAAACACATATCTGGGACCATATTCGAGGGGTGAGGGAAGGTGAGCAATTAATTTTATTTATGAGCATTTAAGTGTATATAATATTATGTATTACTATCTAAGCCAGAGGCGTGCCCAAGATTTGGTTTTAGGGGTGGTTTTAATTTATTAACCTTAGTATCAAATTTACAACTTCATTGTTAAAATAAGTAGGTAAAAATCTGTACGATAAATAAAAAACCATTTTTTTTTTTTTTTTTATACTACTGTTAAATAGTATAGATAAATTATTAAAAGTTAACCTTATAAAGTTATAAATAAATAATAAAATTAGCACGTACAAAGTGTAAAAAATGATAATAAAACAAAAACATTTTTAGAAACCAATAGTTTTACATAATATTCTTTGTAGTTTATACTTGGTAGTGCTTAACTACTGAGTATAAAAAAATAATAATAATCAGAGTTAAAAAAAATTATAAAATTAAGTCCATCATGTTTGAAAATGAAGCAAATTTTGAAATTACTTTATCTGATTTACTAGTATGTCATTATAAAGAGCTACTCCTGTAAGTAGGTTTTCACCGGTAGTTAATTTTAAATATGTTTTATGCTACTTAAATTTGAAAAAGGTCGTTCTGTTGTGGCAGTTTATACTGGAAGTGTAATTAAGGTTACCAAGCATTTTTTTTTTTATATTTGGATAAAATATTTTGTATTATCACACATGTGTATTATTTTATTAAAAAATTAAGAAAGTAAATTTGCGGGTGGTTTTAACCCCAAAAACAACCCCCTAAGCTCGCCCCTGATCTCAGCCTCATAATCTGCATATATTGAAATGTCGTTTTCTGTAATAGTTCCTTTAGGTGCTGCAGTAGCCTTTTATCTAAATACATAATTTGGGATAGATTCAAATTTTTTAAACTTTTCGGCGCACGCATGCACAATACAACTTTTAATTATTATTTATTATTATTATTGTTATTATTATTATTATTATTATTATTATTATTATTACCAATAATAACTGTATTCAACACTAGATTCATTATACTTTAGTCAAAATAAATCGTTAGAGGCCTAAACGTTTTACGAAATATTCTGGTGTTATTAGTATAGATCGGTAAATATTTGAAATTGTCCCATTTAGATCTATAAAAAATGCTTGACAATTTGATGTAAGGCTGATCGCTAATTCATCAAAAGAAAAATGATGACGGTTCATTTATGTCACCACTTTATTGCTATATAGACTTCCATTGAACACCGTATGGAGTCATAATTAATTTGCTACAATAATTACAGGGTAAACCATCATTCTGGCTTTGGAGAGAGGGAATAATAGGGACAAATTCATCCCTCGCTCAAATAAGTGTCTGATCGATAATTGTATATAGAACAAAATGAATTTATAAGAAATATATGTTTAAATATGACGTATTTAAACATTATAAACCACATGAATTCGTTAATTCGGTTACAGTATAGTGTATAGAACAAAACCACTTTTGTTCGACGTAACGAACTTTGGTCGTTCTTTTTTCAAATTAATAATCATTTTTACAAAATATTTAGTATGATCAATCATTTTTTTTTTTTTTTTTTTAATCATCAAATACCGCGGGAAAACGGGGTAATGGATTTTTAACAGTGTATCGATGTGTCAATGCCTACACAAATAACCGCCGCGATAAAGATAATCGACCGCAGCGCTGCACAATAATAATAATAATATACCCAAGGTGTGTTATTCGTGAGTAACACACAGTTAAAATTGTTTTTTTTTCGTTCGGTCGAAATCATCAAATGCACGGCCTTATATTAATCGTCTTCCCCCCTCCTGAAATAATAACGAAACGCCCAGATGTTTACGGCCGTCCATAGTACTATATAGATAACTATTATATACGTACATTACAATATTATTGTACTAAACGTTATTACCTTTTTCCAATAAATCTCGGCGAGCAGACGGCTCGGCGGCGGCAGTAGTGTGAGCGTACTGTTTTTTTTTTCGTTCTTCTACACAACATAATGCCGAATGAAGAAAAATCCGATATATCACCGAACGGCGTTTGAACTTCTCCCGTTTCGGTATACTTACAATATGTACACACAATTCCGGCGCGATAAAAATCCGCATCGTATAACGTCTGCGGGCAAAAAGTCGGTAACCGCGATCCATAAACAAAGTGTATGTACGTATTATAATATAAAACCACAGTGGCACCGGAGCAGGGGGAGACTTTCCGCTCTTTCGAAGCATTTGGGGACACACACACATACAATTTCGCTTCCTCCTCTCCTTCAATACAATATAGACAAAACAAATACATGTATTTAAATTCAACTATCAGTCAAAAACCAATCGAAATCAATTATAATTCTGCGACATAATCACTACGATAATTACACGTGACTTGAAACGTATAATACTCGCAACTGGCAACGCTGTACTCGTACAGAATCTAACAAAAATGTAATTACATTTTATTTTTACATGTAATTTATGTTTTTAGCTATAGGTAGTTGCACTATCTATATTTTAACCCCCCCCTCCCAATAAAAACAATACCTGGGCCTCTGTACGAGTTATACTACACGTATGCACAGTGTCGCCGAACTTGGGGTACATGTCAATTTTGTGGTGGTGAATGGGTAATGTAATTGTGGGAAATATACATAGTATATGAGTAGTATTTGTAGAAAATATAACTATAACAAACAGTACTATGAGTAATGTAATATATTACACCCGAAGAGGACCAGTATAAATGTATAATATTGTATTGCCTTGTATGCCCGAATATTTTTAAACTACTTCGGCGCCACTGAGTATCTACCGTTTCCCGGGCGGTTGATCTCTATTAGAGCTGCGATGATGAAATAACCGAAATAGTGTTTTTTTTTGGTAAATTGTATTTTATCATTATTATTATTATTATTTTTGTACAGCGATACTGGGCAAGATGTCAGAACCGACTACGTCGAAGAACTGGGCTAAATTCACGATGAACATACAGTCGGTATACAAACGCGGCCAAACGTCGAGACTCCGTCGGGGAGCGACCACGTTCTGGATACATGACAGCGATCTGAAGTGCAAATGTCCCAAAATCAAACCCGGGAGGTAAGCCGCCATTCACATATTATTGTAACAATGGGCGTGATTAGACAAACCAGTCAATAAGAGTCAATCTTATATTATAAGATTCATTCCATTAACTTAAAAAAAAAAAACGGATACGATAGGCGGGTTACTGTTGTAGGTGAGAAGTTGGGAAGGTTAAGGAGAAATTTAATGTATATCTGCAAACGCAACGATAAATCATTACTAACGAAAAACGATTCTGAACGGAGTTCGATTATAATATACATGTTTTGAAAGGCCGTAGTATTTACGATTTGAAAACAATACATTTCGTTAGTTTCCCTGATTTTTTTCATTTTTAAATAAAATTTCGTCTAATACATAACTTGTCGGTTAATTTTTTGGTCTAATTGCGTAAGTGTACGTATTTCCAACATTAGTTTGTTAGTATATTACGTACAAATGACATTGTATATGTTTTCAACATTTAATTTGCTCGTGTTTAAAAACCGTATAAAATTGACTTAAGCTGCAATTCTTCCCTGCGGGGATTAAAGAAAATATAAAACGAAAAATTCAAGCCGTTTGTTTCTTTTTTTTTGTTTTCAGACTCTATCTGATACTCGGCAAGGAAAACGATGGCGAGCGGCGCGACGGGCTAGTGTTGACGCAGAGGTCGATAGTGATCGAGTGGCGAGATGAGTGGCACAACCGCATGCGGCGGTTCCAGAGACGGTCTCAACACTGCGATTAAGACGTACCTACAATATACGTATACACATAGAGATAGACTATATAGAGAGCAACATTAATTAACACACTATACGATACTGCACCCCTCAACGACCAGCCTTGAGAACCCTTATTATCCCCCCCTGGGATACATATAGTAATATATGTAGTACATCCCGAGTCTTATACTACCCCTCTCCACACATGTCTATAGATATCCTTTTCCGTTCACGGTTATTATATCCGCGGTATTAATAATCCGATATATCGAAAGCCTATAAACTTGTATAAGTAGACGTGATACTCTCCGATTTACCGTCTCTTCTCGGTCTAATATAATAATTATTATTATTATTATATCGGACGACGACGTAGCAAAATGTATACGTTACTTGGAATTTTTTTTAAATTGTGGCGTTCACATTGAAAACAAATTTCAAGATTTGTTTAAGCATTTTTTTTTTTTAAAAATATCTGCGGTGGGATTTTTCATTCGATGAAATTTTAGATTAAAAAAAATAACCCCCCCCCCCCTCGAAAATATTCAGCTCTTTGAATATTATTTCTTTATCCGTGGTGTTCTTTGGCGTGCCCAAAAGTTTTCAATGAGAATGATATAGGAAATAATAATTATGATTCATGAACTGTAGAATCCGTGATATTCTGTATTATCTTCTTCTGTTACACTTAAACCGACAGTGAGAAATGATAATTTAAAATTCGGATCCAAAAAACCAATTTATATTCAAAAAATCTAGTTTTTTTTTCCTTGTAATTACGCTAAAATCTATAATAATTTCAATAAAATTACTAAATAATTTCGAATAGTTGTCGTATTTTCAAATCAATGGGGTCGGCAGAAATATAACCCCTAACATTTTCCCACACGCACACCACTGGTGACGTTTAAATTCTTCGAATTTCCAACTATATATAAACGTGACAATTTAAATATATTCCGTAGTAAAGTAAGAGGGTAGTCAAAAAAGTATACCGTAGTAGTTTAAGTCGTATTTTTCTGAAATTCGCAGAGAAACAAATGAAGACGTTTCCTTAAACGGCCGTTTTGTTTCACGCTGCCGTTCTGGCGATAGAAGTTATTACTTACGACTCATTTCATTCTGTCTATCGGTAAATCGACTCGTACCTAAAATACGTAATTTAAATTTCATGAAAATGCAACTCGCACAACACCGCACTACGATTTTGACCATCTCTTGTGATTCGTCGTGGCTCTTTGCTATAATATATAATAAAATATTATGTTTACAGACCGAGACGAAGTACAGGTAAATTCGACGGGTATCGCATCGTCCTTTCATGTATAATGCTAATAATAATAAAAAATACACTCCGAATCTAAAAGGCCGCGAAAAACGACTTAATATTAATTTTATTTCCGGACACGTTCCCGTCGCGACGGTTTTATTTTTTTTTTAATAATTCGTTGTATTATTATGATTAGGCGCGTATTATTACAAGGTATATACGAAACGCATACCGCGTGTAGGCGGATATAATAATATTTATGGACACTTCCCACTTGCAGCATCAGCTCCTCTCCGTATATACGTACACATTAACATATTATTATTATTATTATTATATTGATGTTGTGTGTGTGTGTGTGTGTGCGTGTATGCACCTGTATTCAATAATTTTTTTTTTTTATTTTTACTTTTTCGTTAAGTCATTAGCTTTAGGCGTCGTGTACGGCACGTGTTTTTTTCTCTCTCGGTTGCGTTCGTATATTATTACACCGTATAATAATAATAATAATAATAATAACGATACACGCACAACAATAATAATATTATCGATTTATCCGTAGTGTTGTAATAATATTTGGACATATTTTTTTTTTTTTTTAATAAAAAAACTTATAACATTAGTAAACGAAAGTACATTAGAGCAGGTTTCGCGTATTGCATTGCGGGTATTATATTATAGTACGCGTCATATCGTATGATCATAACACACGGATAGAATAATATGAGATTACAATTAACGCAGTGGCGCGCCCGGGAGATTTCGAACGGGAGTAAATAACATAATCGCAATCGCGAATAAATCGGCTGGATTTTCTTCTTTGCCCGTCTGTACCGCATACGAGTGTTACAACGCGAACATTGGGAAAAAATCGGCTCCGGTAAAAACGTCGGACGTCCACTATAAAACGAATCGGAGCTTTTCCTCGGTGTAACGCGGCTGAGTCGCACTCACTTCGAACCAATGTCGAAATCGCCCATGATAAACACGCGTAGCGTTTCAAACCAATGTTGGGGGCACGCGTTGTTATCTCCGATCGACCTCCCCTCCCGCTCTCCGGGCGCACGCCGCCGACGAAACACTATCATACGCAGCAACGCCGAACGCGAGATTCCGCTGTCACAATAGTATTATTATCGTAGTTATCGATTATTACCATAACATTTTCAGTGTTTCGAGTGTTCAGTAACAATACGATACATTTTATATACATAGACTATAATATTGCCAAATTGGTGCGGAGCAGTTCCGATTTTAATGTTTGCGTATTAATAATAATATAGTAGGCATAGTTGATCGAATGATATATATATATAGAGAAAAACATTATAGTTAGACGTTTTTTATTAGATATTTTTTTTTTTTTTTTTTTTTTTTTTTTTTTTTTTTTCATGGTGTTCAATTTATAATATTATATATTATATATATATATATATATATTCTATTCGATTACAGTATTATATAATACACGACATATTTATAATTATAATAATATCCAGTCTTTATATTATATTATTAATTATTATATTAAATTATTATCGTAGTTATATTACTTTATAATATATTAATTATAATTATAGATATAATCCATTTGATTATTAGAATCTTATATTATTAAATATTAATATTATTATAAAAAAAAGCATCGGTAATTCCTATTAATTTACATTTTAAGATACCTTAATTTTCAATAATTATTATTATTATTTTTTTTATATACCTACGCTTTTTTTTTTTATATATATTTACCGCGTATTTGATATACTTGTACCTAATTTGTAAAATGTACGATTATTTTTATTTTTATTATTATTTTTTTTTTTTTTGTTTATTTTTTTTATTTATAAATGAAAAAACGTTTTTATTTAACAAATTATATATTTTATTTTGTATTTTTAAACATCATATTAATTTACTCGTCTACATTTCTCGGAAAAAAAAAATCAATAATAATAAAATTGATATAAAAATCATGTAAATTATTATTTAAAGTACAATATTTAATAGTATAACAATTTCTACAAAGAAAGAAAATTAATAAATAACTGCCGATTTTATTAATAATTTTTTCTCGACATTATATTTGTTATTTAATTTTGTGTTATGTATATTTTAATTTCTCTCCCCCTCCACTCTAATTTATTTTATAATATTTCACTACTGTAGAATTATGTATAATCATTTTTTTTATCCAAATATAATAAAAGTTTTTCGTGGTTACTGAGAGTTTGTTAATTTTTCACGTATTTCTGTCATACTTTACATTATAATATCACCTCAGTTTATTGGGATGCCTGTTTGAAAAAAACAGAAACGACACGTAATGCGAATAAATCCGAGTAACTCGTCAAGCAAAAAGTAAGTTTATGTTTCATTATTTTCTGTTAATTTAAACGTAACAATAAATTGCATTGGTCAATGTCAACAACGAGTGCCTATAATAATAGTGTAATTGTATGTTATTTGACCCGGTTCAACTATACTGCCAAATTCCAAAAGTAGACCGGAAAAATAATATGAAAACTCTAAAATAATACCATCAATACTTCCTGTAATAGTGATGGGCACTTCCGAACATTTCATAATATCGATACTTTTGATAGATTATCGAATATTTCATTTTTTTTTTTTTTTTTTCTTTAATATTCTCTTTTTGGTAAACTATACAAACAGTTTCCAATCTATCGATAGTTACCATTCGATTGTGCCTATCACTAAAAATCATTTTCGAAAAACTCGAACAAAATATACATGTATGCCATTGGGGGGAGGAGAAGGTAGGGAAGGGCTAATCGGTTGGGTCTCTCCCAGCGAATTCACTTCCTTCGCACAATAGAGTAAAGCAAACCGCAGGTCGTGAAAAACAGAAATCAGTACGAAATTCCAGATCGGCCAGCCCCTCAAACCGGGCCGAGAAAATTCAGAACACGAATATTCAGGAGTTTTTCTACACGTGTTATTTTCACTACGTTTATCATTATATTTAGTCATTCTGGATTGAGGGGATGCAGTGGGTCAGCCCGCTCGTCCTCGCGTAAATCTGCGTTTGAATTGTTTGAATAGGGTATAATATAATATTAGATCCTCAACTGTCAACTTAAAATTTTAAATCATCATCATCATATGGCTTCACAACTCTGTAAGATTTTTAGCCGCCACTGTTAGTGCTCTCCAACTTCCAAGGTTCTGGATCAATTTCCATTTTCCAATCTCTCTAAGTCTTGTCACTCTTGTCATATGTCATCCGTCGTTTCTTTGACCTGTCTTTTGATCTCTTTCTTTTTAGTCGCCATTTAATAGCTGCTCTTTGTGCGTTATCTCCCTTCGTTGTACGTGTCCAAACCACTTTGGTCTCAGTCCCTTCGAATAACTTGTTATTACGGATATATTTTTGTAGTTTATCTTATCTCCTCGTTCTTTTTTCTTTCCATAGATTTAAAAAACGAAAAAAAAAGGACTGTATTATACCCGTAGTAGCTGTGGCTATTACTTTGTGTTCGATATAAAATTATGTCACCGGTAATGGAAAGATATTATTTTCGCTAGTACATGTAAGACAGTAAATGAAGGGAAGCCGGTGGTTGTCAGGGTTCAACCCAACACTGCTAAATAATAATAATAATATGCAAAGACTATCCTTATAAGCTTCTCGCGTGACTTCCTAAATGGCTAGTCGGTCAATAAATTACAGCCTGTAGCCGCGTAGTATACCGCGACGAGTGCTAGCCGCATAATATTTTATATTCGATTATTAATTCTTTACGAGACAAATTTCGGGTTGTTCACGGCCCAACGTTCACCTCTTGTGTAATTTGCATAACGTTATACCAGAGTTACACGTTACGAGAATTGATTCCGGTTCCGATAAAACAAATTCCACCGGTAAGCCGTCGTAAACATTCCGTAAGCCGCGTCTTATATAGGTATTATTAGAACGTCGAACCGCCGTAAATTATAATAATACGTGGTGTCTCGGTAATTTACGACGAAAATATTTTAATATTTTTGAAAATTATCTTCAGTTCAACACGCGCGAAAAATGCGTCCGATTGAGTCGTTACCTACATGTATATCATAACAATAATAATAATAATGTACACCCACTTTGCCTCGTATACACTGCGTATTAACGCGTCATACATGCCTAACAGCTAACGAGATTACCGCAAGACCGCATTTACATAATACGGAAAATTATAATTTGTTTTAATAAGGCATAAATCGAAAGAAGGAAAAAAAAACGATTACGTCGGCAATTATTATGCTATAGTTGTCCCAAACATGATGATATTGCATACGGAGTGTTGGGTCAAATTTAAAAATTACGCCCTCGAACCGGCGGCGTACCTGTAACATAACGGACGCGTACAAGTCATGCGCACAACTAATTATCTCCTCCCCCCTCCCCCGCGGCCATCGAACCGCCCTATTTATTGCGACGTTAATATCACTTTTGAATCGTACAGTTTCACATTTATTATCATTATTATTACAATACGCTTGCGCGCTATACGGGTAGACCCGTAGGCGTTCACCTTTGACGTTTCCGCGCCGAGCGTTGTTTGTCGACGATATAGTCGTACACGATAAAATACATTGTAACGATAATAAGAACGCGGTATAAAAAAAAAAAAAAAAAAATCACGCAACATCGACACTTCGCGGCGCAATGTCGAAATACCGTGGAAAATGTATAATAACACGCCATCACTCCCGCATGTTTCATAGTAGACCCTTCGTAAGTGGGTGTGCGACAACGATGATGTACGATAACGATAACGCCCGAGCCCCGGCGACGATCGCCGCGATAATCCGATGAACCGATAAACCGCGGCCGGTGTAGAAAATAATAATAATACCCGCCCGCGTATTGTTGCCGCGCAATAGCTGCTGCCGCTGCTGCCGTCGCCGCCGCCGCGGGTCCGATTCGATTTTACGAGCGTTTCGTTCGGCGATAACGGACGGTAATCATTACAGTTATTGTTGATGTTGTTGTTATTATCGTTAACGCGCGGTGAAAACAACAGCACAGCCGCCGCCGCGATATTTGTGTTCACGACGTCGCGCGCCGTTTCCCAACGAGAACCCGCGGGGAGTTTCTAACGCGCGCGCGCTCCGTCACAAACATATTACGATCGTCGCCTCCTCCGCGTCTTACCGCACGGCCGCCGCCGTATTAGGTACCGCCCGGTAACCACACGCGTCTCGGTGCCTAAAGCTCCGAAACGTTTTTGTCCCCCCCCCCCGTTAACAGAACCGGATTACGGATACGAGACGTCTTCCGGAGCCGATGGCCATCGGTTATGTTAATACTAATATTATTATTATATATTCCGGCGTCTTCGAATCTTCAACGACATGCCGAGACCGACGATTGTTATTGACGCCGTTGCGGTTACGCGTGCACTGCAGTGTTGAATCCGGGTGTACTAGCTCCCCCCCCCTCTCCCATGACAGTTACAACTGCCAACAAAATGTGTTTATTAAATCTACGATAACTGTTATTATAAGTGCATAATACTTCGGTAAAATAAAGTACCTAAGTAATTTATCGGGAAGTAATAAATAAAAATTACCTTCCCACTTTTTTAATTGTTTTATTTAAACAACTAATATTCATACCCATCTTCCTAGTTCTCGGCAAGTAAATACATTTCGGCGTATACATTATTTAGTTTTGTTTCGCTTTCATACAATTAATTTAATATTCGTCTAGACACTTAAACAGCGATGCCAACTAAATTATTGAAAAAACCGTTCTTTCAAAATTGGAATTTTTTCATATAAAATGTATAGGTAGTTACCTACTTTAGAAAACATAAATATTCATGCTTCTTTTGGTAAAAGTAGAAAATAAATATTACATTCCATTAATAAATGAAAATACAAATGCAATACTAAACAAAAATAAAGTACCACCCCGAGAAAATTTTCTTCCAGAAAAGGTGTTACACTTTAAAATCAACGCCAGATTTCTAGTAGAATTTTTGTACACAAAATTTAAAAAAAAGTGACCGTCACTGTAAATTGCGTAATACTATATACGTATATCAACTGATTTTTTAATCATAATTCGGCAATTTTCCCGGAGGGCTTAATGTAAATTTGATTATTTTTTTTTTTTTTTCAATCGTTCATCCATGTAAATTATTTTAATTTTCATGTAGCAACCTCCCCTCAACCTTTACCCGTTCAGACGCAGATACGTATTTTGATATGCATTCCATTAATAATATAATGGGATTTTAGGACTTGCCGTTTATGAGTTTAACAGTTTAGCATTTAGACCGGAGGAGTAGAGCACTATTAAGGAAAGGTATTCGATAAATGTATCATATTAATCATGATAATAGAATCATTTTGTTGATCATATTACATAATATATACAATATTATTTTCACATAGGATATTAATAGTATACAATATTAAAGGCGCATAATCGAATTCACTTAAGAGGACGTGATACACCCGTAATTTGACCTTAAAAACATAGTTCTCGAGTAACAGAATCATTTAATAATAATTATGATAGATCGAAAAAAATGTTATTTTGTTTTAATAAGCTGTGACGTAGCGTTTTCATTTTTTAGCTGATTTTAGCAATTTTTTTTTACAAAAAAATTTAAAAATATTAATTTTTTAAGTTTGTAAACATTTTAATTTTTTTGTTTATGAATATAAAATTATTGAGATAAGTTATTGGAAAATGGAAAATGTTACGTCACAGAAAATGTTCTCCTTATTAAAAAAAAAAAAAAAAAATTATCGATGCATAATAATTATTATGAGAATGGTTTTGTTTCGCGTAAAACTGTTTTTCCGTGTAAAAACGTTAACAAATAATTATTTCGCAACGTTGCGAGCGTTGCAAGCGAACGGCTTTGTGTATCACGTCATCTTGAGGGGATTGAAAACGACGAGAAGCTGTCTTTATCTTACACACGTGAGATATAGGGATTTAGACGTGTTTCATTTCCAACGTACCACCTAAAGATTAGTCTAGTGCAGCGATAAGAATTCTGAAAGCCGATTTAAATTTATCGTGAAGTCTATTTGAGATCGGCTTTCCCACATTTTAAATTTATCTCTGAAAATTCTGGAAAAAGACATATCAATTAAAAAGCAATTAAAAAAATGGAACTTTTTGAGAAATTAAAATCAAAAATCAAAAAAATGGGAAAGTCGATCTCAAGTGGACTTCACGAAAAAATCAAATGTGCTTTCAGAATTCGTATCGCTACTTTAGATCGATCGGTAAGTTGGAAATGAAACACTTCTAAATCCTTACATCTCACGTGTGTAAGACAAAGACAGAAACTCGTCGCTTCCGATCTCCTTAATAGTATAATGGGTAGGGTTCAATAAGAAAAACGAATAAACATCATCGTAAAACCAATACATTCTTCGTTCCGCGCGGAATCTAAACAAACTCGATCGAAAATAATTATGTACCGTAATGTATCAGCTGATCGTAACACAATAGTCAATATACCTGTACAATACCTGTACAAAAATGTGACGCCGTGGAAACGGTCGTGTCATTGCCTATAAACACGAATAACAAAATGAAAAATGTTCACTGGTCACGAATCAGCCCTTTACATCTACTAGTCTACATCCAATTTTGTGATTTCGCAGAATACTTCCGAACGGCCGGGTCGGCCGCTCGCGTCTTCGCACACAGCACGTTTGACTACTAACCCGACGGTTATTTTCTCGCGACGACCGAATTATTTGTTTGTATTTTCGTGTCCGCGATGACACTTTTCTATCGATATGAAATTTTCGTATATATACATGGAAAATACTTATACAAATTAATTTATACGAGGGGTCGATCGCCCTCGAACACGCCTCAAAAACGACGGTTCTCCGTATATTCGAACGGTAATATTCCGAATGATTCGGAGAGTTTACTTTTGTTTTTGTATAATATACGTACACGTGTAGGTATCGGAATCGGTATGATTAAAACCGGCGTTCGTCGTGTTAATATCCACGCGGCACACGTGTATCTGCATTTGAGCAACTTTACCGGGGTGCCGATAATTCCGGCTTTGACGGCGTGCCTAATACCGAACGCGGACCGTCAGGCTCGTTTCACACTTATACGGTTTGGTTCGGTTCGGTGCGTATTCGATTCGTTTTCGGTAACCGCCGAAAACGAATGAAAACTCTTTACACACATTCGGTTAGTATCAGGTTTAATTTCACAACCGAATCATCAAATACGCAGTCACCCACTATGTCTACAATGCTCACTATGGAGAAAAGACAAATTGTTACCATGTTATTTCTCTATAGAAAAATCAAAAAATAAAAGAGGAATAATCGATGATTTCCATACAAACAGCTCTCCATGCTTCCAGCGTCTTAAATTTATCTTTATACTTTTCACTTGTTTTATCTCACAGCACTACACGTGATTGGACTGATGAAATTAGCCGATCAATATCAATGTCAAGTGAATCACACATTTCCAAATGTAAATAACAAAATTTTAAATGAGAAAATGAAAATGAAATAATATTTTTCCTTGCCGAAATCGTGACCGAACCGAAACTAAACCGTATGTGTAGTGTGTAAACGACCAATTGCTTTTGTAAACTTTGGACCCGAATCGAAACCGATTCGTGTCGAAAAGGCTTTCGGTTCTATCAGTTTTCTATTAGGTACCGAACACACACCGTATCACCGTTTCACACTTTTTCGGTGGCTACCGAAAACGAATCGAATATGCACCGAACCGAACCAAACCGTATAAGTGTGAAACGAGCCTCATTTTCCGATGTACCTGCTTTCGAGACGGTTTAACTGCAGTGTAGCATAATCGTAGATAATAAAAGTGTGGATAGGACACGCCTATGTCAATTTCGTACGGGGCCTTGTGATTTTTCGAAAAAGAGAGACGGACGATAAGTTGCCTTTTTTAAGTTTATGTACACATGTATATAAAAAAAAAACCTGTTATAATAATAATAACAATAACATGTAAATTGTACGTTATAAAATTCGTATGCCTTTTGACATTTTTGCTTGAAATTGAAATACTCAGATATTCCATTTTGTGGTACATCGGAGTATTTTGTGTTTGAATGCATCAAATACACATGCCTAAGGACGTCAATTTCCATCTGTAAGTCTGACATTTAAATCAAGACTGGCATCGAATATTGCCCCCGTATTTGCCCCATATAACCTTAAAAAGTGGTCGATAAATCTTCTGATAAGTTCTCGTGCCCAATCCATACTTTTATTATCTATGAGCGTAACATTATTATTAGTATTGTTATTATTTCGATGATCGTTTTCTGATATTTTATTTCTGTTATCGCGGCGCTTAACCCGAAATCGATCGTTGTGTAGTAGTCGATTGATATACGCAATATTATTAAGGTTTAACGGGTTTTACGTTTTAATGTTTTGGTTACTGGTCGCCACACCGATACCGTTATAAATCTGCGGGGAAACGTTAAAAGAAATAATAATTCGCCTCAACCATCCGGCGGAATCGTCGACACTCATACGGTCGCAAACACAAAGTAAATTTCGTAATATATTACAATACAAATTAATAATTTTTACCGTGTACCCTTTTATGTATAATATTTTTCAACATCACTCGAGAATATTTAACAAAATGTCTTATTATTATTGGCAAATACGTCACGAATACAAAATACGTTTTCTGAGTTCCCAGCGAAACGAGAAATAATGTAATGGTTTTACTACGATGTGTGCGTGTGTGTGTTTTTTACGTTAATAGACGACTTTTTTTACGGGAAATCTCGTTACAATCAAAAATGTTATAACAATACTTGCGGGATTTTCAATCTAGTTGGTCGAATTGAGAAAGTTATTTTTTGATTTTTTTTTTTTTCTGGCAATTATTATGGCAATAAGAAACAATGGTACACGCCCGTTAGCAGAGTCAACTATTTTTTTTATTTTTGGATTCTATGTTAAAAAACCTTAATTCTCGTAGTTCGAGAACTATCAGCCTGAACGCCAACTGGAGGCCCAAAACTAAAAAACACCAACTGGTGTGCATCCTAAACTTGACAAATATGTTCGATGACCGTACGATCGCTGTTCGGCCGATGTACCAACAGGACAAACTGTACAGGACTGTTCAAAATCAACGGCATGTTGTTGGCAAACAATTTAAAAACGATAATAAATGAAATGAATATTACGTTGTATATTATCAGAATCTTAACAGAAAATCAAACTATATCAGTCATTTGAAATGTGCACGAAAATCATCCGTCCGACGCCGTTTGTCATCCGCGTACATACTTAATGGTTTTTTTAACGTAAAATTTGTTTAAATTAATACTTAGTTCTTCCTGTGTGGAGACAGCTTAACTGCAAATACGTCAAAACATCGGATCTGACCGTTGAAGACGTAAATGAAGAAAAGGACAACCGGTATAACATTTGCTCGATCACCGTGACCCAAGTTTTGAGATCGATGTTTAACGTGTCGATTTGATTCAACGGAAAATTCGTCGTGTTCGCAGCAAGCAAAGCTCTAATTTACGGCTCATCATATTTTTCACGGTTTCCAGGTTATTACAAATCAATACGAAACGCGGTGTTTCATCATTACATTTTTCCGAAAATTAATCAACATACGCGGGCAAATTGCATAGCTCCGAGCTGTATCCTGTTTTGTAGGATAACTGACTGCGAGTGAGTTGTTTAATGACGATATTTATATAATATTTTAATATACATAATTATTGTGATTTTGACAAAGATATTAGTAAATCCGTTGTGCGTTTTTTATCATATCAAATTACAATAGGTGTTTTTTTACTTTTCTATCAGTAATTTTACTAAAATCTAAAACCTTATAGGAACTTCTAACATATTTTCGGTATAGTTAGGAAATTAGGGAGTTAATTTTTTTGATTTTCCATGTAGTTTTCTTAAAAAAAAAAAAAATGTTAATTTTTGTATAATTTTTGTTGAATTATGGTTTACCTTGTTAACAAGGGAAAAAATACGACCAACAATACTTTTCTTAGAATCATTTTTTTTTTAACAATAGTTTATCGTTACGTACATGTGTAAATTAAATTATTACATTTATTCTTTCTTCATACTCTCCCTCTTCAAACAGTGATACACCCCTCAACAGATAATCAGCCTCTTTTGCCCCATAATAATATTTTGTAAATAATTTTAAAAATAATCGATAGTTAGATACCTATAATAATAATATTTTCTTTGATCAGATCTATTTTTACTTGATTTGGTACTTGTTATTATTTAAAACACCTGTGTTTAGATTAATTTTTTTTATATATATAAAATCAAATAATAACAAATTATTGAAAAAGAATATATTCAGTGAAGCGTCGCTCTGAAAATTATTTTCCGAGTATTAAATATCTGAATATTATTTTAAATTACTTGTGATAGGTAAATTCAGAAGATCTCAGCGAACATTTTCGTGTACAGCTGATCATAATTTGAGACGTTTTAAAACTAATTTTAAGGTTGAAAATTTGAATAGTTCTTAATAATAATATTCTTGTCGCACCTAACCGTATTTTCTTTTTACAGTAACGATCCTAAAGGGGACGTGTGACGTCGGCTGCGTTTACGCCTTCGCGGGCCTGCTGGTAGCGGCCGGAGGGGTGTGTGTGGGACTGTTGGAGTGGGTCAACAGACTTCACACGAACGTCACAATCGATGAAAGTCCACCGTGTTCGAATGTTGTGATCAATTTGTAGAATGATTACCTGATAAACGATAATGAACATTGAAAAATAATAATCATACTACCTATGTTAGATGTTTTTATATATATGTTTTGTAAAATGTATTACGTTACTTGTTACTCAAATCGCCCGTTTGGACGTTCGGACGTTAGTTAAATAAAATCTAATAAAATTCCAATATTTGGCTTAAATCAATTTTGTGTAGTTTTCAATACACAAGCAAATTAAATTTTTTAAATACATATATATACACCCTTGTACATAAACTTACACATTAAATACACTCATTTTGGCATTAATCGCTTATGCCAGGGATTGGCAACCTTTTTAATTACGCAGGCCATATTTGTTATTAACTTTTCATTGAGGGTCGCATACAAAAATAAAATAATCGTTATTTTTAAGACGGACATATATACTTCGTACGTGGATTGACCACCATTTTGAAAAACTGGGAAGGTATTGGAGGGGAAATTTAATGTAAGCAACGATAAACCATTGCTAACAAAAACGATTCTGAGCGGAGTTCAGCTGATAGTGTTGCTTTGTCAACAATATATATGTCATATTATGGTAAATAATTAACATAAGCATTACATATTTTCTTTAATAATATTTGTTTAATATTATATATTTGTACCTATGTTCCCGTTTTTCCAATTTATTGGGAAAACTCCTAGACAAATTGAAAAATGACCTCTCCAATCAGATTTCCTCTTAAAAAAGTGCTATTATTGTAAATCGGAAAAAAATAATTGCTAATAGAAAATTTGTTCACAAAAAAATAAAAAATCAAACATCATTGTAAAACCATAAGCTTCTTTGCTCCACTGAGAATCTAAAATAAACCTACAGAAACTAACCGAACCGTTTTGCACAGGTATAAACTGAATATCTAAATTTCTATAGTGTATACACTATACACTATAAGTATATATTCGAGTGTTTATTTCTAAAATACACTTTTTCACATTTTTGATTTTATCGCCCTAAATCCTAAAAAAAAATCCATAAAAAAAGAAAGAGTAATAATTTAAAAATTTGAATGTTTTAAATTTTGGAGGAATTAGAATTTAAAAATTTAAAAAATGAGAAAGTCGATCTCAAAACGACAAATTCCAATCTGTTTTCAGAATTCTCATCGCCTTACTAGATCAATCGGTGCATTGGAAATAGAACGAGTATAAATTCCGATATGTTGCATGTGTGTAAGACAAAGACAGAAAATCACCGCTTCCAATCACCTTAATAATAATAGCGTAAAATAGTCATGTTTCCGGTAAAAAAAAAAAAAGGAAACGAGTTCACGTGTTTATCCTCGGGACGTTCCTATACCTCCCAATCTCACCACACTGTGTTAGGAGATCTGATTTGTACCACGCAGCAAAAACGCCTCCGCGTAAACTGTCTAAGCCTCAGCCGGGGTCTTGAATAACATAATACCTAACTGCCTACCTACATTTTAAATGCTGCGGGCTAATTTTATGCGGTCGGCTTTCGGAATACATAATATTTTATTATACTGTCAACAAATTGACAAACGCGGTTCGTTGTTCCGTGCAGTTTTATACGGGCAAAATGTCATCGGCATGTTGATTTTCCCCGAGTAGCAATAGATCGTACGTGTCGATCGTCAACAAATTGCTAAACAGCTAAACATCGCGTTTGCTATACAGTATACATTTATATACCTGCCTATCTGCAAATCTGGAATCGTTTATATGCGACTGACTGTGAAAACCGGTCGCTTAATATAGCAGTAGACATGGGAATCGGGAGGTTGAGAGTTTTGATCCGCAGTCTTATCTCTTTTATGGAAAAAGTAGGAATAGTGGGGCGATTCTATTATTTTATATTCGAGAATTTCTCCGGCGATTTTAATAAGTTCACGTTTTTACATATAATAACTAAAACTGCATAAATTATATAACTATAGCTTTGCTGAACGGATTTGCCCGTGTCTGCTACAGTGAATGTCAAAACGTGTTTTACCGCGATTTCCCGTTTTCAGTATAACTAATAGAATATTTTTCTAAAAATTTAATGTAAATTTCACAGTAATGATTAATAATATTATAATACAACAATATTGTACTACAAGGTACTGTAATGTTTTTCTAAAAAATATCGCACTTTCGCAGTAGTCGGATACATTAGCAGGCCCGTTTTCCCGTGACCCGCCCACCTTGTAGTTTCCTGTTCGTTCTATTTTAGATTATTATTTATTTACAATAATATTATTGCGCTGTTTTCTCTTCATTTCAGTTTCACAATTATCAAATTAATAAAATAATAAACACCAAAGCTAATAGGACATTTCTTTGAATGTTGATATGAATATTCATAACAAATATCAAGACAAAATAATAACTAATATATCAAATAATATCACACAATTCAATTAAAATTTAACACAATAAAAACAATAAATTACAAATATCGATAATGTGGCATGTTTAATATTTTTCATTACGTGTATATTGTGTGTAACAAATTATTGCAAAATAAAATTAAAATGCTGGATTCTAGACTCTGTATACATTAATGTTCTCTTTCTCCACATTTACCTTCGTAGCAAGTAATTTATGACTTATGAATCAAATTTTTTTTTTTCGAGGAGGTCGAGACCCGGGGCCCTCCCCCTCCGAAAATACGCCACTGCCGGTAACCATCATGTTAACAAAAATAAACTGTAAACGGTTACGGTTTATTCAATATTACCGATATTTCTGGTAGGTAGCGGCTTTGAGCACTGAATTAAAACGTAAAAAAACTTTATCTCCCTTAGGAGAGGATTGGAATAAAACCCTTTCTTATCCCACCCCTAAACCATTAGATATTATATACCACCAAAATTTTAATTCTCTAGATTCAGAGATTTAGTCTGAATGAATGAGTGTATCGGACATTTTCCTTTACTTATAGGCGCCTCAAAGATTACTGACACATATAATATTTTAATTGAGAATTCGGTTCATAAATTCAGCTCAGTTTCCAACTTTTAACCTCTTAAAACCGTCTTTTTATTTTCGAGTGTTGGTGACGGTCCAAATAACCCATTAGTGGAACCACATAGTCCAAGTAAAGTAAAATAAATGTATACACTTGTTTTATAAAGAAATTATTTAAATATTTAATATTTGGGTCACAGATTTTTTGATTGGAGCAAAATTGATGATAGAAAAGTTATTTATAAACACACACGAAAAAGAATACACCATAATAAAACCAGTACATTCCTCTCATTTCGTTCAGAATCTAAAAAACTAGGCGTTGAACATTTTTTTTTTTTTTGTCGTCAGTATTTAAATTAGGTATCATCAACCTGCCTCCACAGACTATATATTAGATAAATCGTCCCGACCCACGACGCCTTTGTTTATCTACACGTGAAGGTAATAGGTGCACTCAATATGTGTCTACTGTCCATCCGTAACGACTTTTGTTACCGAAACGTTGAAAACCATTGTTATAGGTGTTAGAGAGGTACCCATATTATTTTGAATGAATACCGTGAACAATATATTTGTTAGGTATTTTTAAATGTTTCTG
Source organism: Cinara cedri (assembly GCA_902439185.1). NCBI lineage: Eukaryota > Metazoa > Arthropoda > Insecta > Hemiptera > Aphididae > Cinara > Cinara cedri. Next base: position 199,637 of record CABPRJ010001909.1, on the reverse strand, counting down.
CCTTAATTAAATTCTCTATTATATTTTCATACGGCAGTCAGGACAGTAGGTAGGCTACTTACTGTCGTTTGTTTTGGATGTGTTTACTAATTAAATAAATACATCTAATATAAATTTGAATATAATACTAATTATGCAATTTACCAATTCCTATCTGTTTGTAATTAACGATTAATTTAAAAAATATGTATCGAATATGCCTGTTAACCTGTCTATAGTATCCGAGCCGTTGTACGTATACTTGCGACTAGTACCGTAACCGGGAAAACATTCCGGGGACGGGGGAGGGAGGGAGGGAGGGTATTAGAATAATACACTAATCATTTTAATAATTACCTATCTAGGGACTATTTTTTCGGGGAATGATAACCACACCAAAATAATCTAAATAACCAAAATTTTGTTATGTATGATATTGTTTAGAGTAGATAATTTAATTTATATCTGTAGACGCATATACAATAAACCATTACTAACGAAAAAAGTTTCTGAGCCAAAAGCAATTTTAAAAGATGAAAGCTCAAAAGAGGGAGAGGATGAAAATTTCTAACTATAGTGAGGAGAATAGAGATGCGGGGAGTGATTAGTCGACAAACATAAGCTGTGTGACAATTGAGTACAATTTGTGTTAAGATCTAAAAATAAAACTATAAAATAGATTATTGTTTTAGGATTCGAACAAATATGGCGAACCCAAGACATAATTAGGTTTAAGGTGTTTAGATAATTATCCATACATCAATTTGAAAGTGGTTTAAACCCCCGAAACCAGCGCATCTCGGTACGCCCCTGTCCGAATCCACCTACGTCGTTTCGGTCAAGGAGTGTGTACCTAGGTAGGTAGGTATTTACGCGTTTGGAACTAACGAAAACCTAACGTCTTTGCCGTTTTCGAATCGAACCTCTACGTGACGCCTCCGCGGCCCGTCGACCATTTTGAATGGGTCGAGCGCATACGTTTCGTTAACCGAAGGTCAAAGTTTAAACGAACTGCAATATAAATCGTTTATTTCAAAAATACCACGCACGTATTTACGACGAGAAGAATAAATACCGAGTGTATACGTGTATTAAAATAGATATTATTCTAAAAGTGCGTGTACGCACAATATTGCGGTAAAAACCGTATTTTTATTTGAGCGGTAGGTATTTCACTATTTTCACCGTCGTCGCCCGTGGTTGTGCACACTATCCGACGACCGGCATACACGATATCGGTTACCGAACGTTAAAATATCGTATAGAAACAGTTTTCGATAAAAAACACACACACACACACACGTGTTTAAAATATCATCGTGTCTTGTTGAATGTTGACGATATTTCTGACGACCCGCCCACTCATTTTCATAAGATATACAAAACTTTTTGACCCATAACAATGGCCTATCTATAATGTAAAGGTGTGTTTGGCGTTTTTATTATTAATATTTAACTAATAAAAACATACCTTGAGACGTCCCGGTTCGGCCGGCCTTGTTTAGAGGACCGTTCCGAGCGCCCAGTTGACTACCCGTCTAGGAGCAATGTCGCCAACCTAGAACCGAGGTTCGAAAACCGGAGTCCTAAGATTTTTGTAGATGCATCTAGCACCGTGAACATTGGATTCATCGGGCGATACGGGAGAAAAGGGAAAATTAAGCTAAAATAAATAAACACGTGGTTTTTCGGGGAGAATAAAGAATTATTTATTAAGTTAATAATCACCGAATAAGAATAAAGTCGAGTTGTTGTGATAGAAAAGCCAATGGCATAAAAACTATCAACCGAGAGAAAACGATTTTAACAAAGGTACATAGGTGTGTATACATAAAATGATAGATATATATATACATAAACAACATAAATTGACATATATTGCACATAGGATGTGGAACGCGGGCATTACTACACCGAGACGGACGCACAAACTTAATAAACGCTGGTTGATCCCCGTAGGTATAACGGGAGAATTTAACACGGGCAAATTATTATATCATACACGGCTTTAACATACACAACGCGGACCGTAGGACGCGTATAAAAACGGGAAAATATTGTGTTGGGAAGTGTGTACGTGATATATTGAACAAACGATTGTTCGAGAGAGAGAAAAAAAACATTTTAAACGGGAGACATTAAATACACCAACTTAAAACTACCCAACTTAAACGGGGTATCGGCCATTTATTAAACTACATATACATTACCAATCATCTCGCCCGAGGATGTCCGCCCGGCGGACCAGATCGGGACTCACTCCATCAGTTCGTTTGAGGCACCATCTGGACAGGAAACATGCCAAGGTATACGACCTTTCTTGATGGCAGAAAGTATGCGAACCCGCGCGGTACGGGTCTGTTTGAGCAAAGAAAACCGTATTTAGCGGCCGAATGACGACGGAGTCTCGAGACCAGGTCTAAACTACGCGTAGCGAAAAACGGACGAACAACAAACTGGGTAGCGGAGCGCCGAGACGTTCGTGACACACGTCGCCGCGGGCCGACGTTTTTAGCGATAAGAGGAAACGTGATATGATTGGCCGTTAACCCGTAGTCAGGAATATAATATTATTGTAAATTACGAAAGATTGCGAACGCATAGATCTTTTCGCGGTGCGGATTATTGATCACGAAGACGTAACATGTCCGTCGCCGCGGGCGTAATATATTAACCGGTCGACTACATTGATTGTAGATACGTTTGTCCTACGATAACGGAAAATGGCCGTTTTTGGACGTTACAACCTACCATTTAAATATTTTACAAAACTCATAATTATCTAGGTACCATTAGTCTCATCAAAAGAAATTATGAGATGTGTTAAGATCAATTTTAGATTCAGAGTGTAACAAAGAATCTAGTTTTTGTTTTTTCATTACACACTTTTACGGTTAGTAAAAGTGCTCTGATCTTTCAAGTCATACCTGAAGAGATTTGTATTTTTACTTGATGGTACTTAAATTGAAAATTATTTCGAAATTTACAAAACATTGATATATTTGTATTTTTCTTTAAATCAGTTTTTAGTTTAGACAAATTTTCAATTTTTTTCATGCACTACTGAAATAGATGCGTAAATTCTATTTAGTAGTACAGTACCTACATAGGAAATAAGGAAAAAATTTGATAGTTAAGTTTTTCAATACTCCACTGAGAATCCTTTTTTGTTTGCAATGATTTATTGTTATATATAGTGTACAAACTAAATTAGGATTGTGCGACCTTCCCAACTATCCACAACAATAATGACCTACCCGAGAGCAGTCACAACTTTATGAAATTCATAATACCCCAACCCTTCCTCTAATGATAATTATCATTATTTTTATATATTTAATATCATTAATAATTATAATCTTTGTTAGATAAATGTGGACTGTATGGGTGAAATGGTTTATCACTATAACAAAAACATAACATTGGCCGAATGCTTAAAATATATCTAACTGGTCCAGTAGTACACTAGTACATGGGAGAAAATATCCCAGTACCATATAAGCTAAATTTACAACATAATATGGAAATGGTTTTATCAAATAAATAAAATTAATTGAAAACTCAGATTGACATTTTTTTGTTGGAGCCTAGGATTTTTTTAATATAACTAGTTTTAAGATTTATATTCTTTTAAATATTAAACAAATAACTATAATATAGTCACCATTTTCATGGAAGTAACTTTTTACTAATTTATCAAATTCAATCATCTCCATACAATATTGGATAGGTACTTGTATCAGAATGGTATCATGTTTACAAATATGTACAGGGATAATATTAATAATAATAATGAAAAACTATATTTATAATTGTAATCACCCCACTCTCTCACTCATAGCTTGATTCATCGTGGAGCTCATCATAAATGTATGTCTTATAAGAATTTCAAAAATCAACCCTTTCGTTATCTTGACCTGGATCTGCTCCTGAACTAAACAATAAGATCTGAAGGAAAATCTGAAGTTTTAAAAAATTAATATTATTATATTTGTTTAAAAAATAACTTATAGTTAACATAATAATAAAAAATATAGTATATATCATCAATGAAGAATATAAAATGGTAAATAACAATAAGTAGGTTTATTTATTAACATGAGTATAGCTAGTGGCTGATGTCTAGAATCGGATATCACGAAAATGCAACAAACACATTTGCAATCAGCAGAAGAATAATTATTATCCAAAGTCCTGAAAATAGTTAATAATATTAATACATTTTTTTTTTTTTTTTTACATTTTATTAACTATTTATTATTTATATACTACTAAAATACCTCGAGTTGAATCTTTTTTTAATATCTGAACTACTTCCTTGGTCTCATGTTCAATTCCAACAGTGGTTTTATCCATTTTCACCAACAAATCATCAACTATCTCTGAAATACAATTTACTTTTTAGTACTTTGCAAATCAATTGGTATTATACTAACCATTTTGAAGATCGACTTCGCTGCTTATAGTGATTGCTATATTTTTCTGTCTTGAAACGATTGATGCTAGTTCGTTCAACCCATCATCTTGTTCTATAAAAATTAATTGTTAAAATATAAAAAATACACTATTACAATATTTTTAAACTTTACCTTTAACTAAGTATTGTTGTTGTTGTTTTATATTTGTATTAATTAATGGTTGTTTAACATCATTATAATTATCGTCATCATCATCACTGTCTAGCCAACCAGAAATTTGTGTTTCAACCTTTTTAGGTTTTACATAACTAGTACTCGGTCTCAACAATTCCTGATAGTCTTTATTGGTGTTGTTTCTGAAAGAAACATTATCAATAAATAAAACAATTTTTCTTTACATTTTTAAAAATATATAGTGATGTATTTTTATGAGATTACCCGCTTTGATAACGTTGGTTTACTGTGACAAATTTCGACTGAAGTAACTGGACCATAAGGTTACGCCGTTCCAATTCACTGTATGTGCTAAGTGACATAAGTAACTCAGGAAAATTTAATAAAATATCACATTGATTACATTATTTTCTAATTTAAGCTATTACATTGTATGTAATTTATTTGTCTACTTGAATCCATTTATACTTTACATTTAATAAATTACTTCCTACTATATGTTCGCATTGATCTATTGTGGTCATATGATACAATTAAAGTGATAGAATTTTTTAATACGAAAATAATTTTCTTGTGGATGATAAAAATGGAAATGATTAAATACAACAGAAAAGGTTGTTAAACTGAACTGCACAAAGCATAAAGATACAACAGATATCTTATTGAGTCGTAGTGAGAGGTCCATAGGCGCAACTAGACCACCAACTTTGGGGGTGCTAAAATTATGAACACTTCAAAGACTCGTGGGAGCTATACTTCTATAATTATTATTATTATTATCTCTACCCAGGATTTTTGAAATCAATTTTATACATTTGTTTTTAAGCTTAATTTTAATTAATTATAACAAAACATTTTTACAAACATATTAATTTTTTTTCTCAGTGATTTTTATAGTAATCTATAGTTTTCACTACACTAATTATCTGAAACTTAAATTTTTAATTATGAAATATAGAACCAACATTTTATTATTCATTAACAAGATTTGGAACTTTATATACTAAAAAACAAAGAAAAATCTGCATACATATGCATTAAGAAATGTAATATAATATACCTATAGTAAAAATAAGGATACTATGCAATTTTTAATATAACACTAGCGTTTTTTGGTGGATGAGAGGCTGACTAGTATAATAGTCTATATATTTTGTTGACAACTTAATTAGACGTTTCTCCTTAAATTTACCATACAGTTCTAGAAATTAATTTTCAATAAAATATAATCTAAAAACGCTCTGAATGCAGTATGTGAAATCACTAATCAAGGTACAACTATTTTGGCTTATCCATAAATTATATTTTTGTTAAAATGTAGTAAGCACTGTAGTATAATTTATAACTAACTACAATTTGGTTCAAGAAAAATCATAAATATAAATAATTGACTGGTTCACTTTGTATAATCCATAGATATAGAATATTAAATAATTAACTTATTATACACCAAGATACAAACATTAACACCAACCCCTATAAGCGATGATCAATGTTTACATTTTTCAACTTCTATTGTTATCATTCATAAAGTATCTATGATTTCATCACACGTGTCTTATCTTTGATCACATGCACTGTGTTTTATACTCAGTTTTGTTTTTCTCCTTATTTTTTATGATTTAAAATCATGTTGTGATGTATTTTAATTATTTTATGCATACTAGATATTTACATAAAACAATAGCTTCCATTCCATTTTTCCTCCACTGACTCCAGAAAGTCAGTGTTATAAATTAATTACGTTTTAATACTGTTAATGAAATTGATCGGGAAACTATGAATAGAAGTATCCTATTTCACTATACTGATTAATTAATGAACGAGGCTGAAATAAACATCATTCATAACATAACTGTTTCACAATAGCATATTATTATCGAGCTGTATTGATACAAAAATTATGTAAACATTGGCCACAACACATATGACGGCTGGCATCAAATGAAAACATCAGTTAGCTATCTAATATTCTATATCTATTCTACAATATAATCTGAACAAACCCTGCCTTTTAAATACTCTAAAATCTATGATAACTTCTCATTATAAAAAATTGTTACAACTTTTGTGAAGTAAACCATTAAATTAGGTAATAAAAAATACAATGACCATATTTAAATAGCAAAGGATACACAGAATTAGATGTGCTAAGTTTTTTGAGACTATTAGATAACTGCTGAACTTCATTCTGAAATTGTTTAAGTCTATGGTGAATTTGTGAACAATAAGATCGATATTTGCCAGATCTCTGTTCCAACATCTGTCTATCTAATAATTCTTCGATTTCTATGTACAGCTTCTCACACGATTCATATTCAAATTTCCTGGAAAAACAATGTATATATTAGTTTATACATTTATTTTAATTGCTATATAAAATTTTAAAACTCCGAGAGATCTTAAAATAAAAGATCTATAAAATTTTCAAATCTATACATTTTTATTAATCGTAACACACAATAAGTTTTTGTCATGACACATGTGTGTACTTTAAATACTCGAGATACAAACCCCGTTACTGATATACACCGAGATTTACAACTGGTATACACATAATCATAATATATTTGTATATTCTATTACCTAACATCCTGACCTCTTTTAAAATACAAAATTGTTTAAATATACATAATTTCATTTGTGGACAAATTAAATTGCCACTCATTATTTAATCGGTTAAATATTAATTATTAATTAACTATACAATTGTTACAAATTAATTTTTTATTTATTTATTAATTACATGAACAAAATTGATATAAATATTACATGTTATGAACGTCTTTAAAAAGTTGACTGCCATGAGTGATTCGTACTTTATAAGAAAATATTTAAAATTCCCCTTGTATACTTGTAATTTGCCGATATTTAGAGGGAACCTATCTACAAACGAAGATTTACAGTTTACTATTTTTTTTTTTTTTAAAAACATACAACTCTAAGCATTGCTTTCTACCCGAAATAGTTTCCATTAGAATTAAAAACCGTATACGGCTTACAAACTTTCGGCGTTACTATACGAAACAGATATAATCCGCCCCGTCGGATATCAAACGCGTAATGTTATTGTTGTGTTCTTACCACGCTTCTTTGTCAATGTACACGAGAGCCATGGCGAGGATATTGTGTCTTTACCGACCGTATTTTGTTGTGTGTAAACCCAAGGGGAATAAGTAACGGGTAAGACGCAAAACAAAACGAAACGAAAATAACAACAACATACAATAAAAACTGTAAAGCCACTGCACAAAACATTATCAATAACCGCGGCGGTCGTAGCGGTTGATAACGAACAGCTGTTTTCCTCCGTGACCGTCATCTGTTGCCCTCCGCCACCACTATCAACTCGTTCGAACCGTCTACCACCTCCCCGACACCGCAGGTAGGATCAATTATCATCGGGTTTTTTTTTTCCTTTACCGACCCGCCGCCACACCGCTGCCGCAGTGACTAGTGCCGTCTTGCTCGTCTCTCTGGACTCGCCTCCCGCACCGTACGGTTTGTTTTCGTCACGCGTGTTACCGAATAATACTACGGGGCTCATTGTCCGTATACATTCACTTTTCGCGTCTACCGTTTTGCGGGTGATATTCCGATCGACGTGTCCGTCGGCGCGTAATTCGCGGGTTATACGTTATCGTACACGGCCGGGCGTACACAAATATTGGACGAATAAATGCCCGAGTCCAGCCGACAATATGCCAGTTTCGCCGAGCGCCGCCGTCGCCGGTCTAGCATGTGATGCACGCAAAACGGAACAGTAATCGACGACGCCGAAGACAGCCACGCGCAGATAGTGTACCAGCCGACCGTAGAGTTCGTCCGCGCGCCACCTCGTCACACTGGCCAACAGGTAAAATTCCAAGTGCAAGGCCGGCGGTGTAACACACCGAATTACTACCTTACCAGTGTCGGTTGGCCACCCGGGCGCCTGTCCGTTTCGTTGTTGTTTCCGGCTATTCCGTTCCAATTGATCGTTGAATTTTCAACAACCCGACTTGGTTTCTCGATTTCGGACTGTCGGTCAACCACGAGACGGTCCGCCGGCTACTTCCGACGCTGGGAGACGTGTCGGATTGCTTTTGATAATTTACGATCGACGAACTGGTCACGCTCGGTATCCGAACGCCGATGCCGAATATTGTATTACAGGCTTGTCCACTTTAACCGCGTCCCGGACGTTCTTCTCGTTGTCCATTAGAAATTTAATGATTTTACGCGTCTCTGGGGCCATCGTTTATTGTCTGTTGGTTCTGGTGGTTTGTCAATTAATAACTGTACGGTCGCATAATCCCTTCAGATGTGCTACGTCAAATCTCTCCTACACCCTGGGTATTCAAAACCCTTCAATGCGCCGCGTACGTTGGCCGTTTCACTGCGGTTATCCGATTAGTACTTCACTACACTTCGGCTTATCTAATTGTATTTTCAGATGTGTTTTATCACGTCGTATCGGTATTGACAATCGCACGAGTCTGCCAATAATATTATGTTTATTTTTAACGCCTAACAGCTCGGAATTTATATTGGGTGTAAGTTTTCTCACCGACGTATTTATACAAATCCGCGTTATTCCCTCGTAATTCATTATAAATTGTGTTTGTTATATGATCAGACATTGTTTTCGTATTTTATGTAATAGATGGGTAGACAAATGTATAATTATAAATTATGTAATGCTCAAAATTAAAATAAGTTTCTTCCAAGTGACCCCAAGTAACTATCTGTTATAGAATGCCTATTCGTTTGCTTATATGTAAGTTTTGCATATCCTGTTGGCTGTTATGCAATACCAATAAACTATTGATTTGTTAGTAGTTATTCATTGAAGTGCCCTTAACATTTAAATTAATTGTGTGACAATAATTATTTATTAGGTAGGTATTGTGAACATTAGGTGCATATACCTAATTTAATAATTATGATTAGGTACATCCCTTGGTGTATCTATCTACCTTAATTAAATTTGTTGTTTTAATAGTTATTATTATTCTATCAAATAAGACATAAACCTAAATTATTAATGTTACTTAAGTAGGTGTACATTTCATTTTAAGACAATTAAAAAAATATAATAATATTCATATTTTTCATATTTCTTGTTATACCTAAGTACTAAGGCCAAAATTAGCTTATGTTATTGTTGATGGATGGGTGTATTTATCATGTATAGAATATCTAAATTACTAGTTGGTTTTAAAGCACTTTATTTTTCTTTAATGAACAATTTAATCTTAAATTTTATGATAGTTAAATTAATATTAAATTGTATTATTATTTATTAAATGAAAATTTGAATTATTGATGAAAATATCCCTAATGTTAAAGAAAATTAATTTACTACATTTGAACATGAACATATTTTATCTATCTATCGTAGTTTATGATTTTAAAAGACTATCGTCAATTATTTGTTAATATTATATTGTCAATATTGTCAATTGAATAATAAGTACTATAATACTATACCTTCAATAGTAGGTGAAAGTTTTATTATGAAAATAAAGTTAACTATTGAACAACTTGTATTTTTAATATAAGTAGCTATGATTGAAATGTATGAAGGTTCAGATATTAGTGTAAGATGTGTGTGTGTGTGTGTGTGTGTGTGTGTAATAAATGCCGATTTTGGGTGTTGGAGAAGTTCTGCATCAGGGTTCGGTTTTGAATCTTTACCTGTTTTTTGTTGTAAAGAATAAAGTTTCTAAGACACAAAAGGCAAGGTACTATAGTGTACTATGTTTGCAGATTAGGTATATAGTTTTGATAGGAGACAATTTTAAAGAAGTTAACAATAAGTTTAAGGAATAGAGACTAGCACTTGAAGGAAAGAAATTAAGGATAAGTAAAGGTAAAACGAGAGTTTATAGAGTACGATTTTGGAGGGATAAAATATGGCAATAAACGGTGACATAATAGACGAAGTTGAGAGTTTTAGGTACCTGGGATTTTTTGTACAGCGGAATGGTAGCTTTGACGAGCATATGAAATAGGTTTAAGTGGGGAGAAGCGTCAAGTGTTTTATGTGACAAGATAAATCCAATGAGACCTAAAAGAAAGTTCCAAAAGTGTGGTGAAACCGACTATGGTATGTATGGTTCGGAGTTTTTTCAGAGAGAATAACAGAGAATGATTGTATCAGAGTTGAGAAAACTTAGGTGGATGAATTGATTAACAAGAAAAAATAGGATATGACGAGATATTACACGTTTAATTATAGTTTGGGGGAGAGTAGTGGTGCATTAATAACACTCAACTACTCTCCTTCACCCCAAACTTAAATGTGAAATATCTCGTCAACAGAAATCAAAAATTTCAACACTAAAATTGATTTTAACTAATACTCCATTAATTTATGAACTTTTTAATATAGGTTCTCATTTGAAAATCAAAAGTAGGTAATGGTTTTAACCCCAAAAATAAGGATGACAAATTATAACATAAATATAAAATTGTATAGCTGGTTGTTTCTTAAATGTTCTAGAAAACAAATTCCGGAAAAAGCTTATACTTTCCGAGATAATGAGTATACCTACCTAAATGAATCATCTGGTATAATTATATAGGCACCTACAATTTTAATAAAACAATAATATGATGAGAGGACTACAAATTGCTTATAAATAAATTTGAATTATCTGCCTAGTTTGGTTGTGATGCTTATTAATTAAGTACAGAATTAATTATTAATATGTTATCTAAACTGTAACATGAGAATAAGTGGAAAGTTGTCAAATTCAATGTTATATATTATCAATATAATAAAAATTATAATTACTTCAAGTCTCACTCAAAAAATCATTAATGTCAGCATTTTTCAGATCTTTTTATACACTAGAAAATTATTGCATAAGTATGTCTTTATTCAAAACTATATTATGTATCCACTCCAGTTAAAAGTAATATATTATTATGGAATGAAACTCAAGTAATCTCATGTAATGTTATGGTTCAGGTACCTATCAAAAACATCATGTTTAAAAATTTAACTTAACCAAATTTATTGTATTGTAATAATACTTAGGTACTAAATTTTAGTGAAATTAATAAAACTTTTAAATTATGAGATTTTGTGTCTATGTATTTCATTTTGAATAGGTACAATTTTAATAAAATTGAATAATTGTCTTATACAACCAGTGAAAGTACAAACCTAATGATACTTAATAATTGTCTTTTAATTTTAGAATGGCATCTGATAGTAACATAACAACAACAACGATTGAAACCATCATTCCACGAATTGTGCAAATGCCATCGAATCCAATATTTTTACAAACGACCGCTGCACAAGTGATTGCTGGACTATTTGTTTGGACAGCTGTATTTGTTACATGCCAACAGGTAAAATATTATAAAAATAATTCATCCAGATTAATATTGGTTGGTAGATTGTGTAAAAATCATAAAAAAAATATACTTTTTATAAAGTCTTTGTAAGATCTTGGGTTGTACTAAAGGACAAATTAATATGTTTTTTATTTTCATTGTTTGCATATACCTATAATGTAAATTGAACATAAGTCCATATTCAATATATTAAATATATAGGTTGTTTGTCGGGTATAACCTTACCTATAAATGATGTCGTTTCAATTTAATATGGCCTTAAAAAAAATCAATTATTCAAATTTCCAATGCCTTTTATATAAAAATGAAAAATTAATGGAGCGTAAAAATGCACTGCCATAATTTTGTTACAGAACATTAATCCTTCTTGTTACATATTTTGGTAAATATTATTTATCAAAATTTGTATGGCAATTTATTCTTTGACATTTTGTCAATGTGTTTCAATTTGTTTTCAATTATGTACAACTTTAATGGGTTTTCTTTGAAATTTCTCAAACAAAAATCGTTGGTTTATTTATTATCTATAGAATGCTTTATGGAAATTATTTTATTATTTCACCAATAGAAAAAATTATATACATTTTTTTTAGAAAGGTCAGTTAAAAAAAAAAAACCAATTTCATATTTAAAAAAGCTGTTTATTTTCAACTATGGTACCTAATATAATATGTAACTCATTTTTCCAAAATAAGTTTCTTTCAACTGATCCAAACTAATTATTTTTCCAATAAACATTTTTTTATAAACGAGCTTTCCATATTCACTGTTATGTAATAGTAATACACTATTTATTAATTAATAGTAAATAGTTATTTATTGTAATGCCTTAACATTTTAAAATTAACTATGTGACAAAAAGTTTAAAGTACTGTAATCATACTATCTTATTTAACAATTATTATTATCCTCGTTATTGTCTTTATAAGATAAACATAAACTTAATTTATTAATGTTAGGTAGGTACTCGGGTAGGTATATTTAATTTTGATTCAATTGTATAAGTAGTTTTTTATTTTTCTCGAGGATCACTTTTTGGATCAGTTTGAATGTTCAAAAAGTTTCATTAATCAATTTTTATTTTTAGAAAGCTAGGTACTATAAATAAATAATAATTAAATATTATTTTCTCTAAACATTTACCCTAACTGTTCTAACTTATATTGCCATTGAAATTATGACATGCCTAATTATTATTCTATGTCGCTGAATTAATTATGAAATAATTAAGTCAAATTAGTTATTTCAATACATTTCAAAATGTATTATTATTTCCTGTTTGTAAAATAAACTTATTGGCAATCTTTAAAAATATATGTATAGGAATATAAGGAAATTGTTTTAAAGATAATTGAATATGTCAAGTAGATAGGTAATGATGATAAAGGAAAATTTGTCTTTAACAATCTATGGACACATACTTACCTAACTTGAGTTTCACAATAATATCTTATTGTATCAATAACTAAATTTTAATTAGGTAATAAAATTTGATTTGAAATATTTTATCCCGTCTACCATTTCAGTTGATTTTTATACAATATCAAAGTTTAGGTAATTTTTAAGCTGTTAATATTTTTGTAAACTATTTTAAAAGAACATCATTAACATGACATGTATTTGATATAATTATTATAGGTAGACTATATTATTATGTTACCTATATTGGAGTGTATAGGTGATAATAATAATAATAATCTTTGTGTGTCTAATCGTAATAATGATCAAGGTTCTTAATATCGACTGTCAAGGTGAATATTGTGGCTTTGGATCCATATTATCCTTTCTTTCGTTCATGACATTATTTGCAAAATATTATTTTGTTGTTTTTAGTTTTAATAAAACCACATTGGATAACTATATGTTTAACAAACATTGAAATATTGTTAGTTTTTATGAGTTTTATGTTAGTATGAAAGAAATATCTTTGTATTTAGTTCGTTACTACTAGAACATTAAAAAAAAAAACCAATTGTATAGGTGGATGTAAATATAGTTATTTTATTTGGACTGTAGTCATAAACGATTAGTTCTGGGAAATAAAACGAAAAGTACAGTTATTACTCTAGTTATTACTATAAAATAAACTACAATAAAGAAAATAAAGATGTTAAATTAATAATATGTACCTACGATTACTTAGATACATAATATATAGTGATTAGTTGATCACATTATAATTATTATTGTTAGTAACTACAAAGCCAAGCAATGTAAATTAAATTTCGATCAATCAATTTGACAGCAAGACAATATAATATTTTAATTTCTACGATAAACAATTCAAATTTTAAAGTTCCTAGGTACACGGGTACCGATTTTCCGGTTAATTTTTATTTCTCGTTGTTCAATATTCCAAGTGGAACTGGGAATTTTAATTTAAACGTTTCCGCGTTTTTCGACGAATATTTAATATAACGTGCATTTTATATATATTTATACACACAGTTTTTCCGAAACGTTTCTCTAAGTACTGGGAAGTTCGACAATTACCTACCTCTAATTTAGTTACTGTAATTCCCGCCCGCATGCCTTATGGTTGGTAGTGACATGGCATTATAAACCTGCATTGACGTACTGTTTATTGTCTGGTTTATTGCCTCGGGGTAAATATTTACCAAAAGGAAATAATATACGCGCACGTATACATCGTTGTAAACAAATATTATGTTTGCGGTTAAAAATGTTTTTATATTGCGTTAGCCTCGTGTAATATTCGGTGTTTACTGTGGACGTTTAAACGTATCATAATGTATCCAGCGATACGAAAGTTTTGGGGGAAAAAAAAAAAAAAACATTTTTCCGGGCGTTTCGAACGCACGAACAATCCCAGACCGAAAATGTCGCGCGTAAACGAACTTTAGTACACCGTCGAATGTCATTCCGGGAGTGCGAATCGCGACTGGAGAACGAAATGAATAATGCATTTTCCATATGGTAATGAAATTTATAAATTATTCGGGCGATTTTCACTTGTCGCCTATTCGCTTCTTGGCGCTGTTCGTACCTCCGAAATCTGAATGATATTATTTTTCGCCGCCGTCCGGGAAATAATAATTCGATTTCCAGAAATTGCGGTTTTGTGAGAGCACGCCGGGCACACCTGTGTAGTGGCGCAGTTTTTATTTTTAATTAAGGAACGAGCACGCGGGATCCGTTCGTTTCGGTTTCCAAAGCTTTCGTCTGCACCTGCAGCAGTACGGTCCATCATCTCGTCTCGGATACGTAATCGGGGCTACTGAATTGGATGACCCACTGATTCAAAGTGATGCGGCCAGTCATAGGGTTAAATCTGTGTGTTCGCTCCTTAAACGATAAATATCCTTAAAATACGTGTGATAATAATTAACTGATAGATATAATCCGTTTAATCGATTAGCATTTGGTAACCAAGCAAAGACGTATTATTTACATGTTTAACATTCTTATTTTTAGATTCTGAGCGTAGAAAAGCTTATGGTTTTACGAAAATGTTTATTTTTATCAGAGCGCAGATTTCCTACCAGAAATCTTACTCCGATTTTTAAGTATAGCACTTTTTCGGAAAGGAAATCGGTGTGGGGAGGTACTTTAGGGAAGTTATTTTTCGATTTTCTCAGGAGATTTATCATCAAATTTGAAAAACTGAGAAAAATCAGAAAAATATAAGAAATGTAGGTATATTAGTTAAAATATATTACGATTTTTTTTTTTTTTTTTTTTTTTGTACAACTTCTGTACCAGCAATTTTGCTCCAATTTACAATGACAGTAATCTTTCTAAAAGAAAATCAGACGAGGAAGATACTTTAGAGAAATTATTTTTCAATTTTCAATAGTTTTCCCAGAAAATGTGAAAAACCAGGAAATTCTGTACAACATTAAACAAATGTTATAAAAGAAAATATATAAAGCCTATTTAATTATTTTATTATAGTATGGCATATATTATACCGTTGACCGTAACGCTATCATATGAACTCCGCTCAGAATCGTTTATTCGTAAGCAATGGTTTATCGTTACTTACAGGTATACATTAAATTGCCTATAACAATGGCAGCACCCGTCCTCGTTATCCTTGGACTTTTTTTTACAACGCCGCTGGAATTTCGAGCTGCACACTTTACATTTTGTACCTACTGTACACACTTTGATCTTTAAAATACAATATTTGTAGACCATTCTAAGCAAGTGTAAACTGCAGTGGAGTGACGTGTTGATATTAAAAAGTTATGACGCCCACTTGAAATGCGGCGCCCAGGGTCATTTCCCCCCCTCTCTTAATACGTTCCTATAATCAAGACTTCCAGACTTTGAATTCGTCATTCTCTTGTTTGGGTACAATGGTCAACAGTTTTTCATTTCATAATTTAAAACAATTTTATCACACACATTAACTAAACACATTGTTTTTTAGTGCGTGCGTTTTAAACACAGTTTAAACGAATGTATAAAACGTGCAATTACCATACCTGTATCCTCTTTTTTTCTACTGTCAATATACAAAAGTGACCTACCTTACCTTATAGAGCTCTGCACGGTTCGGTTTTTTAAAAACCCGACCGGACCAGTAAAGTGAAATTAAGACTAGGACCGAACCGGACTTATAGAATAAATCATGAGACTGGACTGAACCGTTTATTTTTTTCTTAACTAAATAAGACCGAGACCAGACTGTACAAAATTCTACTAACAGGTGTTGTTCCGGACGTAAAAACTAATAGGAAAGTATTTTTCCCTGAACAAAATTGTGTTGTATGAATGAACAGTTTGCAGAGCATGTTTCCTACAATAAAACTTTCGTGAAAAGTTATCCATAGTATTATAATTTATTAAAAATTATAATTATAATTTTGTTTAACCATAAATAATTTAAACATTTTTAAGGTAATTATATTTAGAGTATAGACACTTTGAAAATTAATTACTTTTGAATGTAATAAAATTAAAATATATTTTTGTTTTTATATTATTTTTTTGGGGAGGAGGGGAATACAAAAACTTTCTTTTTTTTTTATTTTTTAAAATTAATATTTTTTTCAAATTTCTAATGCTCTAATCAACATAAATTGTTGAAGCATCGGATGCCACAGAGGATCAGCGATTTAGCGTCTCCTTGTATAAAATATTTTTGATTATTTGAATTATTAAAAATTGAAATAAATTTGGCAACAAAACATTTTGCATTAAAACGATCCCAGCCTTTTCTCATTCCCCGTGACGTTCCCGAAGATTTTCCCCGGCGTTTTCGTTTCCGTGAACAGAACTACAACACCATAATAGGCCTACCCGTGGTGCGAAGTGTATTCGGATTTTTCGTTAAAATTATTGTTCCGTCGTTAATATGTGTACATTTAATATGGTTTTTTTTTCGGGTTCCGTCCGTTTCATTGGATGAAACGTGTATACGCATTGCGTTATAGGAAACTTCCCGATGACACAAACATCAATATAATTTACTCGCGGTTTATTTCGAACGAAAATAATAATCTACCACGAAACGTATTGATATACTTACGTAATAAATGAAATATTCTTATTTTTCTCGTTCGTTTTTATCCCACGCGCGGTCCGGATCGACCCGCCCCGCCCATGCTCTAGAATTGACGACCTCTCGGCGTACAAAAAATTACGTTCAATATTCATTTTGATCCGTATACGCGAAATTTTTAATAATAGACTATTTAAACATAAAATGCACACACACACACACACACACATTGTGGTAGTCAACAGTTTATTGCGACAGGCGAAACGCGGGCGTGCACACAATATTATTTTCGTCCATTAAAACACACCCTTAAAATTATGTCGAGGGTCCTGTCCGTTGCGTTTTACAAAATGTCAACATTTACAATATTGTTGAATCGTATAAGTATATATAACTACACATATAAGGTTCATTCGGTTGTAATATTCTTATATTAGGTACGTGGATTACGGAGCCTGCTCGTGTGGTCCCTATAGCCGTTTAATATTCTAAGCGCAGCGAGGAATGTGCGTATTGTGTTTTTTTTTTCTTTTTTTTATCAAACTGATCAATTTTGATCGATACCGGGTAGAAAAACATATAAAGAACGGGAAATTTTACAGAAATAGCATATGATTTCGTTATTTTCAATTTTGTTTTCTTGTTGTTATAATTCGATTTAAAATATTCGCAGAGATTTGAAATGTTGACTGAAAACTTCTATCTGCCTTTTCTAGACGTGCGGATTATAAATTTTCAAATTATTTTCGAGATATTCATGGACATTTTAGTTTTGCGAGTTTTATACGTTATTTTTATTCGGTAGGTACTCTGTGGATAAAATTGTCAGACTAAACAGAAATACTTGAACATTTAACAAAGGGATCATTGTAAGTCGTACTCAAACAAAATAAAAAAAAAATGAATGAAGTGTAGTATTTTTATTTTTTTTATAAGAATTTTAATATCAAATTTTGAAGAAAATTGTAAATATTACGGCCTAGAATCGTTTTTTGTTTGTAATGGTTTATTGTTGTGTACTGACATAATTTAAATATATAATCTCTATAGAAATATATCTACAACCATTAGTGCAATTTTTTTTCCACGTATAGCCCATTTTAACTACAGGTGTGCGGCAAAATGGACTAGGCATTTTATTTTCATTAAAAACCACTTAGATAAATTAGAAAACTGAAGAGGATCAGTAAATTACATTTTAAAAAATCATTAGACTATATTTGAATTAGGTAAACAAATTGTTTTATGAAATAGACTCACATTTCATTTATAACAAAAATAAAAAAAAATATTAAATTTTTGATACCTTCTTGATAATCAAATAACAACACAGGTAGGTTGGTTATGTAATATTATAATGATAATATCAACAATCTTAATACTTAAAAATAATAAGATTAATAAAAATATTTTTTTTTAATAATATTTGTCATTTAGTTTATGATATGATAGTCTAAATTTAAATTAAGAAACATTAATATGTTTGTTCTTATATCTATTGGTTTCGTTATATCGCAAATAACATCTTCATAATCGATTTTTCTGATATTTCACCTGACGATTTTAGCATTGTTGATATTTTTATTTTTAACTAGCTTAAAAATTGTTACTATTGACTATTAGTATGTTAATAAGTTAATGAGAACTTATTAAACACATTTTAAAATATTTATTAAGTAAATTGTAATATTAATTTTTCATAGTTTCACTTACTTTTGAGATCAATCGTACTTTTGAACTGAAAAAAAAACCGCAATAAACTATAAAGCAATATGATAAGTTGATAAGGATTGGTTTATAAAAGTCTTATTACTTGCATCAAAAATCATTCTTTATGTTACTGTCATGAAAGTATAATCGGTTAAATTAATTTTATTTAAAACGTCTTGAAAGTTTAATTGGTAAATATCATCACGTGAAATGATAACAGACTACTTTACCTTAACCAGGTTCACTTCGCCCCGTCTTTCTACGGTACCAACCAGAAATCTAGCTTCAATCGAAGAACATCAAGGAAACTATTTTGTAGTATTTTATGTCTAGTTTATGTATTGAAGTGGGGGGGTTTATTTTTTGATTTTCCTTTTAGTTTACTAAATAACTGTGAAAACCCATAGGAAATACAGTTTTGTTATTTTTGATTTTTTAGATTCTGAGTAGAGTGAGGAATGTATTGATTTTAGAATGATGTTTATTTTATTTTTTTCTGTGGACAACTTTTCTACCAGTAATTTTGCTCCTGTTTTTAAGTGTGGCACTTTTTATGAAAAGAAATTTGACCGGAGTGGTACTTTATGGAGGTCGTTTTTTGATTTTCCCAAATAAATGAAAAAACGGGAAAATGTATTAAATGTATTGTTTTCAAATCGTAAATATTACGGCCTTTTAAAGAAGTATAACCAAACTCTGCTCAGAATCGTTTTTCGTCTACTAATATTAATCTTTGCGTACAGATGTACATTAAATTTCTCTTGTAATGTAGTATATTTTATATATATATATATATATATATAATATATAGGAGATTTAATATCAAATTTTGACGAAAATCGTAAATATTACTATTTATTTTTCGTTAGCAATGTTTATATCGTTCCTTACAGGTATAAATTAAATAACTTTATGTATTCTGTTTACATTAAAACTTTCCACATACGTCCTATAACAGTGGCACACCCGTCCCCAATATCTGCAGCTTTTTTTTTTTTGGCACATAACATGCTTTGAAGAAAGGAAATTCTATCACGCCTCGTAGCATGATCCAGTTTCACTTTGCAGTCTTTTGCAAATAGCAACACTTCCTACAGACCACATTAGGTTTCAATTATTGATTAAATAAAAAACCAAAAAGTAATAATTCAAATGGTGAAAATTAAGCATATTCAAACTCTTAAGTTATACCGTTTGGAAGTATGTGCAATTCAATGTGCCCTGTAAGCAAACTCGGATTAACACCATCGTAGGCTCTTGGCACTAATAAGTAAAAAAAAAAAAACAGTAAATTGTTAGATTTGCCACTAATAAGAAAGAAAAAAAAAAGTTATCGAATTCTTTTCGTAGACCCTAAGCTGCTTAGGGTTAACGTTTATAACTTTTTATATGATAACAATTTTAACAAATCTCAAAAAAAAATTATTTTACTCCAAAATATATAAAACTACATTGTCGAAACTATAAAAAAAATAACTTCATTTATACCATTTTGCATATTTCTTTGTCTTTCCCCACCAGTGATGAATTTTTACCTTGAATCGCCGTTTTAATTTTCCATCATCCCACCTTCCCATCCCAACCCAAAACACATCCTACCACAAATGTATTGAAATTTCCGCAGTCTAAAATTCTTTTAATAAATTTTATTTTATAAAAACTTAATATTTTTTGTTATATTTCTGAACACCCAGGCACCCACGATTCGCCCTTCAGTTGTTTTGTGAATATTAAATTATAATAAAAAAAAAAAATCGTAACCACGCATTTTCGTCTATGCGCTAATACGGCACTGCTTGTAAGAAGTATTTCTTATTTCGAAAAAAAAAACAAAAGACAATCGCAATCGGTCCGTTATACGAGGCGTAGAAATTCTTCTTGTAAAAAGCACGTAAAGTAAAACAAAAAAAAAAAAAAAAACCGAATCCCTTTATCATTGTTCTCTGAACAGTACGCGAGTGATTTGACTTCGGCGCGAGTATTCGCAAAGTCCAATGAACTAACGCGACGACCGATGTACCTAACAGCGTTTTGCATACCGCCGCATCTAACCACAACACTTTTATGATAATTAACTTGTAAATGACCCTCATATTACCGCAAGTCGAATTATACGTTACGCGTGTTCGCCAAAAATGAATTATGATGGTACTTAAGTAGCGAATTTTTAAAAAGGCACCTATATAATGTGTGTTATAGAAAATTGTGAATACCTGCGAGTACGGGTACCGACGAAAACGATTACCACGAGCGAACGTACAGGGGTCACTGACTGCGGAGTTGATATTTTTTTTGTTAACGTAACGTTTAAATTATTTTTTTTGCTGTTTAAGATAATGTGGTATATTTTGAAACTGTATTTTAATAACAATATTATTTATTGTTATTGCAAATTTATTCCGAGTCCCGCGCGCGTGATCCCGTCTATTGATTAAACGACAAAATTTTCACATTGTTGTTGTTCGTAATAATGTGTATGATGAATCGTTAGGGCTCCACAAAGGCACAAGAGTGGCCTCACTCGTAGCCTATAGAAGTACGCCTCTAGAGATGGAAATACGTTTTGTCTTGTTTTATTGTTACTATTTATTTATTTTATTTTTTTTACTCTCAAAGTTGTATGATACTGAAGTAATTTATTTATTTTACAATTTTATGGTTTGTACATAATTAATTTATGCTTATTTCGGTTATTGGTTATTTAAACGAGTAGTGAGTTAAGCCAAAAAAGTCATATGAAATACAAAAGAAAAAATGAACCGTTGGTTTTTTTCTTCTTTAGGGGCGAGTACATGCGTTTTGAACGTTTCACGACCGGACGAAACCGGCAGCGACAAAATTAATATTAAAATACCGTCGTTATAATTATTTTGCCGTTGCGCGAAAAAAATTCGAATGCACACGAATTTAACAGATAATTGCATTTTTCAGCGAAAAACTGTACGAAAAAACTCGTCGTGAGATAACGTTTAAATAATTATAATAATCAAAAAAAAAAAAACAACAACAAACGAACAACCGTCGGTCGCAGATAGGTACGTGTTTTTTTCGATTCGTCGACGTATTTTTAATCGTTCGGACCTAGGCGTCTATCGACCGTAATAACAATACGATACTCGTTCTACACCTCGACATTCCAGATTTATTTTTACTTATTATTTTTTTTTTTATCGCGCCTCGCGATGCACCGTATGCGATTAGTATCGTACCGCGTTTTCCATGGGAGTTTTGATATAATTATTTCCCCTCCCCTCCTCCTCCCCCTCTACAACACTATCGGAACGGTTTCTATTGTAACGCCGCCACCGTGCGTTGTGCAAATCGACACGGTCAAATATACGCGTACACTTATGTGATATTATATTGATTGGTACACGTATACGTGTATATTATGTATGGGTACGAGTATATTACACGATCGATCCGTGTAACGTCGTTTTATTGCCAAGAACTATTATTGCACTTGAAATTCGTAAAAGAAGCATTTGAAAACGTCAAAAAAAATCACTTTAAACACCGTAAGAACAAATGGTTCGAGGTTTAAAAGGTCACCTGTCCGGCGACTCGAAATTATTATCGAATACATAATTTTGTTCGAATAAAATTGTACAAATTGCAAAAAAAAAAATAATAATAATATTTACTTTGGGTTAGTAATTAGTGAAGCATTAGAAAATTGTATTTAATAAGTCAAAGCCCGATAGTACATTTAAACCCTTCTGCCGTTTCTGCTTTTTTAAAATATTTTTCGAGTGCTTTTTTAGAGATTTGTTGACGGTTTTAAGCGGTTTTTTTTTCATGGATTTCAAGTGCAATAAATCCCGAACTATAGTTATTATACTGTATTCTATGTAAACCAACTGTTTTTATCACATAAGTTTTATATCTTTTTATCTATTATAAGTTATAAAACTTATGTTTTTTACCAAAAATATTGCATGAATAAGAAAGCCGTTTTTCGATGCTCCCATATTTTTTTTGTTGTTTTTCAGTTTAAAATATTTGTAGAGACTTGAAATTTTGACAGAAAACTTATATTTTCTTTCTCTAGACGTGATAAAATATTCAAAATATTTGAGATATTTTAATATTTCGAGTTTTTTTATGTAATTTTCATTCGATAGATAGATACTCTGTGGATAAAACTGTTTGAC
Organism: Cinara cedri; assembly: GCA_902439185.1. NCBI lineage: Eukaryota > Metazoa > Arthropoda > Insecta > Hemiptera > Aphididae > Cinara > Cinara cedri. Next base: position 176,379 of record CABPRJ010001909.1, on the reverse strand, counting down.
CAAACAGAAATGCTTGGACATTTAACAGGAGGTTTATTATAAGTCGTATTTAGTGGTCAAAAAAAAGAATTTACTATAATGTAGAATTTTTTTTTTTTTATATATAAGAAATTTAATATCAAATTTTAACGAAAATCGTAATTACCTATTACTTTCAAATCATGTATAACCGAACTTCGCTCAGAATCGTTTTTAGTTAGCAATGATTAATCGTTACGTTCAGATATAGGTACATTAAATCATCCACCCTTTATATCTTATCTGTCCAACTTCCCTGACGTACAACAGTGGCCCACCCATCTTGCGAATTATGTTCGTTTGTTTAATTTTGGCACGCTGAAAAATAGCGTGTGTGCAAAATTTAAAAAAAAAAAAAAAAAATGTTAAATTCTGTTAATACGGTGTGCCACTGTTGGAAGGGTCGATAATATACAGATGATGTTTGATTTATATCTGTACGCAACGATATTTATTATTTGAATATAAAATAAAACTCGAGTGATTAATAATAATTGTTACATGATATTTGTGCAGGTAGTACCTGTTAATTGGTATTTTCATTTTTTGATCTGTAAAAGCGTAATATTATTATGAAGTTATTCGATCTCGTAATTTAAAATGGTAAACGACCGTTCACGGTCTAACAATGATACGTTTATGGTAAATCTATAATATTATACTTTGATTATATTTAATTATAATAAATTAAATGAAGTCAAGTTTATTTTAACTTTTTTAAGTGACGCTAATTTTTTACGGACCTTATACATAATTATGTGATATGGTTAAAGGGTAAATGGAGAGATAAAAATCGAAAGAGTGGATTTGGATTTTGCCTGTGTAGGTACTAAATATACATTTTGTCTAGAGCCGGTTTTATCCTCGATGTACTAGCCAGACCAAAAATGCTTTACAAAAGCTCTCGCGTCGTGTTTTTTTTTTATCGGAGTTAGATTTCTAGAAGAAAAGTCGTATGCAGACAAACAAAAAATAAAAATTCGCACACCTTGTTGTAAAACCAATACATTCCCCGCTGCGTTCAAAATCTAAAAACAGAAAAAAACCCATAAACCCAATCTTCCATATTGTTTTTGGCGACGGTCCAGAACAGTGGTTCTTAACCTTTTTCGTTTCGGCGAAGACCGCTGCAACTGCGCATGGGTGCCGTACACATTGGAAATTTCGGACCGAAGTGGCCATCCCAAAATCGTTCTGAAGCAGAAATTATCGGCGATAATACCGCGAGATTTTCGGTGTTCCGGACGGGGGGAATAACGAATCGATTTCTCTCGCGGTCTCTGCAAAACCGCATTTTCGAATAACAGCAGCAGCAGTGCGACCGCTGCCGCCAATGAATTATTACTGTTTTTTTTTTTTTTTATTATTCTCATATATATACATCATAATAAATTAACTGTCGATTATAATGATTTTACCGCGATTTCGATCGCATTATTATCGTATATCCTCATCGCGGTGACGGCGTTGTTAGGTGTTTACGTAGCTTAGAAAGTCCGAACTCGTCGTTCTGTAGGCGGCGCGTTATTATTATAATAATAATACCCAAATAGCAATTGCTTGACGGACATTCGCGTCGTTTTCGCGATCGATAGACCGTGTATACTACAGGGCGTTTTTGAAACCAACGACTACCGTGATGATAATAATAATAATAATAATAATCGGCGTTCGTTGTAGTTGTCGAAAAAAACACATCTACGATCGAAATCGTAACCTAATATCGTTTCGGGATTTTCGCAGATATATCATCACCTCCGGTGGAACACCAATCCGGCGGAACAACGGTGGATTATCCGGATATTGTTCATCGTGCCCATTTACGCGCTCCACTCGTGGGTCAGTCTGTTGTTCTTCAACAACGAACACTACTACGTTTACTTCTTTACCATCAGGGATTGCTACGAAGGTAAGCGCGCGTGTTATGACAAATACGACGACCGTCCGACAGGTTAAAAAAAAAAAAAACAACGGAAATCCTTTTGCTGTTGTGTTTCGCGTGCGCCGCCCGCGAGACGAATATGGCGCGTAGGTAAATTACAACAACAACAATAATAATAACCGTTGTGTTTTCTCCGTAGCTTTCGTGATATACAATTTCATGAGTCTGTGTTACGAATACTTGGGCGGCGAAGGGAACATAATGAGCGAAATCCGTGGGAAACCCATTCAGTAAGTGCTGTGCGGCGGCGAACTTCCGTTTTTTTTTATCAAAACATCACAATCGTATGCGATGCTCTGCGACAGCCGCTGCGCCCACGCTCTCGTCGAGCGGCGGTTGTTCAAATAACAATATTATTTTTGTCTATTATTTGCACGCGAAAAAAAAAAATAATAATACATTTAATTCAATACACATATTTGCACGATTTATTAATTTTTTAGGTCTAGCTGGCAATACGGGACCTGTTGTTTGACGGGACGCACATACACGATCGGTTTCCTGCGTTTTTGCAAGCAAGCGACTCTGCAATTTTGTTTGGTGAAACCGGCGATGGCGTTCGTCATTATATTTCTACAATACGTCGGACATTATCACGACGGCGATTGGAGGTAAAACGCAATTAACGCCTATAACGCTACTTGCGCGTGTTATAACGTTGCATACCGTGTGGGGAAAAAAAAATTTTTTAATACGATACGCGTATTTTCGCAGCATGGACGGTGGATATTTGTACGTCACGGCCATTTACAATTTGTCCGTCAGCTTGGCTCTTTACGGACTGTTCCTGTTCTATTTCGCCACCAGAGATCTCCTGATACCATTCGAACCGGTCTTGAAGTTTTGCACCATCAAAAGTGTCATTTTCCTGTCGTTCTGGCAAGGTAATATCCCTTTCGTAGCCAGGACGTTATTGATGGTGAATCGTAATAATCGGTATTTTTCTTTTAAAGGTGTATTGCTGGCAGTTTTGGAAAAAGCCAAATTCATCGATCCGGTCATTGATTCCAGCGGTCAACCCACAAGCGCCGGTACAGTATCGGCTGGCTACCAAAACTTTTTGATCTGTATCGAAATGCTGTTTGCCGCCCTGGCACTGAGAGCCGCTTTTCCGTACGAGGTATACGCCAACAATGCACAAACCACCACGGGAAATCCGACCAGTTCGCGCACTGTTACTATGCAGAGTATTTCCAGTAGTTTAAAGGTGCGCGTATACAAATCAAATTGTGTACTTATCTATAATAATATGGTTAAAATGGTTGAACATTTTTTTTTTTATTTTCCCCAAGGAATGTTGATCACAATTTTTCTTTTTTTTATATTTATAATTATTCAGGAGACAATGAATCCAAAAGATATAATGACAGACGCCATACATAATTTCCATCCACAGTATCAACAATATACACAGTACAGTTCAGGTAAAAATGTTTACTAACCGTGGCATGTGTATTTTTTTTTATTTTTGAATTGCTGTTTGCATATTATGAAGACTGTGGACAATGACCAAAAATAAAAAATTAAATACTATTTTTTATTTTTATGCATTTTTTTTTCAGCATGATTATTGTTTAAAAAAAAAAATACTGTTTTATATACAAAATACATATTAAATAGTATACACATATTGTTATTATGTATATTGAATTTCATATAATGCTTATTGCATTCAAGCTTATTTAGTTAAACATTTGGCATTACTAAATCTTTTTAAGTTTCCAGTAACAATGATTAATTAATCATTTTGAAATTACAGTTTAAAAAAAAATCAATCAAATATTCTAAAAATAGATATTGATTTCTCTATTAACTAATAATATAAGACAAAACAACAGTAAGTATTCATTAATTTTGTTTGATAAATTATTTTTTGACTGAAGTGATTAGCTAAAGTATTCTAGACATGTTAACAATCTATAATTATATACTACAAAGAAGTATTTTAAAAATAGGTTTTTATTTCCTTTTACACATTTTTTTTTTTTTTTTAATCTATAAGACATAATTGCGAAAAATATATATATAATCAAACTAATACTGAAAAAAAGATCTTTAAAATAAAAATATTGAAAACATTTGATTTTACGATCATAAAATTAACAAAAAATATGGATTGTTAATTTTATATACAACAATAATAATATACAGTATAAAAAAAAATAAAAGCAACTTGTATATTGTTTTCATTCATTTGAGATACCTATGTTTATTATTATTGTTTTGAAGTTACAAAACTTACATAGTCAGTTATATTTTTATTTGCAGACGTTGGTTCCTCTCAGCCTTACGAAAAATTATAAGCATGGCCAGGTGTTTTCATTGTAATTTGCTCTCTTCATTATTATTTTTTCAACCATTTAAAATTCATTCATTTTATTTATTTATTTTTTTATAATTTTTTTTTTTCTAGATTTTATGTTTATAATTGTTTTAATTAATATTTTTATAGAATTACTTGTACACAGATTATTATTATTATTATTTTTTTTTTTTATAGAAAAAAAAAGGTTTTAATAGTTTTTATGTTTGTAGTGTAATTAAAATGTGTTTAATAGCTTGATTTTTTTTCTTTATCGGGTTGTTGCAATGTGATTTTAATATTTTATTTTTTTGTTATTGAGTACTTAACTCTGTTAAAAAACTTACCCTTGTTATTTGCATCATTTTTTCTATCTTTGTTGGTAAAAAAAATGACAATGTACCTATATTTTCAATAAATAGTTAGGTACTTTACTTATGTTTCCTCCTTTGTTCTTACTAGTCAATAATCTTCTTCAGAATAGTAAGTACATGTACATCTAAGTATTGTCTTGTTTTTGTTTTAATAAACTTAACAAAAACTCGTTTTAAATCATTTTTTTTTTTTTTTTTTTTTTTTAATTTTTATACATTTATTGCTTGTTCGTAAGACATTTATTTGTAAGCCTGTGATCTGTATTTAAAAACTAGTAGTTTAATTTAAATTATTATGTAATTGTACTAATTTAAAACTTTTACATTTACATATATATATACAAAATCATTAAGTATTTATACAAAACTATGTACAATTTAATAACTTTTTAAGATTTAGTATATTTTGTTAGGTGAGCACTATTTTATTACTAATAGTAACAAGTGTTTGGGAAACAACCCTCGCAATTTGTATTTTATTTTTCATTAAATGTAAAATTTGATTAAAAGACATTTTTTTTCCACTTCTGTTTTCTTAATTTAAGTATTAAATAACATGTTTGGTATCCAATTTTCCAATTACTGTTTTTTAATTATCTAATGAAAGATTGATGAAAATCTGGAAAACCTGGAATAGTCGGGGAATTTGTATACAATTTTGGAATTTTAATATCAAACCTTAATATTTATATACATAAATATTGAATATCTGAAATTTGAAAAAATAAAATATATTAAATACTATATATTTTTTAAATCACGTTCATACATTGTTACATTTATTAATTTACTAATATAAATTATAATAAATCAAGAAAAAAAAATTAAAATAACAAACATATTAATTTTAATACATATTATTTGTTTATTCTGGTTTAAACTGGATACAACATTGAAAAGTCAGAGAATAGTCAAGGAAAATACAAAATGGAATATCGTGGCAACCATGAACATTATTACAAATACAAAATTGTGTTTAAAGTTGTTCTGAATATTACAGGTGGCCAAAAAAATTATGGATCGAAAAGCAGTGGAATCAAAGATAACAATGGAAAATCAAAAACGGCAAAAAAACAGACACCAGTATACAATGAAAAGGCAATGTTACTGAGCTCTGATGAAGAAATACCTTAAAAATAATAAGCCATCCTTGATTTGATGCTTTAATATCCTTATTAACGTAGTCGCCCTATTATTATTATTAGTATTTTCGGGGGGGTTGTCCAAGTTAGTCTATGTAACCTTGTGCAATATACTAGTCAGATATAAAATATTCTCTTAAATTTTTTGTCTGGTTAATTTTTCATTTTAATTTGTTGTTAAAAGTTTCCTTTGCTACTTCCATATAATCTTTAGTCGACTATTAATAACTTTTGATTATGCTTTGGTATACTTCCACATTATAATTTATTGTTATGAATCATAGTATTATTTGTTAAGTTAAAATTTTTCTAGTCTTATAAAATCATTATTATTTTGATATCCCTTGTTGTTTTTTTTTAAGTTTTATATTATAATTTAATTTCATAATAATCACTGATAGACTGTAGTGTAATGTTTCGTACTGTATTAAAAAAAAAAAACAAGTTAATATTACAATAGTTTTCACGATACAATTCTTATAATATATACAGATACACTTAATAATTGAAATCCAACCAAACAACAAAAACTTCTATTCAAAATATTATTCATAATTGAAATTAACATCTTCACATTTAAGCGATTCAATTGAAATCAATCTGAAATAACATAACAAAATTACTCTCTCATATTATAATGTTATTTTTTAATCATTTTATAATTAACACAATATTGTTACATAATTTGAATGACATTTAAACCTTTTACATTATATTATTATATTCATATTTCTAAATATATAATTATTTATTATTATTATTATTATTAAATGTATAATGATAAACATAATAAGTTTACATTTTTATTTATAAATCAAAAATATTTATTGGTCTGTTTAAAATATTAATAATAACAATTAATACTATACAATATTTGATAATAATCATATGTTATTAGTTTTTACTTTTAAAACTATAAAGTACTTCTTTACACTTGATATTATACAAATTTTGAACTTTAAACTGTTGTTTCAAACAAAATTATATTATATTAAATTATTTAAAACATTAATTTTGCATGTACTCGTATTTAATGTGTGTATGCAACAATTCTGTTAATTTGTTTGTTTTAAATTGTTTTTTACTTCAAAGATAATTTGTCTGTCTTTACAATAGTACAAAATTAACTACATTTATTGATAGTTGTTAGTGTGTTAAGTATACTTGATGAATTGGTTACATTTCTCTGTCACAAATTTAATATCCATTTTTTTTGTCTTGTAAATGTACAAAGTGTGAATTGCCAAGAATGGATTAAATATTTTAAATATTGTTGCTAAATAATAACGTTTTACTTGTGTTGTATGTTTTTCAGAGCAGCGGCTTTTCGTTGGAAAACATCAGCTTAGTTTATAAACTGAAATTATTCTATTGCACATCTTTAATCGGTACCCATAAAAATCTAGACTGTACATGTCTGAATCTTACAAATCTGGAAACTAGAATTTCGAACTTAGTTAAAATCTGAAAGGTACAAAAATGGATTACATATTTTTATAAATATCCTATTAAGAGGTTAGTGTTGGCCTTAAATATACAATTGCATAAAATACAATGTTTAAGGGACGATGTGTATTAATTTTTTTTTTTTAAATAAGCGCTTTTACGTAACATTCCCTTTATTTGCCGACGTCGGAATTCCGCGATTATATTTGTAGAAAATTGAACGTCTCGCTTTGAAATTCCATATCACTGTTCCATCGTTATTTGGCAATCAATTTTCGTTTTGCTAGGACCTCGCAGGGAAGTCCAACACTCGAATATTCTCGAAAGCGTGTCCGTAACATATGTAAAGTGATCAATCCAGACCTAGGTACTAGTGTAACACTTTTAAGTTTCGACGAGTAGTGGAGAATTTCGGGGCCCGACGTGTCCGTCCCCGATGGTTGCCGGTATTTGCGTTCCGCTGCCCGCTATTCTGCCGCTGCCGGAACTTGCGCGTGGAATATCAAGTCAACGAGACGGCGGAATAAAAAAGAATTCCGCCGCGAAATCGATTTAAACCAATACTCGCCATTTATAAGTTATAATACGAGAATATATAAAACAATGTTCAATTGCTTATACGCAGTCCGGGGGAGGGTGGGGTGTCTTCGACGGTTCTTACTGTTCTTAGGTGCGTCTAAAATGATTTTTTTTGTTTTTGACTTGTCGCCCAGATAAAAAAAAAAAATCGTTCAACGTTTTGCCGTTCCGTGTGGCGCTATTTCAAATAACGCTGTGCGTCCGTGTTTAACACCAAATACTATTATAAACGATCCAACTAGTTTGCGCAACAACAGTATTGCCAACAATTGATTCAAAAGTAAAATTAAATTTTAAAGTGAGGCGTTCAAATTCCCATAAATATAATCGCGGAATTTTGACATTATGCATACTACTAGAAATATAGAAAGAGCCGATAATTTGACGTTGGCGAGTAAAGGATTTTTGTACAAACGTTTAGTTTAAAAAAATAATAATAAAAATTGCTTATACGTAGCCCCTTAAATATTGAATTTATGTAATGGTATATTTATGGCCTACACTTACCCCTTGAACGGATAAACATAATATTGTGTAGTCCAGATTAATACGGCCCAGTTTTGTACTTTCCAGATTTTTACGGATTTCGAGATTCTAGTTTCCATATTTGTACGCACTCCATTTTTAATTTTCATATAGTGTTAAATTTATTTTAAATAATTATCTAATTGAATTAAACATTTTATTGAACAATTGAACGTTGTTAATTTTTCAAAATTAGTTTCTTTTATTTTTTCCAATTGTTTTAAAATGATAATTAAAAAATGTACTTTTTTAGTTGAATCATGTTGGTCCAAACTCCTAAGAGAGTTAATGGAAGGAAAATGCGAATTAATAATTTTAAAGCTTTAAAGTTTTTTTTCTATTATAATTTTTTTTGCCTTGACCATTTTTATATTTGTTCAAACCCGAGTACAATTTGACCACTTAAATTTAAGTAAAAGTACAATATAATTCGGTTCGATAGGATTGGCCGAATTATTCCGTAAATATATCTATAATCCCGATTTTTTTTCTCGGGTTTTTCTTAATATTTTGAAAACGAAAAAGAAAATCCATAAATTATCTCACAATGCATCTACTAGACACAGCGGCGCCTATGTACCTTACTAAGTAGTACAACTCTATTGGTAATCAAATGGGTGATTGGATCATCTAAGATATTTTGTGTGTTAAAATTGAATATGAGTTATCAAATGAATTCATCCCGTCTATTTTGAGTCTTCTACTCTCGTCCTAAACTTCACTTGACCTGATCTGCCTCACATACACTGGCTGCCCTCGAATGTCCTCATGTTCTCCGTACACATATTATCTCGTATCTCCTCATATACATCCGATATGAGACTATTCGCCTGAGACTTGTTTACTATAGAATTATTTGTCGCCTCTTACGACAAGTAGAGGTATTGCAATTTTTTTTGGTTGAAGTATTCTGATTCCCTCCTACAGGGAGAATAGTATCGTCTACTATAATGTGAATTCCCACACCCTACAGAAACAATACCACAAGTCTCAGTGTTGAGAAAAAAGTCGTTCCAGAAGGAACGGATTCCCAAAACAAGTTCTTTTTGTAGGAACGAAGCTGGGAATATTGCTCACTTTAAAAATAAAGGAACAGGAAAATGAACGAATTCTTTTTTTTTTTTTGAGGACCGTGAACGATAATTACAGTTCCATAAAAAATGTTTAAAAATATATTTTAATTTAGTTTTCTTTGTTGTAGAAAGGAAGTGTTTTTTAGTTGGTTTACGCTGACGTTTCAATACATTATATTAAATAATAAACTGTACGGTGTCAATTAGATATAATTGTCGTTTCTTGTTAAATGTTGTATGTTAAAGGTTTTTGGTTTCCTAATTATTATTTATAATTTGTGTGTGTAGACAATTATAGACATCGATCGCGTCGACACAGCCGCACAGTTGCCTGCTGACCTATAAATGTTATCTTGAAATCACACGATGATTAAAACATACTTATAATCTAAATTATATTAATAATAATAATAATATTTCTTAAACAGCTTGGTTACAAAAAAGGAACGAAAAGTGGAACGAGTTCTTGTTTTAGGAAATGAACGAGGAACGAAACGAGTTCCGTTTAAAAAAGGAACTTTCCTAACGCTATGTCTACCGGAATCACACAGCAGGAGCACGGGCCCCGCGTTCGTTAAGCCCGTAGCATCATAATGCGTCAAGTTATCAGAATGGTCAATACTAATAAATCGGTATAGCATAATAATGTAATTATGATATATTTAGATATTTTCTGCACTATAACGTATAGTTGTAATCACGTTATAAATAATTTTTATATTAGGTACCCACCTAGTTACTAGTTTATTAGATGATTCGGTTATTTGTATACTTGTACCTGTATCTATGAATTTACTTCAATTTACAATGATACCTAATACTTTGATGTCTTAAAGGAAGGACTATGATTATAAATTGTAGAACAAAATTTTTTTTACATTAAAAGTGTATGGATTTGTCAACAAGCGGGCTAACAAATTGTTTAGGTTATTTAGCAAGTTTTTCTTCAGTATTAAAGACTTCCAAAATTGAGATATTATTTTTGAACATTTCGTTAAATAACTATATTGCATTTGTATTTATTTTGAATTCCAAATGAAATTACACCACTGATAGTGGATTGGGGGGGAGGTTTTAAGGTTAAAAAATATAATTGCACCGACTGACTCTTGAAGAGCCACCGAGCACCATTGCTTGTACCTAAAACTAAAATATGTTAAACGTGATTAACGTTGAAGATGCTCTATCGGTGTTTGTTGTATGTATTTCATTTCGATTTGAGTTTTTTTTTTTTCCATCTTGTTACAATTGAATCCGATTTTTGTTGGGTGAATATCTCCACCTTGTAACAGTTTAAATTATTTTCACTACTTTTGACCAAAATTATTAAAATTTACAATACAGATGGCCAATTCTTGATATCACGATAAACTTTGTCGCACGCGATAGACATTTTATAGCACGAAAATATAAATTTGGCATTCTTGAAATAAGGTACGACTGTAGTCGAACGAAAAAATGTCGTCTATGTGTCGAGTGAGTCGGTGACAAGCCTATGTCGCATGATAATTTATGGAAATACGTCGTGTCAATAATCATGTAATGTCTAAAAATTTTAATTTGCGTGTTGTACCGTTGTGTTTTCAATTATTTGTTCATATTCTGCGATAATATTATAATAATTATTAATGGCTAACTTCGGTGAAACGGCAATACTGTTTGCCACGAATAACGCCGAGGAACAAGAAAATCATTTAAAAAATGCGAATTACGAAAGACAGGCCCGAAATAAGAACATTATTACGGATCCATTCGCATTGTCTGAGTATTTATTTATTGAAAATTGCGGACTATTAATTTTCAATAGTAATTAACTAAGCCCTCGCGTAGTTTTAAAATGTTTGCGTTCATCTGCTTTTGATGTCAATACTTCGCTAAACACACGTTCGTTAAACTATTATGGGCGATTATTTTTTTTTTCTGTGCAGGTCATTTTTTATACCTACCTACTGTACATTATTGATAAATTATGATTTATCTGTTTTTGAGTCGGCCTCACTTTAGACATTATATTATTAGGAATGGTACTTGTGAATCACGATTTTAACAAATAACTTCGTACAGTTAATAAATATATAAATAAAAAATGAATAAATGTGTCGCCCGGAGTATTATGATAAACGTATTATATGACCGGTTTCGAATAAAAAAAAAAAAACGTCAGGAACACCGCAGTCAAAAATATGTAAAACGCGACTCATTTACATGAAAAGTTGACTGTGACATACATGATGACGAATTTTTAATTCGAATCGGTCGTATAACACTTCGGACGACGTATTTGTTCTTTTATTTATTTTTTACTTTTATGTATATAAATTTTGTATTTACATATTTATTTACGAGTATTGACCATTTTAATAATTTTGTTTTTACTTTATTATTTTATTAAATATCTTCAGTCTCAGATGGTAAGTTGTAAGTTGTAGACCGCAACGAAGACTTAAATTTTCGCGTTCGACCAACGATTTAATCTTATCGATTTCAGTTCAAGAATACCAATTTTAAGTCGCGTTTAGGTACGATACAGAGTGTCGTCCCACAATGATCTGCCACTTGAAATAGCTTTTGTTATATTCAATAATTTTATTACATAATATATACACATTTTTTTTTTAATAACTACTATGTCTTTGCGCTACAGTTACTATATTTTAAAAAAAAAATCTTGGTGGGAGAGCTCAAAATAACAAATTTCAAATATTACTATAATTTAAAAAAAAAAAATAGATTTTTAGAGAATTTTCGGGTGTTGAAACTTTTATTGCAGCTAAAACTGAATCTAATCTAATAATGATCTTGGTCGTTCATTATTCGCTGTCCCTTGTCGCGTGGCAACTTCCTTTTAAAAATAACATTTAAAAAAGAGCCAACATATTATTTTGAAAATTCCGTGTGTCGGTGATTGGACCCGAGTGACGAGTATAGTCACCAACGTGACGAACTCCTCAAATATTGTTTCACGTCCGACACGCGATCGTTCGTTTTTTTACCGTTCGGACGATTGTTTATTGATGCGAAAAATGTTTGCAAAGTTAAAAGCGGTAGGTGATTCTACACGACGAAAAAACCGATTACGGATATTTCGTTCGGAAACACATTATTGGCACGTTTTAATTATTGTTCGGCTCGCTGTGAATAAAACAGTGTTCTAAACACGCAATACGCGCACCTATATTAATAGTCCACCGCTTTTACACGCCGCCATGTGGAAATATCCAAACACGGAGATATTACACCGTCGCGTTGGCTTCAGGAAATCACATTGTAGGCACAGTACTTTTGCACTTAGTAGTCTGTTTACTTACTTTGAGATCGACCGGCATCCCGCCACTGTTTATTTTTAGTCACGACGAAAATTATACGAAAAAAAAAAATCATCGATATCTGTAATATTCAAAACTATACGTTTATACCAACCGAAACTCGATTTGTTAAAATTGAGCGACGAATAATGACGATTAATAATTAAAAAGCTGTCCTAGGATAATCTGTACGGGTGCAGCAACTGTTGGCGAGACGTCGGGAAGGTAGGATATAAAGGAGAAATTAATTTGTATCGCAAAGTATTGTAAGCAACGATACACCATTGCTAACGAAAACGAGATTCTGAGCGGAGTTCAGTTGATAGTGTTGCTTTCTCAACAATACATATGTCATATTATGGATGGTAAAATGATTACAACAATGTGCGTTTACACGACAACAATGATTGTTTGAAAAAGATTAAAATAATAAAACTTAATAATAACAAATAATAAATAAAAAACGGTTGTCAATGACAACCTTATTTTTAATCTTTCAATCTGTTTTAACCTAAAGAACAAGGTTTTCCTCATTATCTCGAATAGTTATCTATGAGAATTTCAAAAAATAACCTTTCTAAAGTACCGCCCAGAGAATGTTTTCTCTCAGAAAAGGTGCTGTATTTGATAACCGGAGTATGCTTTCTGGTAGAAAAAGTGTTTACATAAAAAGAAAATAAACATCTTTGTAAAATCAATTTATTCTTTGCTAAACTCAGAATCTAAAATAGTATCATTTAAAATTCTGAATGTACAGTGAAGAAGCTATTCGTTCTACAGGTGTTTTTTTTTTGTATATATTACCTTAAGAGATGTGGATTTTCGACTGATTGCATTACTTATTTGATTATTATTGAATAGATTTCGGCAATTTCTTTTTAAAAAAGTTACAAAAAATGACCGACAACATCTAAGCACGTTACAGCGTGTGCTTAAGCCTTACATTTATAAGTGTATAAATTTGTTTTATTAAAATAAAGCTGTCCTTGGATAATGGGGATGAGTGTAGCCACTCGAGACGTCGGGAAGGTAGGATATAGACGGAAATTTGATACATATCTGTATGCAACGATAAATCTTTAGTCACGAAAAAACGATTCTGAGCGGAGTTCGGTTGATAGTGTTGCTTTGTCAACAATATGTTTGTCATATTTTAGTAAAATAAGTATTGAATATTTTTTTTTAATAACAATCGTTTAATATCGTACCTATTTTCCCGGTTTCCCCAAGTTTTTTCCCGGTTCTTCCAATTTATTGGGAAAACTCCCGGGAAAATCAAAAAATGACCTTCTAATGTACCACTCTAGTCAGATTTCTTTTCCGAAAAACTACTCTCATTGTAAATCGGATCGAAATTGCTGGTAGAAAAGTTGTCCGCGGAAAAAAATAAAAAAATAAACATCACTGTAAAACCAATATAGATTCCTCGCTCCATTTAGAATCTATTATTGCGTTTTTAAAAATAAACGTTAAATTTAACCCGAACCCAAAAATATTCTGAATATTCATGTCACAAATCCGAGGTACATTTGCACAGGATGTGGCGCAGATGCTCTGAGTACATCTGCCCCGCATAGACTATTGATATGTTTAAAACCGAAAATATACCGACTGTTTATATTGCAAAAGTACATACGATATTATAAAATGAAACATTACGTCCACAATGGAATTTTGAGGGTCGACTTTCAATACATTTTAGGATCATTTCACGTGATTTTACTATTTCATTTAATTCGTCCGTCGTGGTATTATTATTGTAATAATAATGACCCAGTCAAAAATATCTCTAGGGGAAAAAAGTCAAATAACCGTAACGTTTCGGGCGAGTCGATTGCTCGATGTGGATTTCGGACTACTGCGACGTACCTACCCACTTTTGTTATTTGAGTTTGTTATTCGCGGATCGCCAAGGGTCAGGCGAAATATTGGGAACCAATTTAATATATTTCATTATTTGCGGTCCGCGGAGATCTGATTTTAGATACTTGACTATATTTCATAACGTTAGTATAATGCATCAGAGTACTCGGTACTATAAAGTCAGTAGGTATACTTACTGGACATTGAATAACAAGGGTGGAGGGGCAAACGCTTATAAATGGCAGCGCAGGTCGGCGATGGACAGTTAAGGGAAGGTCTAGGATTTAGGAAAATTTAGTTTATACGCTGGAACTTGGAAGCGACGACAAATCATTGGGTAATCAAAAAACGATTTTGACCGGAGCTCGGTTAACTAACAGGTAAAATAGTCAAGGTGGATCCGCCTTAGTTGCGTAGTATTGATCGTGTTTCCTCCCCTTGTTGGGGTCAAGGTTACCCGGAAATCGAAAAAAATTAAAACCGATGCACCTAACACGTATTGTTATCGTTTCTTGTTGTTATTTTTCGAAAAAAAAGTTAAAGTACCATCGCCGGGCGAGAAAACCGCGTTTGTTTTTTTTTTTTGTTTTTCTTAAGAACGATGTGGACAAATTTACTAATCGAAAAGAGACTCGAAAGAGAATTTTCACTCGTCCCGTCGCGCGGGTCCGAAAACAATCCCGAGAGGTTCGCCGCCGCTGTTATCGCCGAAAAACCGCGACGACCGACGGCCGACACGACGCGATGGTCGGGTGTTCGCGCCGTGCGGTTTTCATCGCTTCTGTGGTTTATTGTCGGGCGCTATTAACCGCTGTCCGATATATATACGCGGGGAGGGAGTGGGGCTTAACGGCATTACAGAAGCGTTAGAACCGGAGCGGAAAGCTAAAACGGAACAATGTTGAAGTGAACCCGAGGCTCTATCGGGGCTTCGGGGGCTTTGGGGGCGTCAATGTACCCGAACGCGCACGGGTCAACTAAAAAAAAATACCGGCTGTAATACCGGTATCCGGCCGAACGCAGCTTTTCCGCGGCGAGAGAACCCGGAAACGCGTCTAAACAGTAACGCGACCTTGGGAATCTATGCTAGTGGGACTTGCACGTTCGGCGATTCGTCGAGACGCGGACGTACACGGCAATGTTATCAGACAATCGTGACGGACAATGCAATTATTTAAATTTAATATAATTCTTTACGTCATCGTTAATATTCTGTGTTCATTATTAATTCGGCGAAAACAGTTGAAACCGCGGCGGCAATTAAAATTGTGTGGTAAATTTCTTATTCTCGTTTTTTAACAGGTTGAATCGGGGAATTAACCTCGGAGAAAATACCCAGTCCTCACAAAAAAAAAAAAAAAAAATGTCTAAATACGCCCCTTATGTTTTCGTTTTCTCTTGTTCGACAAATAACAAAAAATCATTAACACTCCGATCTGCAATCCACTCTCTTTTTGTTTACTTTTAAAAACGGTTTGTTTCGAGAAATAACTTCCACAACTAGGTACGACTTGTAGCAGCCGTACTGTAATGGACATCCTGTTAGAATTTCGTAACCAAACCGACCGTTCACGAATTGTTTGAGTTTTCGACTAGATTTCCATCTGGAATATCTGGCATATTTTCCAAATAATTTTATTTCCGTGCACACATTTTATCATCTTCACAGATGCCAAACTGTAAATTGCGTAGCTCCCGTGTCCCCCTAGGTAACGACGCTCATTCCAATGCGTTTAACCTATTTTCATTAATTTAGAACGTCCGTTTTTCTCGAACAGTTCTATTTTTCTTTTAAACAAACGTTTAAAATTGGTGTTTTAATGAAAACGCAAAAACGCGTTTGCCCGCCAACTGGCGTCCTGACACGAGTACGGCTACATAATATAGGTACGCTAACATCTCCGTAAAATAGATACGGAATCCCTCTGCGTCCACCCCTCCACAACCCGGAGACGCCGTGTTTTTAAAATTTCACAGTGGGCTCGCTGTTTCATAAACGCGTGTACAGTTTCACTCGAATCTCATCATACGTTTCCTATTCGTATTTTCCTTAAGTTGTTCGTTAAACAATATTATTCAAATACAGTTATTTGCTATTTCGCGTGTTGTAACATTTTAATAGTTTGGCCGGTTTGGCGCGAAAACCGGCCGCCCGTCCGTGGCGCACAAGGTACAGCAGGCGCGGCCCGCTGTAGAAGGAACAGCTGTTTGTTTTCGCCGCCGGGAGGGCCGCGTGTCCGCCGCCACCGGCCGAATCGCGAAAAACGGGCGGGACGTGCGGACGCGAGCGGGTTGAGGTTTCGCGATGACAATAACGTAACGGGCGGGCTGCGGACACCGGCGCGCGTCGTCAGCTGCTGCCAGCCGGTCGCCCGTTTTCGTTCAACGGCGGCGGCGGCGAAGGCGCTGCGCGCGGCCGTCCGTCCGTCGCGTCCGTCGTAACCGTTTCGCCAGATGCGCGCGAAAACCTGTCGGCCCCGCGGCCGTTGAATATCGCAATGATAATACGAATAATTTTCGTCGCGCGCGCGGCCGTGTGGCGTGTGGCGGGCCTGGAAAACGACAGAGGAAATTAAAACAAAACGACGACAGCAACAGCAACAACAGCAATAATAATAATAATAATAATAATTTATTAATATAAATATAGTTAATGTATGCGCGCAATTCGTTCGCCGGTACAATAATACGCTCGCGACGCGTTTAAAAACTAATCGTTTATCGTAAAAACGGTACATTTTTATTGACTAGAGTCACATACAGAAGTTAACACCTATTTTAATAATATATTATGCATGCGCGTATAGTAAATGCACGATACAATATACAGGGTGGGATTTAGGACGGGGGTTGAGGGGGGGG